>JASAOM010000969.1:0-53212 GCA_030849085.1 Borovskyia barvae | reverse complement strand
CATCACACAGCTGTATCTCGAGCGTGGGTGTGCGTTTGCATGGATATCTATCGATACGGATGTATAGATATATATGGAGAGAGCGAGAGATGCTCAGCCGCAGCTACACTTAGTCATCGCGTTCTTCTTTTTTTTTCTTTCGCTCCCCTCTTCCGGTTTGCACCAGGAAAAAAAAAGAAAAAGGAAAAACAAAAGCAGCAACATACTAACGCGAGGACGTGGTTCAGTTGGGCAGAGGAGAAGCTTTTCCATTCCTTCCCTTCCTCTTTCTCTTCCATCACCACCCACCCAGTAGACGATGCGCGTACGCCCCCCCTTTTTCCCGCCATTGCAGCGGAGAAAAATCCAAAAGATAGGCGTATATATATATATACCTACGCCTATATGCCGGGCACTCTGCAGCAGATTTGCTCTCTCCCCTCCTCTTCCTCTTCTTCTTCGCATCCCCCTTTTTTCTTCGCTCGCTCTCTACCCTCTTCTCTTTTTGTGTTTGCTGCAGCCCTCTGTCTCCTCACATTTTCCATTTTCTCTTCCCCCTTTGAAAAATTTTCTCCCACCTCTGCGCCGCCCTCCTCCCTCTTTCCTCCCTCCCGCTTCTCCCTCCTTCCATTCACTTTCTATTTCCTCTCCTTTTTTTTTGTCACACGTCCCTCCCTCGCTCTCTCTCTCTGTCGATCAGACGTGAACGCGCTTAGGCCACGTTTCTCTCATCTCGGAGAGATCCGGCACTGCTGGCCTTTCCCTTTCTCCCTTCCCCCTCCCCCGCTCATCGAGCTCACGGATCCTCGCCGCCGTGCTGTTATATATATATATATATTTTCCTTCTTTTCTTATCATTGTGGAAGAGGAAAAAGCGCCCTTCAAGATCGAAAAAAAAAGTGGACAGACGAGACACCTCTGCGTGGATACACACCCACCTGAAGCAACACTTCTTACCTCTCCCTCTCTCTCTCTATATATTATACTAAAACACAGACACAACACACTCAGAGAGAGAGAAGAGAGGGAGAGAAGGGAGGGAGGTGCTCGAATCGGTTTATTGTTCTCTTTTAAAGGAAGATTTATACACACGTTAAAGCAGCAACACAGAACACTCACCCCCCCCCCCCCCCCCACACACACACAGACACACAGAAGTGCTATTGAAAGGGGGGACACGAAGGCACATTTTGGGATCGCTGTTACGTATATATATAAATATATGTATCTTTATATGTAAAGGACATACCTCTTCCCACACTTTTCTTGTTGCTCTTTCGTGCTCGCCGTCTTCCCTTCTCTCCTCCCTCCGTTCTTTCGCTCTTTTTTGTTGTTTCCCCCGGAGCTGGCACCACGATGTCTGCGCACGGTGCTGCTGCCACCGCTGCTGCCACCGCTGCTGCTGCTGCTGCTGGAGGTGACGTCTCGGAGATCGTGAAGGCGATTCAGCGTGTGCTGGCGGAGCACCACGTCGCGGACGCCCGTTTCGTGCTCGAGTTGCCTTCCCCCACCGCCAACGGCAGTGCTGCGACCACTGTCGTCGCCACAACACCAGCCACTTCGCCGACCAAGTCGGCAGCGCAGAGGGAAAGTGATGGGTCAGCGGCGTCTCAGCATGCCGCCCCAAGCTCCTCCGCCCACAATGGGACGATGCTGTTCACGGATCTTCACGCTAATCCTGCTGCGGCACCTCCATTGCCACCGGCGCATCAACAGCCACCGCCGCGAGCTCGGTCATCGTCTCCCCAGTCGTCCATGTCGCCGTGGCAACTGAGCTCTGTCGCGCGGCAGGGTAGCTCCGTCTCACCGACGAGCGCGTTGGCTACTGCCCCGCTGCTGGACGCCACCGTGGTGGCGTTAGATGCCACGAGTCGCCCAGAAAGTGAGCGAAACGTGCGTGGGCCGGAGAAGCGCGCAGCATTCCAACCCGCTGCGCCGCCGAGAAAGTTACCGGTGAGCGAAGCGCCTTTGATATCACAAGCACCCACCTCATCATCCCAGCCAGCGCAGGTAGCTGCCCCCCCGTGCCGCCCATCGGAGAAGGAGAATGAGCTCACCGATGAGGCAGTGGCTGCGCTCGCGGGGGATAAGCTGTCTGAGATGCGACTCCTGTCCGAAACGCTGGCTCGTGACCTCGCCGTGGCCCAGCAGAAGATGGAACGGAAGAAAATCCTCCAATCCTTTGTGGGTCGTAGTGCTATCCTGGACGATCGACGGAGACGAGAGGAGCAGGAACAGCAGCAGCAGCCTCGGCATACCCTCGCAGCGGGGCCGGCAGGCATCAATGGCCTCAGCCCCGCGACCTCCACGAAGTTGTCCACCACTACCGTGGAGCCGACAGCTTACGTGCAGCGGTCTACCCCTACCGATGCGGCCCCAACTGCGGTACCCAGAGCGACAACACCGGTTTTGCATCCCACTCCACCACCGCAACGCCGCAGTGTAGCACAGGTCGCACCTGTCCCATCGTCTAGCGCGTCGGAGGGCAACGCCGACCGCCGAGTGCCGTCTACGCAGGCGGGTGCTTTACCTTCTCTGAGCCAGAGGAAGAAGCCAGCCGTTCCCGGCAAGACCCCGGTGTCCGGTATTGCTGATAAGGAGACAAGCCAATTGGGCGAGCAGGGGTGTGGGTCCGCGCATGCAGGTGTGGTGGGAACGCCGACGCTTCCGTCCACCACGGCTGTCTACGCGACCGCGGCCGCAGGGACCGCGACGGAGGGAAAGCCCTACAGCAACATCAGTGCAGGCGAAAGCAACGGTACCGTCCACCCTCGTCACGGCCAGCCCGTCGGTGCTTCGCTCCTCCCTGGCGATCGACCGCGACCATCGCCCGTGCATGAGCCCCTGCTCGGTAGTGCGGCAGAGCAGGAGGTGCAGCGGCAGCACAGTAGTTTCGTCCAGGCGCAGCCGCCGCCCACCGTGGCGGGGCAGGCGCCGTCCCTGAGCGGTGAAGTCAGCGCTCCCATCGGCACCGCTGGGATGCTACCGAAGCTGTGGTCAGAGCAGAGCAAAGAAAATTCGCAAAGAGCGTCGCAACTGCTTGCACAGTCCCGTCTGTCGCAAAGCACCGATGCGCGGCCGGTGCCACCGTCTGCGGCGACGCCGCCCACCACGATGCGACGCGGGGTGGATGGCGCCACCGGACCCACTCCCCCGCATGCTGCAGCGGCGGCCGTATCGGTGGATGAGGCACCAACGGCGGCGGCGCCACCCTCGCTAAAGGCGCTGCTGCAGGAACAACAGAGGCTGCAAGAAGAGAGCCGTAACAGCATGGAGGAGCATCAGCGCCTCATGCAGGCGGCCCGTGGTGTACACCCCTCAGCGTCGGCGCCTCTCTCCGGATCAGGCGTGGCCACGAAGGCTTCGGGGGACACCGCTGCACAACGGCCGGCACCTGCCACCGCTGCCGCACCTTTCCGAACGGCCAGGTCGCTACCCAGTAGCGCTGCTTCATCTTCACTGAAGACGGACGTCGGGGGGGCCACTCCGGTGGGGAACTCCACATCCTGCGCCTCCACGCCTCCACCGCACACCCCGCCCACCACCACCACCACCACCACGGGCGCTTCTGCGATTCACGTGGTTAAGTTTTCGCTCCCGGAGAAGCAGGAGGCACGCTTAGAGGTGGTTCAACAGCTGAGCCGCAGCCCGGCGGGCACGCAGCATCTGGACAGCAAGGAGCGCTATCAGGCGCTGTTGGCTTCACAGAAGAGTCAGCTTCGTGAGCAGAAGGCGAAAGCCCTCGACTACAAGGAGCTCGTGGACCGTGCTATCTTGTTCAACAACATGCAGGCGAAAAAGTAAAGAAAAGGTTTGCAGCATATCTTTTCTTTTCTGCCTTTTCATGCATTATTTTTTATTAAAAGTTTGTTTTGCCCAATCCTCCTGCATCCTGATGTTTGGCACGCTGACCTTCTTTACCTACCGTGTTGAAGCTGGCTCTCTGTCCCTCTCTCCCTCTCGTTTATTCTTACTCCGGTGGAGCACACGAGAGAGGGAGGGAGCTTGACGGTAGCTGCATGCACACTCTTAAGGGGGAAAACCCCTACATGTATCGGTGTGTACTGCGATGCAAGAGGGGGCAAGCGCATCCTCCGTTTTGTTTTCCGTATTTTGTTTTCTCTCTCTCTCGCTTTTCGCTTCGTGTGTACGTGTATCGTTGCACACACATAAACACATCAATGACATTCGCGCATGCACTACTCTCGCCTTTTTCTTATTTTATGTTCTTCCTCCTGCTTCGGTGAATAAGGAGGACCCATACCCATCTACCAGGCTCTCTCTCTCTGTGTGTATGTATGTATGTAACGGCTTGTGTTTGAATGGATGTGGTAGTGGCGGTGAAGGGGAAAAAGTAGGAGAGGGGTGTATCCCTGAAACAGAGGAATGACAGAGACTTCTTCCGCGTACACGCAAAAGAAGCAGCGCGAAAAAACCCCGTCGGATATTCGTGAGGGCCGGTTGTCCCTTCTTTCTTTTTTCCCCCCGTTTCCTTTTTTTTCGGTTGTGGTCCTTCCTGTTCAAATGTTTCCTTGCAGCGCTTGTGTAGCACAGGTGATTATCATTGCGTGTGTAGGGGTGGATGGCGGTGCTGTATTTTCCCTTTTCCTTTTCGGTGATTTTTTTTTGTGTGTGCGGGATTGCGGGGGGGGGGAGGGAGAGAGGCAAGGTCCTCCGACCAAAGTGCGTCTTCAATGACTCTGTTTTGTCCCTACGCACAGCACGACGACTTCTTTACTGATGTAAATCCAGATCGCGGTTTTGTGTTCCTTTGATGTATTCGACTCACGGCCTCTGTAGGTCCCTGCCTGTGGGCTTCTATCTTTTTCGTGTATTAAGTCGGTGCGTCTCTCTCTCTCTCTCTGTATGTGTGTCTGTGTGTGTGTGTGTGTGTGTGTAAGCGTGGGCCCCCCCCCTCTCTCTGTTGCCTCTCCTCTTGCCTTCCTCGGAGAGTTTTTGCCATTTTCTTTCGACGTGCTTTCAATACACACATACACACACATACACACATACACATATATACATATATATCTACATACACATGTTGGCGTGCTGGTTCCCCTACCGGAAAGGAAAGGGAAACCATAAAGAAAGGGATCAGAAGCGGAGAACGACATCTGCGCCTTTAGACTTCTTGAACACGAAAAAGAAGGTGCTTCCTGCATGGCGAGTAGAATATGAGTATATATATATATATATATCTGGAGGCTTGCATGTTCGTATGCACGCGCGCCACTGTGTCTCTCGTTCCCCCTCCTCCATCTCTCCCTCTCCCAACGTGTGTGTGCGGCACACGGCTCCTTGATTTGAAGGCTCCTTTCAGTAACGCCGACGGACAACAGAACTCCCTCCCTTCTTTCCACAGTTTAGATGGAGGGAAAGAAATGGCGCTGCACCCCGTGGCTCTCCCTCCTTAGCACAGCCCAATTTTTCTTCGCCTTCCTCTCCGCCTTTACAGGGGAGAAGGACCGACGCGTTCTGCCGAGTTTTCTTTTCTTCTCGGGGAGAGAGAGAGGTATGTGTGTAGTTGTGGTGGGGATGGGTAGAGGGGAGAGGGGGGATAGCATCGTTGCTGTGCGATCATGAGAGAGAGAGAGGGAGAGAGGAGAAGCTTCGGACCCTCTGTACGGCCTCCAGAAGCGGATGGGTGGGGGGCATGGGGGGACCCTGCGTCCTTCGAGGCAGGGAGCTACCCTCTACCCTTTGTGCATGTCAGAGAAAAGGCGAGGTGTGCAGTTGTGAGGGGGGGGGGCGGGCTGAGGGGAGTGTAAATGGTGGGTGTGTACCGCATGTGTGGAGTGGGGGTGGCCCTGTGGATCTGAAGAGAGGCAGGTGTGGCTTCACTTCTTACCTTTCTGCGTACGTATATGCGTGGCTATACCTGCCATGCTTTCCATCCCTTGCCCCCCCTCCTCCTCCTAAGAACACCGTCTCCCTTTCTCTCTCTTTTCAACTTCGCGGAGCTTCAATACGGCTTCCCCACCCCTTTCTCCTCCACGATAATATGCCGTCATGCCCTCTTTCATTTCCTTCCTGACCCCTTTACGCATGTTCCTTCCCCCCCTCCCTTCCCTGTATCTGGGAGAGAGAGAGAGAACATACAGGATCGACAAGAAGAATCGTAATCAAAAAAGGAACGCAAGCGTGGACCCTCGTCTTCACGAAAAAAAATAAAATAAAGAAGCCAACGACGACGAGCAGCAAAACCCCCGCAACCCTCCAATTCGGAAAATAACAGGAAGACCAACACAACCAGCAACGAAGGTAACAATATATATATATATATATATGCTAGTACGCTGGCAAAGAAGAGATAATAAATATTTCCCTTCCTTTCCCTTTCCTTGTCTCTCTCTCTCTCTCCGTCTTCACACAGACACGCGCCCCACACGGTCACATCGATTCTTCTCCCTTCTTTTCATTCCTTACACAAATTTCTCTCCTTTTCTGTTATATACGCATATCTGCATCCACGCATAGTTTCCTAAAAGCAAGCCCCCCCCTCCTTCCCAAACATGGCAGACCAGAATCCTCACCGCCACATCCTGGATAGCGCGTTGGACGCGGTGGGCAACACACCATGCATTCGACTTAACCGTGTCCCACAGAACCATGGTATTCAATGTGAGATGGTAGCCAAATGCGAATTCTTCAACCCGGCTGGCAGTGTGAAGGATCGTATCGGTAAGCAGATGGTGTTGGATGCCGAGCAGAAGGGAATTCTCAAACCAGGCTCCGTCATCGTAGAGGCGACGAGCGGCAACACCGGCATCGGCCTGTCCATGGCGGCCGCTATCCGAGGGTATCGGATGGTGATCACCATGCCGAAGAAGATGTCGCACGAGAAAGAGGTTACGTTGCATTCGCTGGGGGCCGAGGTGATACGCACCGAGACGGCGCTGCCGCATGATCACCCGGAGAGTCTTATTGGGGTAGCCCGCCGCCTGCGCGATGAGAAGGGCTACGTTTTGCTCGACCAGTACGCCAACGCCAGCAACCCCGCGGCGCACTATGACTTCACGGGCCAGGAAATCTTCGATCAGTGTGACGGGAAGGTGGACATGGTCGTCATCTCCGCTGGAACCGGGGGCACCATCACCGGCGTGGCCAAAAAGTTGAAGGAATTGAACCCCAACGTCATCGTGGTCGGGGTGGACCCGGTGGGCAGCATCCTCGCCGATCCGGAGCACCCGGATCCACCGACGCCGTACCACGTCGAAGGCATCGGCTACGACTTCATTCCCAACGTGTGCGAGCGGCAGTACGTGGACCGTTGGGTCAAGACGCAGGACCAGGAGAGCTTTGATCTCGCCCGGGAGCTGCATCGGAAGGAGGGCCTGCTCGTGGGGGGCAGCAGCGGCTCCGCCATGGCAGGTGCTCTGAAAGCCGCGAAGGACCTCCGCCCCGACCAGCGCTGCGTCGTCCTCTTTGCGGACGGCATTCGGAACTACATGGCCAAATTTGCCGATGACAACTGGATGATCGAGCGTGGGTTTGCGAAGGGTGAGATCCATCGTCCCACCTACGACGCCCTGCGGGAGGAGGTGGCGGAGCTCCGGAAGAAGGTGGCGAAGTACGAGAAGGAGTCGTCGCCCTAGCCGGGACTGCGGGTCGACAAAAAAATAAAGCTGATAGAGAGAGAGGTGGGGGGGGAAGAGGGCGATTGATGTGGAGGCAAAGCTTGGGAGGCTGTAGGCGCTGCCTGAGGGCATCGTCGGCATCAAAGGAAAACACCATAAAATCGGAGATGTCGTCTTCGCAGGCCTCCCTCCCCTCCCCCTCTCTTCTCCATGCGCTTCTGCTTATATCCCCCTGGATGCTTTTGCGACTCTCCCCTCTTTTCATAGTTTTCTGTCGTCTTCAGTGCTGACGCTCTCCCTCCTTCCCCCCTTCCTTCTCTTTCCGTGCTCAAGCTTCATGTGCTGTTTTGCGCCCATCGTCCCCCCTCTCCCCCACTTTTTTCTTGTCGGCATACGATGCGGCTTTCCTTCTCTCCAATCTCGATTGTTTCTCCTGCTCCGACATGGTCTCTTCTTCTCGGGGGAGCTTTTTTTCCTTACCATGCTCAGCTATGTATTTTTTATTTCTTCTGCTTTTGCTCGCCCTTTCACGATCATCCTTGTTTCGCTCTTGTTCTCTCTCTCTCTCTCGTGTTCTCCCTTTCACGTTGCATGGGGTGTGTGTCTCTGCGTGTATATAGAAGTAGGTATAAATGCACCTCTGCACCGCTTTTTGAGAAGGCAATGCGCTACAGAATCCTGAGGAGAGACGTAGAGGGGTGGACTAGGAGTGCTGTAGTGAAAAGGAGAGGAGGGGCGGAGGAAAGGGGACCAAAGACCAAAGAAAGGAGAAGGGCGAGGGAGTGAAGTCGATGGAAGGAAGCGAGCGAGCGAGAGAGAGGACTTGTATCGGCGGTGATAAAGATGCCTGCCATGGTGGTGGTGATGAGGGGCGGTGACAAGAGCGGGAGAAAGTATGCGTGAAGATGGGGTACGGCCTGCATTCAAGCGGATGCCATCACTTACGCACGTGCGAAGATGTGTGAGAGAATGGCTGCAACTTTTTCAAGCGCTCCTTTCTTCGCCTTTTCGTTTCTTGTTCGACACGACTTGGTGCCATGATGCAGGATTCTTTTTTTTTGTTGTTGTGTACCGCACAACAGGAGAGAGGATACCTCCCCCCTTTTTGTGCGGTTGAGGAGGGGAGGGGAGGGGAGAAGAGGCGAAGGAAAGCCGAAACACATGCCGTTAGAGTCAAAGTTTTTTTCTTCGTATTGGGGGTTGGGGATGGGTTTGCCGTGGCATCTCTCTCTCTCTCTCTCTTTTGCGCCCTCTTCCCCGTCCTCCCTCCCTTCCCTGCCACCCGCCCACCCTAACACCACATATGAATATGTAGCCATAACGCTCTTCCTTTCCTTTGACTTAAAAAGGTTTTCTCTTCTGCGAGCGTTTTTGTTTCTCTTGCTTTCCCCCGTTTCCCTCTCCTTCCCATTTCTCATCGTATCCTGCCATCGGACCGTCATCACCCCCCGACTTTCCAGGCCAGGCACACACTCGCAGGCGCTTCTTCATTGACGTTTTTTGTTTTATTTGGTCTCTCCCATCCTTTTCACCCTTCGTGTAGGGATAGAAGAGAGAGAGGGGGAGAGGGAGACGGCACATGTGTTTCTTCTATTCCTCTCTCTCTCGAAAAAAAAAAAGAAAGGGTGAGGCGGGGGAAGAGACAAAGGAAAAAATATGAGGAGGGAAAAGGAAACAGCAGGTGGGCTTATCTCTCCTCTCCTTTCGTTTCGGTTTGTTGTTTTCGCGGGTGGGTTTGCCTTCGTTGCCTTCTCCCTTCTTCCTCCTCTTCCCCCCCCTCTCCGTAAGTAAAAGACGATCTGTGAACCTTAAAAATAATAATTAGGGGAGATACCCCCTCCCTCCCTCCCTTCCTCCTCCCCCCTTGTTGAAGAATTGTGTCTGTCTGTCTGTGTGTGTGTGTGTGTGTGTGACAGAAGGAACTGCTTAAGCATTAAGTTTGTAAGAAAGCAAGTGCGCATGAGAGAGAGAGAGAGAGACGAAGAATTGTGATGACGGTGGATGAGAATGGGTGAAAAGCGGAGTAAGACGGGTAAGACCTAAACGAAAAGAAAAGAGAGGCAGCACATCTCTGAAGAGAAAACGATAGTCTTCACAGAAGAAAAAAAAGTCGAAGGATACGCACACACACACACATATATATAAATATATATATATATAAGATGCGAACTTACATCTAGACCTTCTCCTTGACCCATGCACACAGGACCACACCTACACGCATAGGCACGCTTCTCCCCTCTGCCCTCTTCATCTCGACAGAGGGGAATACGAGATAGAGAGAGAGAGAGAGTACTCAGCTTTACAGCGCCATACGTACGAGGGCATGGGCATGTGGGAAGGCTTGTGGGGTTGCAATCCTCCTCTCTCCCCGCTCTCCCTTTTCCTCTTCTTCTCCGCACTTTTCCTTTTTGGTATTACACCCCTCTGTCCCCGCGTGCTTGAAGAGGTTTGTGAAGTGAGGTCGAACACCTGCTGTTGATGATATATACGTATACAAATATATATGTGTGGCTGTCTGTGTATGTCTGTGTATCTATGGAGAAGAAGTGATCCTCTTTTTTCTAGCCCCCTTAAGAAGTGTTTGGGGGGGGGGGATGTAGAGGGGGGAGGTAGAGGGGAGGAGTGGGCGAGTGAAGGTGGCCTGTGCAGAATACGGGCAGGATCTCCCGTAGTTCGCTGCTTTTCGATGTTATTGGAACGAACCCTAACCAAATCCACCATTCTTCGTCTTTGTCTCCTCCTCCCCCCCTCCTCCTCCTCCCGCTTAAAGAAAAATATATTTATATACATATATATCAACAAACGCGCGCTCCCTTTGTCGGAATTGACCCCCACCCCCTCCTCGCAGCGACTTCACCTCACCTCTTTCGACTACTGAAAAGAAAAAATATAAGAGGGGGGGGTACGTATGCTATCCCATTCATTGGTGCTCCTGAACACTTCTTCGTCTCCTCCCCACAAGCTCTCTCTCTCTCTCTCTCTCTCTTTCTATATATATATATATATATGCTCACACTATCACAGATATACATCGACACGGCGACACAGAACCCTCTCACATATCCTATCTCTTCTGAATTTATTCCTCTCTTACGAGGGTTTGTAATGTGTTGCGTTCTCTCTCACACACTCTCTCTTTCTCTTGCTGTCTCTTTTTTTGTCAAATACTTGCCGTCGTCGATCTCCGCTCTTCCTTGCTCCTGCATCTTCTCCCTTTTCCCATTTGTTTTTGCTCTCGTTGTACGGGTGCTACGTGTTCCTGCCTGCTTCTTGAGCTGGTGCAAAACAGAGTATCCCCGCCATTGTTTTGCCTGATGTGTATGACTCCTCCCAGCTCTCTCCGCACACACACACATCCCTATCGATTTTTTTTCTAGCTAGTCCCCCCCCCCCCCCCCTCCTCCACTTCCATCCGCACTTCACTTCGTTTCACTGTCATCACGAGGGGAAAATAGGGAAGGCGCCTTGCGCACCTCGAGAGGAAGGCACGAGTACATCCCCTTACCCACACGCCACATTTTCGCACAGATTCTTTTTTTTTTGGAAAAAAGCGGCGGACCAAGCAACGTGCTGGTCCTTTTGATGGGACGGTGCACTGTCTCTTTCTCTCTCCCTTCCCCTACACCGTAACTCCTCCCCTCCCGTCCCTCCTTCCCTTCTCCACTCCTCCTCCTCCTCCATACCGCCCGATACGCCCCACTCCACTATCCTTTTCTCCCTCCACAGCTCTGATTTGAAGTTTTTTTTGGTGCTCGTGAAGCGGCGTCCCCTCTCTCCTACCCCCCTTTCCTGTGTGACGCCTCTGGGGAAGTCGTTAGGGAGTGCGACGAGGTCGAGGAAGAGGCGTGGCAACAGCAGCGGCAAACGTAACAAAGGGAAGGGGTGCGTTTCGCGATGGCTGCTCCCTACACAGACTCCAGGAGCCCTTTGGATGCGGAGGAGCACTCGCCCAACAGCCGCAGCAATAGCAGTGGAAGCAGCGCTAGCCAGCAGGACAGCCGGCCAAGCGGCCAGAGCGGAGGCCTCGGCCATGGAGACAGCACGGAGTACCACAGCATCGAGAGTCCTGCTGACTCATCACCGGTCGAAGACGCCGCCGCCGCCGCCGCTGCCGCTGGGACAGAACGCCTTTACGTACTTCGGTCGCCGTCATCGTCGTCGTCGCCGGCACCGCATGAATTACCGCGCCAGGCGACCTCAAGCGTTGATCTTGGTAGGCGTGGACCCGTCGTGAGCGCCCCCTCGACACGGCAACCACCGCTGCCACCGCGCTGGCGACCGGCGTCAGACGCGCCATTTTCCAGCACGGCAGCGCCGCGGTGGACGTCGCACTCCCGGGCGTCAGCGGGAACCCCCGGCGGTGTGGGTCGACCTACAGAGATGGCACCTACGCTTTGCCTCTTCGCGCATGCGAGGGGTGGTGGCACTCCCTCCATGAACTGCAACGCAGCTCATGCAGACCCGACGACAGCAGCCTGGACGGATGTGCATCGGCGTGGTGCTCCCGATGCGTGCCTCCAGTGCTCTTTCCCGGAAGAGCATCAGCTCTCCTATCTGCCGTCTGCCGACGCAGCTGATTCTGGGCGGTGTTGCTATTACAAGCCGGTGCGGCTGACGGAGCCTGTGTGCACCGCGAGCACGGCATCCGCATCGGAGTGGGTCTTACTGAACGTCGGGGGACGTCTCATCACGACGACGGTGGCGACACTCACCTCAGACCCCAACAGCATGTTGGGGTCGCTGTGTGCCTGCCTGGCTCACCCGTCCCCTTCCCAGCACCGCGAGGCTGTGGCTGTGCCCACCGCGTCGTCGCGCCAGGGTGCTGCTGGTGTTATGGGCGGATTCTCTCAACGGGTTACCGATGTCCGCGATGATCGCGCTGCTTCTGCGGTTGCGGCTTCCGAGGGCGACGGCGGGGTTCCGCAAGGCGATGGTGTACCCCACGCTGACGGTCGATACGGCCCGCCTGCAACTGCCGTGCCGAGAACGATGATGGGGGAGGGCGACGCTGGTGGCGTTGCAGAGAACGAGGCTCGTCTTGCCGAACAGGCGGACCTGGTCGAGGTGTCGGAGAGTGGCGGGGATGAGGCACAAACCCAAACGGAGGGTGTGAGGTTTTTGAATTCCCCTGGTTATGCTCTACGGCCTCCTTCCTCGATGACGAACGTGGGAGTGCCCCAGGCCCGAGATGAGGACGGGGCCCCCCGTGACGGAGATCAGTCTTCTCCATCGGCGTACCTGCTCAACTGCTTCAGCTCGCCAGACCACGGTACTTCTGTGAGGGAGTCGCTGTCGGCACCCTCGCGGCAGGGGCGAATACCACTACACGAGGCGGCGACGTCGTCACCTGCCAGAGCGTCTCGGTGTACGCTCGTACCGAAGTCACCCATGCCGTCTTCCTCGTCGGTGCGACACGGATGCGGCGGTGGTGGTAGTGGCGGTGGCATCATCGGCGCGGGCGGCGAGGCGGTAAGCCCGCAAAACGCCAGCTCGGCTATCCCGCTTGACACTGACGGCGCCAGTGCGATACTGCTGGACCTGGATGCAGATTATTTTCTCCCCGTGCTCAACTACCTGCGCCACGGGGCTGTGATGATCCCTCCTCATGTCAGCCGAGCTGGTGTGCTGGCTATGGCAGAGTACCTGAACGTGGAGGGGCTTGCCCGCAAGCTGCGCCCGCCCTCAGTGCCACGGCGTGTGCTGCTCTTCAGTTGGGGCTCTGGCGCGAACGGCGAGCTTGGAACCCACGCCACTCGCGACGAGCCGACGCCGACCATGGCGCAAGTCGCACCGTTCGGTGTGCGTGTGGTCGAGATTGCGCTGGGTGCGAACTACAGCTGTGCCTTGACGGACCGGGGTCACGTGTACGCCTTTGGCAATGGGGAATGGGGGCAACTGGGGCTTGGCAGTAGTGGTTACGTCGTGCGTGGCGCCAGCGCGGCGAGTAACAGCAGCAGCATGGGGCTGGCTAGGGCCGGTGGAACTGGCCTCCCGGAAGGAGCTGATGTCCCGGTGGAGTTTCTCATCCCCCGACGCATCCCTTTGTTCGAGCGACTGCCTGCGGTGCACGTTGCGGCGGGCTACGCCTTCGCGATGGCGATCGTGGCGGGGCACCGCGTGTACTTCTGGGGGAACAACAACCACGGGCAGAGTGGCCGTGGACGGCGCTACTTCAACATGGACACCAAGAAGGTGGATTCTCCAGTGCTGGTGGAGACGCTGGAGGGCTACGGCATTGTTCAGCTCAGCTGCGGAAGTTTCTTCGCGTTGGCCCTGAGCGAGAACGGCTCCCTCTATAGCTGGGGATTGGTCGACTGCGTCGGCCTCGGCTCGCCCGAAGAGGTGGAGCGTCGCTACCGGGACGTGCTGGGCGAGTCCTTAAGCAACGAGCGGCGCAGCGTCGTGCTGACACCGCAACTAGTTACAGTGGAGGGGCGCCGACGCGCGATGGCGGCGGCGGCGGCTGGCGGACCGGCGACGAGCGAGCGCGAACGTATTGTACGAATCCGTGCAGGGCAGTGGCACAGCGGTGCCATCAACGAGCATGGCGAACTCTTCACATGGGGGGTAGGCTACCAAGGACGTCTGGGACACGGCACCAAGACACCGATGTACGTCCCTACGCTCGTGCGAGGGGCTTTGGAAGACCACCGCGTCGTTGACGTGGCCTGTGGCTCGTTCCATACGGTGGCCCTCACCCAAACAGGGGTTGTGTTCTGCTGGGGCGACAACGCGAGTGGACAGTGCGGTACTAGCGCCGGCGTTCCAGACGCCTTCACCGCACCGTATCGCGTCATCGGTCTTGAGTACGTGGCAGGCGGCGTGGCTCGTGGTATCGCGTGTGGTCGGCAGCACACCGTCGTGGTGATGGAGGGTCCTCAGCCGTGGTGCTCGCTGCCATGCTGCCGCGGCGACTCCACTGGGGTCGGACACCGTTCTTCGCACGCGCAGGTGTACTGCTTCGGGGAGGCAGCGCGCACTGGCAACACCACGGGACAGGCATCGACAGCAGCAACCGCTACAGCGGCGGCGGCAGCAGCAGCAGCAGCCAGCAATGCGGGGCGCGGCCCCACGGCGACGAGTCCTTTCAGCACAAGCGCGCCTTCTCTCAGTGTTAACGCGCTCCCCGCGTCGCCACAAGCCGGCCCTTTGGCGCCAGGCAGCGTGAACGTTGTCTTCCCCCATGCGCAGGGCTTTAACGCGACGACGGCAGCCTTTGCTGGTTTCCAGGCTCGATCGCCTCTCCCGTGCACCGGAGGCCATCACCATCCCCATTACCAACTGGTGCCTGGGCTTCACTGCGTTGACGTGCGAGGGGTCGTGAGTGGGCTGCACCACACCTTCGCCTACGTGGAGGAGCTCCGCGGCGACAGGGACGACACCCTGGAGCCCCTGTATGAGATACCGCTGCCCACTTCTCTGTCAGGCGCCCCTCTCGCCTCCCTGCCCGGCCCCGGGGGCTACTACAACTCTTCTCTTCCTCTCCCGCCGCTTCTGATGCCATCCAACGCGGTAGCTCGATCATACAGCCCCGATTTTCTTCAGCGCCTTCCATTGGAGCGGGAGTACGCGAGGGGGGGCGGGGGCGTGTGGGCCGGGACCGGTGGGGACGTTGGGGTGACCCCCCCAGGGGCATCCCGACCGCCGCCGGGGCCCGCCACCCCACCACCCCGCGCATCGTGGTCCCCCGCCCAAATGGAGAGCCACCCCCAACAACTCCAGCCGTCCCGTGGCAACACTCGGGCGCGTGAACGCTGAGCAAGAGTCCATGTGGCGGTCGGTGGCCGCAACACCGGCCTCGTCGTCTTCTCACACCTTGCCCCGTCTTCCCAACTTCAGTCGCTCCTTCAACAGCTCTTCTCTTTTTCTCTTTGTCCCCTTTAGCGCCTATTTGCTTTCCCGTGTGGTCCGTAAGCGTTGCGTCGGTGCTGGTGCGTACATGAAGCTCACCATACAGAACTCAGAATCTCCCCCCCCCCTCCCCCCCTCTCTCTTTTCGGTGCGAGGTTTTTTTTTCGATAGAATAAGGACGCGTGAAGCTCACGGCGTGCGCAAGGGTGGGCAGGTGGTGGAGGTAGGGAGGAGGGAAGAGAGCAGAGAGGGGAAAAGGTCGTCATCCTTTCCTCTCCTTTCTTCTTCTCTCCCCCCCTCCTTGCCTTGTCTTCCCCCCCTCCCCGCTTGAAGTGAAAGCGATGATGCGTTTCGTTTCTCTCTTTTTCTGCCCCTTTCCCTCCTTCTTTTGTGCGTGGGTGTAATTTTTTTTTTATGTGTTGGGGAGGATGGGGGTGGGGATGGAGGGTGTTCGTCCTCGATCTACGACACGGTAGCTCGCAGATCCTGGCACCGTTGTTCTTCTTTCTTTTTTTTTTTACATTTTATGCAAACACAGATATGGAAGTACGTGTGCTGTCGCTCCGCCTCTCCCTCTCTTCCCCTTAAGCTCTAAGATCTTCCTCCCCCTCTCTCTCTTTTGAAGGCATTTTCTTTCGACTCGTTCACTCGTGCGTCATGGATGATGGAAGCTTTGGTGACGCCCGCGGTGGGATACAGTGCTTTCGTCTTTGGGTGTGTGTTTAAGAGGGAGAGAGAGAGAGAGAGAGAAGGGAAACCGAAAAGGATGAAGCCTCTCCCCCTCTGCCCCGCTTCTCGTTAACACACACAAAAAAACTTCCCGCTCCCCCGCCCCTCTCTCCTCCACTACATTACACGAACGCCAGCCGAGTGAACAGAACAAAAGAAGAGGCGGATAAGAAAAAAAAGGCCCCCGTAAGACGCACTGGCGGGACGGGGGCGAGACGGATGATTTCCTCCTCCTACCCCCCTTTTCCACACCGAAGAAAGAAACGAATCGTCGCACCCGCCCAGATCCCCCCCTCCCCTCTTGAAAAAAAGAAAAGAAGGTCGAACGTGGATCAGCAAAGCGAGTGGAAAATGGTTCACCTCGAGGCGTGAGAGACAGAGAGTGTGTGTGGGGATAGTTGGGGGTGGGTGGGAGGGGGAGGGATGGGCGGTGTTGTATACATGTGTGTTTGCGTGGGCAGAGCTTTCTTTTTTCCCCTCGGAGTTTTTATCCCTTCTCGCTGCTCTGGAAATAAACGGGGAAGGGTTGGGTGAGGAAAAGCCCCGCTTTGGTGCCGCTGCTCTTTGCCTTTTCCCTCCGATTCGTACACGGGACTTTCCTTCGCCTCCGCCGACGTACCTCCTCCTCCTCCTTTTCTTTTTCTTTTCGCGTGCTGCTTGACAGTTCGTACGCCGCCATGTTCACGAAAGGGCTGACATGAAGTCTTTTTTCATGGAGGGTACTCTACCCCCTTCCCTCTCCACCTCCTCCATTTTCCCTTCGCCTCTCGTCTCGCATCCTCCTTCTCTCCCTCTCTCTCTCTCTGAATAGTTTGACCTCACCGTGGCTCTCCCCCCGCCCTCCCGTGTACAGGTGTGTGTTGGTGGCCGCCCCCCTCCCCCTCCTCCTCCTCTTTTTTCCCCGAAACGCCCAAGTAAGAAGCAGCAGCAGCAAGAAAGGCGAAGTCAAATCGATCCCCCCATCGCTGGAGGTGTCCTTCGTGACAGGCGCACACACACAAGACGAAGATTTCTCTTCCACCGCTACACAAGAGTATATATATAAAAGGTGAGACGCCCACCCTTTTCTGCAGTCTCTTCCCCCTCTTCTCTTTTTTTCCCCCAAACCAACGCATTTCATTTTATACACACGTCCATCTCTTTCTCTCTCTCTCTCTCGCTCTTCCTCTTTCTCATCTCCGTACCGTCTCTGTCCGTCACGGGCGGACCTCTGCATCAACGGCAGCACCCTCTCTCCCTTCCTTCTTTTTTTCCCCGATAGTCACGCCTTTGCCCTTCGCCCCCCTTTCCTTTTGCCTCCAACTCTGAGTGTGCTCTGTACCTTTTATCTGCCCATTCTCTCTTTCTCTTTTTTGTTTTTTTTGTTCGCTCGCATACACCCAGTAGCGTCACCGACGAAGGAGGGGAGAGGGGTGTGTGTGTGTGTGCGTGTGTGTGTGTATAGAAAGAAAAAAATCTCGACTTTTTTTTCACAAAGGGGGAGAAGCACCATCGATGGGGTGCGTCACTAGTAGTTCCTCGAGGAAGGTCCACCCCCTTGGTGCGACAAGCCCGCCTCCAGACTCGCCGAGCACCCTCAAGTCATCGAGCAATGTGCAGAAGGGTGGCGGCACCTTGAAACAGTCCACCCCGCCGGCGGTGCCGGAGGTAGGCGTCATCGGCCACGGTAGTCCGGGCAGTGGCCTCAACAACTCTAAATTCGATTGGGGTGGCAGCAGTAGCGGCGGCGGTGGCGATACACGAGGGCTGCGGGACGGAGAGGCCACCGCCTCGCACAACAGCCCGTCACCGCTGAGTGGCTGCCTGCCAGGGAAATGGATATCAGCGGAAGCGGCGCTCTCCCCCATGCCGGGAGTGGCAGCCCAGTCCACCACTAGAACAACGTCGATTCTCACGGAGTCGAGCAAGCAAGCGCATGCCGTCCCAACCTTGCAGCGTAACCAGCTCGACTCCTTCTCAAAGAGCTCATCACGCCTCCTCGCGACCAGCACCAAACCTGGCTCTGCTTTATTCTTGAGCGACCCAGAAGGGTTCGCGTTTCCCACCACGCGAAATAGTTTTCACAACGATCACCGCACCCCATCGTATCACCGACATCACTCCACCTCCGGCGACCTGCAGCAGACGCGGGAGTCTTTGCTCTCGGACATCTCAGACACCTTGAGCAGTAGTGGCACCGCCGCTGCTGCCAGCTGGCAAGGCTGCTCCACGCCTCGCTTCAGTTTAGGAAACGGTCGCAACAGTATCGCGAATACGCTTTTCCGAAACAGCGAAGATTTGGAGTCACAGCGGCAGCACGCACAGCTGAACATCGAAGAGGACCTCTTCGTTTATGACGACATCGTCATCTCTAAGGATGAAGCGCGCACCAAGCATTGGCGCGTAGCGGGTCGGAAGGCTACCTTCAACATGGAGGGCGGGCTGGATGCTTTACTGGCGGCCGCAGGGTTTAGTGGATTCGACTGCGGCGGTGGGCTCAGCAGCGCCGAGAAAAAATACTTCTCCTTCAATGACTTTGATGTGTGCGTGGATGAGATGGATATTATGCCACTCAAGGAGGCGGCGGTGAACGGGCTGATCGGATTAGCGCGCGAGACGCCCACGGATACCAACCTGGGCCTCTCTCAATCTATCACCGTCACCCACACCGACACTGCCAATCCGAACACGGTGGTCCACTTCCTGGCGCAACGCCGTCTGATGGAGCCGAAGGCGGATCGCACTCTGCGTGACTTCCACGTATCGACGAACATCGGCCACGCCACCCGCGTGAAGTGTATCGCCCTGTCTCCCTCAGAAATGGATTTCGTGAGCTGCAGCAATGAGGACGCCTCCATCACCCTCCACAACTTCGGTGTCGCCAGCGAGGTGGGGATCTTCACGGGCCACCAGGACACCATCATCAACGCCTCCTTTTCACCGGATGGCAAGTACTTGGCCACAACCAGCAAAGATAAGTCGATGATTTTGTGGGACGTCATGACCACCAAAAATTTACTCACCTTCGCCCACCCAAAGGTGGTGATCTGCTGCGCCTTTGCGCCCGATAGTAAGTACCTCGTGAGTGGTTGTCAAGACCGTGTCTGCCGTGTCTGGGATACAAAACGGGGGCGGGAGTGGCTTAGCTACAGCGCACACGAAGGCATCATCATCGCCATAGCTTTCAGTCCAGATGGTAATTATGTATGTAGCGCCTCGGCGGACAAGTCGTTGCGGGTATGGTCGGCAACGACATCGAAGACGCGCTTTCATCTCCTAGGCCACATCGGCATCATTTTATCGTGCAGTTTCACTTCCGATGGACGGCACATCATCAGCAACGACGAGTCCTTGCTGCGTGTGTGGTCCACCGAGGACGGTAGCTGCACGCTCTCGCTATCCCCGGCGGACATCGCCGGCGTGGCGCCGCCCCATCAGCGGGGCCCGAAGCTGGGCTGGACGTTATCCAGTGCGGCTCCTGGGGCTTTCACGCGTTACGTATTAGTGGCCTGCAACAATCGGTTCGTATACGTGCTGGATCGAGAGACGGGGCTGGAGGTGACCTCTGTTTTCTGCAAAGCCCCTGTGTACTGCCTCACCGTGGGCAGCTACGAGAAAATGGCGTGCGGCGATAGCTTCGGCAACATTTATCTACTGAGCCTGAAATAAAAGGGGATGTGCCCTTCCTCTACACTCCCCCCCCATTTTTTTCTTCTTCGCTTTCTTTTCCCTTCTCGCTTCCCCCCTCCCAACTCTTTGCATGCCGCTTTTCTCCGTCTTTGGTAAAGGTGGAGTGGGCTGGAAGGGGGACGTTTTTCTTTTTTTTCTCCTGTGTGTAGGTGGATCCTCTGCTCTCTCTCTCTCTGCTCTCTCTCCGCTCTCTCTCCGCTCTCTCTGCGTGTTTGGGTGGACTGTACGGTGCGCATGTTGTTGGGCGCAGTGGGGTGGGGGGGGGGGAGGGGGAGAGAGCGTTGCGTTGACTCTTCTTTGTGGACGGAAAGAAAAGAAAAAAAATGTTTCTTCTGCTTTTTTTTTTGGGGACTTATTACTGTTGAGCTTTCTTCGCCATTTCTTCTCTCTCTCTCTCTCTCTCCCTCTCTCTCTCTCTCTCTCTCTCTTTTCCTTTCTTCTTCTTCTCTTCCTCTTCAGGGGCGTCCTGGCAAAGACAGTTTTCTTTTTTTTTGGGGGGCGGTGGTGGTGGTGGTGGTGGTGGTGGTGGGTGCTCGGCGTATCTTCGCCCTCCGATACCAAAAAGAAAGGAAAGAAGGTAGGACAAAAAAAAAAGAGGGGTGTCTTATCGCAAACAAGTGCGACGCTGCTGATGACGATGACGATCGTTTGAGGTGTAGATGTAAAATTTTGAATGTAGGATTCTCTTTTATTTCTTTTTTTCTCACTGAAATTTTTTTCTTTCTACCTTTTGGTCTGTGTGCGCATGTGTGTGTGTGTGCGTGTGTGTTGCTACATTTATAATACACAGAGGCTGTACATGTTGTATGTGTGAAGTGGGGCTGTGCCTGTTGTTTACTTCGAAGATCACCGAGGGATGGACACTTGAAAGTGCGGAAAGGCAAGGGGGCTTGGAGTGGGTGGGTGGGTGGGAGAAGGGTGACAAGCGAAAAGAAGGCACGATCCGCATCAGGTTGAACGTGGAGTGCTTCTGAGGAACAAAACGAGGGGAAGGAAAAGATATCGGTTCATGTGTGCGTAGCGGCTACTCCCTTGTCGCTCGACTGCCAAGTCTTCTTCAGCTCGTTTGTCGAGTTTCTTTTCCCCTTTTCGCCCCGCCTCGCCTCACCAAAAGCCCCCCCTTTTTGCCAGTGTTTCAAAAGAGTCTTCTCGCTTTCTTCACCGTCTTCGTTTCGCCCTCTTTTTTTTGTTTCCGTTCGACACCGACCCCCTCCCCTCTCCTTCTCCCTCTCTCTCTTCTTTTTTGTGTTTTCACTGGTGAGCGCTGATGCCGTACCCCGCTGCTTTCCTGCGTGCATGAATTAGCTCTACCCTCCCTTCCCCTTCTTTTCACGTCCCCCCCCCTCCCTCCCCCCCTTGTTCCAGCTTTCTCTTGGGTATCTCCTCCCACCACAAGTCGCCGCCACCATTTTTCTCTGTCTGTTCTCTTTGTTACGCTTGTGTTGCGTTTGGGTTTGGATGGGCTTCTCACATTTTTTTTTGAGGTTTCTCTCCCTCCCTCTTTTCTCTTTGCCCCCCCTTCGTTTCATTTCGCTCGTTCTCTCCCCCTCCCCCCCATTTCCCCACCTGCTTAGCCAAACCTGCACAACACACAATTGAAGGGCGGGGAGGAGGTGAGGTGCACGCGGGCGCCAGAAGAACAAGAAGAGGGAGGGAGGAAGGGAGCGGAGAAGAGGAATCTTGTGGTGCAAGTGGTGACGGTAGTGGAGGATTTGGGAAGGGCAAACATGGGGTAGCGGCCAGCTGTGCTCGATGTGTACTTCACGCTGACATGGTGGGGTGTGCTTTCTTTCTTTCTTGTTTTACGTTGTCCCTCCTCCCTCTACTCCCCCTCCCCCCCTTGACTTTCCACATGTAGTTCGAACCCCTCTTGGCACCCTCGACAAGCGTGCGCCTTTTCCGTACCCTTCCATCGAGTTCTCCTTCCCCTCCCCTATGTTTAACATGATCGTAGACTGGCGGCCTGCGCCTCCGTCTTCCCGATCCCGTACGCCTCGCGTTGCACGTGTCTGTGGGCTCTGGGGATCGTGGCTGGATCGGGGCACTGCTGCGAAGCGCACTCCTCCCTCCCCTCCCTCGTCTCCGTTTCTGCCCCATTACCTACCTCGGCACGTTGCGTTCCCTCTTGTCGATGTGAAGTTTTGCCCCATCTTTTCGGAGTATGTGCTATGGTGGGGATACTGAGATGGCAGGGCGGCTACAAGGAAAGGAGCGTGGCTTGTTGGGAGGGGCGGAGTACGAGGGGTGGAGGCAGGAGAGGATGTTGCCCTTCGCGTTTCTTTCTCACCGCTGCTCTTCTTTTCTTTTTCCTTCCGACTTGGGTATGCGTTTCTCAGGTGTGTATCTATGTGTGTGTGTGTGTGTCTGATGTGGCGTTTCACTGACGGTTTCTCTCTCTTTGGTATTTTCGCGTCTGTGTGGAGGAGCGCTGATGCGCACCCATCTTCGCTCTCCCCCCTCCCCCCCCTCTAGGGCAAGAGAGAGGGAGAGATGGAGGATTGGTCTTTGAAAAGGCGTTCAGTGAACACCGTATTGCATCTTCCTTTTGCTGTTGTTGTGGTCGACTCTTCCCTTTTTTCTTCTTGCATCGCATCATCCTCTCCCGTTTATTTATTTATTTCTTTGCATCCTCTCCCGTTGCCTCCTCCTTTCTCCGTCTTCCTTCTCCCGCTTCTTTTTCTTCTTCCCTCTCCTCTCTCTCCTCTCCCTCTCCTCTCCCTCCTCCTCCATCTCTTCTTTCCCTTTTCACCTCTGTAGAGTCTCACACATCGACATCCATGCTGCTGCTACGGCTTTGGACCGCTAACTGAGAAGAGGATGCTGTTGTATGAGCGGTGGATTCGAAAAAGAAAAAACAGAAGAGGAGGAGGAAGAGGAGGGGGAAGGGGGAAGGGGGAAGAAAGGATAAGGGCGAGGGATGAAGCACCGGGTACTCCCTTCTTCTCCTCCATTTACCATACACAAACAGAGAAGTACAACCATTCGTTCCCGTCGCGCCCTCGAACAACTTGTAGAGGGGACGCTCAGGTGACAGCCGCAGAGATGGAAAGGCGTACGTGGTTGCGTGGGGTATTACGTGGAAGGAAGTAGGGAGCTCCAGCGAGATGGACGGAGACACGATGGGAAGGTATGACTTCATCCTTCTGAATGAAGAGTAGCGCTCGCATGATCTTCTCTTGATAAGGACTCCCCCCTTTTTTTGTAAAGGAGAAGGTACACACACATATGTATATATATATATATATATAGATATACATAAGCAAAAAGTAAAATGAAATACCATCGAATCGGGAGGGCGGCGGGGGGGAGGAGGAGGAGGGAGGTCGACATCGACCTTTTTTTTTCGCTGTGACAAAGCTCGCATGCTTACCCCACCGCTAGTGCACCCACCCACCCACACAGCATTAATATATATATTTTGTGTGTGTGTGCGTACATATATATATATATATATATATATATATATATAGATGGGTGCTCCCAGAAAGATGCCCCGCTTTCTAGACATTCGTTTCCGAGCTAGGATGAGCTTCTTCTCCTTCCCACAGGGACGCTCCTACACTTGAGTCTGCGGGTGCTCCAGATGGTGTCGAGTGGGGATGGCTTACGCACTCATCATCTATTCCCGCTCCGTTACTCTTCTCCCCTCGCGTCTGTCTCTCTCTCTCTCTCTCTGACGTTTCCCTGGCTGTGGGGGCTTTTCATCGTGGCCTCTCTCTTTCTCATCCCTTGGGTGGATTTGACTTTATCCTCTCCCCCACCGCACCTCACCGTAGTGGCGTGCATGCATCTTCTCCTCTCGAAGGTCTCTCTCTCTCTCTCTTTCTACCTCGCATAAAAGTATATTTCGATTTGTAGATGTGAGGGTGGGCGTCCAGACGTGCGCCTGCTTCAAACGACCTTCGCGCTCCTCCCCATATCCACCCTTTTTCTCTCATAATAAGAGCACGAGCGCGGGAGAGACTTCTCTGAGTTTCGCGTCGGTACCGGAAGTTTTTTTTCTTTCCGCTTTTGCTTCCTTTCTCTCCCCAATCATTCTCCTTCGCGTCCCCTTTCTTTGTTACTCCCTCCTCAAAAAAAGGCGAAGAAGCGGCTGAGGAGGAGGAGGAGGAAGTCGATTCGTCAGCCAACGTAGCTAACGGACGAACAACGAATACAAAGAGAACGATCAAGGTGTAGAGAACGGTGTAGGGTACGAAGACACGGGCGCTCAACATGACGTCGTCTGTCTTTTCTCGTTCGCCTCTGCATCTGCAAGCACCATTTGACCAGGCAGACCGTGTGTGTGTGTATGGGCGTCTGTTGCCCTGCTCCTCCTCCACTGCGGAGTCGCCAACGTGGGTGACGATGGATAGTAGCTGCGCCACCCTGTACTGTGGGTCGGACCCTGCGTTGGCGTCTTCCCATACCGTACCGACTCTGGCGAAGGCGAGAAGGGTGACAGCGGCATCGAAAGCGTCGCCGAGTCCACCACCGCAAGATCGAATCGACTCCGCCGCTCCGTCGGCTTCCTCTTCTTCACCCACTTCCATTCGACTAGATGGCGTGATGGGTGATATTCGGAGCCCTATGGCCCATGCCTTCCTCGACAGCGCAGCACACGCGTGTGTGACGGGGTGTGTGGAAAGTGGCATGAGTGCCACGGTATTATGCTGTGGGGAGAAGGGCACTGGTAAGTCGACGACGTTGTTCGGCGACGCGGTCGTTCCTGGCCTAGCCCAGCGCATCCTCACCTCTTTCTTCGCGGTAGCTTCAGCCAGGCCGCCGCTGTCTTCGCGCGAGTCGTCGCCGGTGCCCTCAACCGCGTCGCTGCCCCTGCCGAGCTTCCCAAAACGGCGTTCCGATGTGCGGGCGGCAGAGGAGGAGGTGCAGTGTAGCACCAGCACACAGTACAGGATCGCTCTTTCCTGTATCGCGCTGAGGGGAGAAAGCGTGGTAGATCTGTTGGCGGAGTCGGCGGCCGTTGATACGGGGCGGCCTGTTGGCACGCTCCATGCTTCTACTACTGCTGCTGCTGCTGCGGCCACTGCCGCTTCACCCCCCCTCTTCTCCTCCTCCTCTGCCTCTGCCACAGCGCCGCGAGTCTCTTCTACGGCGGGAGGTTCATCCTCGGCCGTGAAGCCATCTATTACGATGGATGCACGGGGCGAGGTGGCGGTGCGCGGCATTACTTCCGTGCCGTGTCGCACCGGCGGGGAGGCCCTCGCGTTGGTCGATCGCTGCCGTCGCTCTCAAGCCTCCCTGACAGGCCACCAGGTCTCGCCTTCCTTCCCTGCCTCCTCTGCCACCTCTTCCTCATCCGCCCCAACATCGCTGAGCCATCTCGTTCTCGTAATGGATATCGTGGTGGAGGAGGGGGAGCAGGGCAGCACGTACCACCACGTCGTGAAACGGTCGCAGGTGCTGCTCGTGGACTTGGCAGCGGTGCTGTGGTCTCCGGGACCACTGAAGATGCGCGCACAGAAGAGTCAGCCACTGACCGCCACCTCTTCCGCCCCTGTCGCCGGCACCGGGCACGCCAGCCGAATGGAAGACGCGGCGATCCGTCTCTCCCTCACGACCCTCTACGATGTCATCGTAAGGCTGTCTGCATCGCAGCTCACAGACGAAGCGGAGGAAGAACAGGATGCTGCGAAGGCACCGCCATATCGGCAGAGCAAGCTCACCATGCTGCTGAAAGGGCACTTCGGTAGAGGATGCCGCACCCTCGTCATCGCCCATGTGCGGCCTGAGCAGGCGTACCGCAGAGAAACGCTTTGCACGCTGCAGCTGGCGAGGCAGCTATTGTGTGTACCGCAGAAGGCGGCCACGAGTGTATCCGCAGATCCTGTCACGCAGGTACATCAATTGCAGCGTCAACTGGCGTCATTGCAGATGGAACTGCGGCTTCAAGTCGAACTGAACGCACAAGCTGGCATCGGAAACGACGGGACACCTTCTTCGCGGCCCTCCTCTGGCCCCCTTAACGCGGGAACCGGTCCAGGGACTATCCCGAACGACGGTGCCCGGGCGAAAAAGCGGCCTGGGGCCGAATCCACGGGAAGAGGCACTCCCTCCCGTCATCAGAGATCCGCCCTTTCGCCGGTGACGGGGGCCAGCCCGGGAGACCGCGGCAACGCGACCACGGCCGAGGGGCCACAGGATACGGACTGCGACAACCGCCTGTTCTTGAGCAGTGCGTCGAATGCCAGCATACCGGCCTTCTCTCGCTTGCTGCCGGCAGTGCGGAACTTCGTGGCTGGCCGCATCCCGACGCTGCCCGTGTCGAACGTCAACGAAATGCACACCTGCTTCGAGTTGCTGCGTCAGTGTGTCACCGAGAAGGAGCTTCGGCTGAGTGCGGCGCTCAGTGACATGCGCATGGCCGAGGCAGCGGCAGCGGCGGTCTTGACGTCCACGGGAATCGAGGGCTACGGATGTGCCTCCTCGGAGCGTGGTGCCCAGCGGTCGCCCTCGAGCACTCGTTTATCGGGGTTCACAGGGGGCAACGGCAACGGTAGTGCGCGCCGTAGAACGGCTACGCGACGGGCTAGCTTGAACTTCTCGAGGGAAGGATCCACGTCGTCCCTACCAAAGGCCCGTTCCGGGGTAGAACAGTCGCGCTCCGCCTCTACAGCGTTGCTGCCATTGTTCATACCGTCTCGAACTGCGATGCTGCACGAGCCAAGCCCGAGCACCTCGACTTCCGTGGTGGGAGGGGGCAAAGGGTTCGGCAGTGCCTCGCCCGCCATCCGCCCACCTCGGGAGACGCGCAACGGGTCCTCAGGCTCGTCTACCACTCCCCCGCCCAACACGACAACTTTTGATGGTTCTTGCACCCCCGTGAAGTCACAGGAGGAGGCTTATGCGATGCCGGCGACAGACGAAGGGTCCACACCGCCCCGTGGGACTTTTCCTGCGGCCGTTGGGGTCGATCGAGGAAAGCCGCCTTCCTACGGGTGGAGCACGCTACGGAATCCCTCGTCCGCGCCTCCCTCATCGTCGCTGCCGTTGGCACCACCGGAGGCACCCTCCCAAAGCGGTCTTACGCTGGCTCGGGCGCCGTCCTTGGCCCAGAAGCACCCCAGTGCGGCCCTTTCCAACGTGCCGATGCTCTTTCGGCCTAGTAGCGCACCGGTGACGGCACTTCCCTTAACGCCGGAGTCCACCCAGACATCTCCGATGGAGGCCTCAGCCTTTCATGTGTACATCACCCAGGAGACGGAAGGGGTGCAACAGGTGAGCTGTATTCATCAAGAGGAAGAGGAGTTGCGGAAGCTGCGCTGCTCCGCTGGTTCGGCGAAGTCATCACAGAAGCCAGGTTCACCAGCGGATGAGGACGTCGCCCTCGAAGATGCGTGTAGATATCGAGAAAGTCAGCTAGCACGCCGCCGTGACGCCCTTCTGAAGAACTTCGAGACTTGGTATCGCGCTAAGGGGAAGGCAGACGTCGGTGCAGATGCCAAAGGGCCTTCTGCCAACGCCACTTTCCCTTCTACGACAGAGATGGTACCGGTGGATGGACTAGACGCGCCCGATCGATTGCTCTCACCGCCGCGGCGGACCACACTGGACGTGATGCGACGACGGCTGCATTCATCTTCGTCTGGTAGTGAAAGACGTGGGGTGGGCTTCGGGAGAACCGCACCGGACAGTAAGGCGTTGACATCTCCCTTTCGTCTCACCGACGCTTCCTCTCTCTTGTTCTCCACGATGGACCAGGCTACTGCTGCGCCAGCGTCGGCTGTGCTAATGCCCGAAGCGACGAGCTTGGCCGCGGCGCTACCCCATCATCATTTCATCAGTGGTGGTGCCGACAACCTGAGTGGGTCGGTACGCTAACGAGAATTTGTGTTCCTTTTTTTTTGTGGCGTCACGAGATTCTTTCTCGCGGCCATCTACTCGCCTTTCCGCCTTACCCCCCCTCCCACTTCTCCTCTTAACCGAAATTTTTGATGGCGATCGATCGTGAGAGTGAGCGAAGGTGAAGGTAGGAGGAACCGTACGTGTGCCGATGTCAAACTCACACCAGACAAAGGAAAGGGAGTGGTGATCCCGTGTTGTGCACGCACGGCGTTGTCGTCTTCGGTTGGAATTCCCCCCCCCTTCCCCTCAAAACTCCTTCTTTTCCCTAACTTTTTTCTGCATGTACCATAATGGCTTCTCCTTTCGTTTTGCTAATAAATATATTTTGTTCATGTGGTGATGATGAAGACCTGGGCCTCTCTCTCTATCTGTGTGTGTGTGTGTTGGACTTGGCGAGTCCCATCCATTGGGGAGGAGGGGCGAGAGAGGAGAAAGAAGAGATGCGCAGTGCAATGCGCTTTCTTTTCCCCTTCCGGCGCTGTTTTCAAGTCGGCCGCTTAGGGGCCGTTATAGCGATGCATATATATATATATATATATATATGCACTGCTCTGACGAGGAATGCTGGAGAGCGTATCTCCCACACGCTCCATCTGTCCTCCCATGCATCTCTCTCTTTCTCTCTCCGCCTCCCTTTTTTCGTGTAGCTGGAAAAGTTTTAAGATCTACCCTGATGGATGGAGGGAAGGGAAAGGGGAGGGGGCGATGCCTTTGAACGGTGTTGCGGGGACGAACAACATGAAGTAGCCGCCACGTTCAGCGAAACACACACACACACACACACAAAGATGAAAGATACAGAAGAGGTGAGGAGAGGACGGACTGAATTTTTTTTTTGTTTCGGCGGTGGAATGAAAATGTTTTTTTTTGTGTTTGCGAGGAAAAATTTTCTGCTGGTGGCTCGTCTTTCTTTGATGAATGTTTTGATACACACACACATAAGCATTCACTCACTCATTCTTTCTCTTCCTTTCTCTGCGACGGCGATCGGGTTTCCTTCCACCTATACTCCCTCCTTCTCCTCGGTTCTGGAGTGTGTGTGTGTGCATGCTTTATTATTATTATTTGTACAACACTTTTTTTCTCCTCGTTCTCCCGTCGATGTATCTCTCTCTCCCTATTCATTTCCTTTTTTTTCCGTGCGGTTCACCCCGTCTCCGCCCCCCCTTTTTTTCATCGTTCGTGCTGTTTTCTCTTCCATGACGGTCGTCGCTCCCCCCCCTTCCATCGCTCCATTCTGGAACGATCAACGTTTTATCTCTCTCCATTCCCCCCCCCTTCTCCCTCCCCCCCTCTCTCTCTCTCACTTTGTATCACCCCTTCATCAAACAACGGAAAGAGGAAGATGCAGTGGTGGTGGTGGTGGGGAGGAGGAGGAGCGTCACCGAGGAAGGCGCCCCCTAGGCGGGATGGAGGGAGTGCGGATACTCCCACACTTGAATTCGCCTTCTTCCTTTCCCCCCCTCTGTTCCCTTCTCCACCGAAGCAGAAAAGGAAGACGGAAGGAAGGGTGGGGTGGGGATGAAGAAGTGAGATGGCCTCGGGAGCCTCTTCGTGAGTGTCTGCCGCTTCGCATAGCAGAGCATCGCGGGAGAGTACGTGACGTCCTCCCCGCTTTTATGTATTTAGTTGACCGATGCGGATATGAGGAAGAGGCGGACGGTCGCGGTGGTTTTGGTACCCCAGCCCCGGGGAAGAGGAGGAGGGGGGGGGGAGAGAGGCTACGAAGAAGGGCCGTTGCGCTGATTGGGAGAGAGAGTATGTGGGTGAGCGCATCCATCGATCCTCACATTTGAATGTATACATAAATGTATATGCGTACTCACACATACACACACATCAATGTATATATATATATATATATCGATATATGTGGTTACACTTTGGAGCGTTCCTCTTTTCCTCGCCGCATCCTTTTCTTTATGGAGATAAAACCGCGCGACAGCGGAAGTGACAGAGAGTTTGGTAGGTGGAGAAGAGGCTCGATGTACGGGCAAGCAGAAGATGAGGCACGCTTGCATGTCTGTGTAACGAGCCATCGTGCCGGGCACCACCCCGTTCTCTGCCTCCCTTTTCCTTCCTGAAGATGCACCTCCACCTCCACCTCTTCTTCCTTCTCCTCGTTCTTTTTGGATCGAATACTTCTCGCTTCACACCGCTGGATTCTGAACCGCCCCAACACTTTCTATTGTACGCAGCTCCTACGCCGCCTACCGAACTAGAGATTTTCACGCGGGCACATACACACATACAACCGCAGTCCCTCTTCCCCTCCCCCCTTGGTACCTTCACGGACAAATCGACAACGCTGGCGCGTCGTCACCATCTTTCTTCCCTCCCTCCTGCGGTGCGCTGCCGGACCTCCTCCTTTTCTCATGAATGTGATTCACTTGGTCGCCCAGGAGGTGGCCTCGCGCTTCCACAAGCAGGTGCTCGACTGCCCTACCGGCTCCGCCATCACCACCGACCTCGCGGCCCTGCTGACACGACTGTGGCTCCTGAAGGATCGGTCGCTGTGGGACGATTCGGGCAATGTTGCGGCCAGTGTTCCCTACATTGAACGCATCACCGATGAGATGGTCGATTATCTGATGCACGGTTGCAGCTTGCCAAGTCTAGCCACGCTCTCTCTGCAGGTTCGATGGGAGTCCTTACGCAGCTCCCGCGAGGAGCAGTTGCGCAAGGTGGAGGTGAAGAGGGAGGCTATCCGCGTGCAACTGGAGGGAGCGTTGATGTCAATCGAGCCTGGGCTAGCGACACCGGAGCAGGTGTGGGGCTCCCTTGCCGTCTGCTTTCTGCACCATTACAGCAACTTGGGGCCACTGCCAGTGGCAGGTGCAAAGGTGGGCAACGGCAGCGGTCCCGCTCACGCGGAGACCGCATCAGCCGTGAGTGCAGCCCTTCCACGTACACAGGTCACCGCCTTCTTACGTCAGGACCGCTTAGAGCAGACGAGTCAGCTGCGGCAGCTGCGACGCATAACGTGGGGCTTGCGTCTGTACCAGAAGGAGATGGGCCGTAGCATGGGCGCTGACCTGTGGTCGCTGTCCTCCACCGCTGACGAGCCGCTGGCGGAGCTAGAGGAGAAATGTGAGGAGGCGGTGACAGAGCTGGAACCGCGTGTGCGTCTGACGCGAGCCTTGCTCGCATCCCCCAGCTGCTCCCTCAGCGCCGCGGCGGTGCAGCTGCTGAAGGAGGAGTATCATCACTTGTTGTTGGTGCAGCACTTCCAGCGTTGTGTGCGGTGCCGGCTACAGCAACTGCGTGATATCATGAACACACGCGTCATGCAGACGTTTACAAATCTCATCGCGGAGCTTCGGCAGCTGCTGTCACCCTCAGGGCGTAGCATCGCCACTGCTGCCAGCACCATGGCGTCGATGACGGCGTCCTCTGGCACCACGGCCGACCCCACTGCATCCCTGCCTGCCGCCCCCCCGACCACCTCCAACGAGCCCGCGCCCAAAAAAGTTGTCTTTGCGAAATTTATGGAGCTGGCTGATGCCTACGAGGTGGGTATGCAGTGCTCCGGTGAGCTTTCACATTGGGCGGCACTCCTGCGTGTGGCAACGGACTCCGCAGCGGCCTATACATCGACACTTCCCACCACGGTGGCCGAGAACGCCTTGGCGCGTCAAGACGCGGTACCGCTGCAGCCCCCGGCTACCTCGACACGTGCCATGGAAGCTGAGATCGGTGCTCTGTTGGAGTCTGACACGACGCAGCAGCGGCTGCCGGCTGGCGTCCACGTTCGGTACCGGGCGGACCTCCCGCTTCATACGGTTGATCCCATCACTGCACAGGTGTATGCAGAGTCGGTCTGCGCCATGCGTGGTTACTGCCCCGTGCAGTTCATCTCGGGACGCCCCCTCGCTGAGCTGCTGCTGCCAGGACTGGTGCCCCGGTCATCTCCGGTGCCGCCGTCGCCATCCGCGGTATCGCTGGGCTGCATCGAAGTAAGCGGTAGTACTCAGCACGCTTCGATGTGCCGTCCCCTGTATTTTCTTTTTGCGGACGCTGCGTCGATGCGAGCTTTTGCAGCGGATCCGTGGAAGTACGTGGATGGTTGTCTTCACGTCTTCCACGACAGCGACCCTTCCGTGACGCTGGTGATGGGCGGCGCAGACGAACTTCCACGTGAGCTGTACCTAGAAGGTGCCCGTGCGCTGGAGAAGATGAATGGCGTCAGCGCAGCCGCCACACTCCCCGGTGAAGCTCGGCAAGACTGCGGCACGCAAACCGGCCAGATCGATCCCTACATGGACTACCACTACTTCTGGAATGAATGGGACCTGCGCCGCCATGCGCTCAAATTGGCGAATCTCATGAATATGCGCACCCACTCTAGCCAAACCGTCGACTCGCACTTGCGCCGTGAGGCCGGCTCGCAGGCAGACCCGCTCCGGGAGGCACAGACGCAGACGAGGCAAGATGCAGCGACGCAGCCGCCGCACACGGTGCAGTACTTGAAAGGGCTGCGTGGTACCGAGACATCCGCGGTGGAGCAGGTACGCAGGGAGGTCCATTACTAGGTGGTTCACCCATCGCTGCTTTCCTTCACCGCTTCCTCTTCCTTCTCTAAATAGTGTGCGTTCGTTTTGTCCCTTCCAGCTGCCGACGCGCATCCGTCGCAGCCATGTACAGCGTGTAGAGGGCAGCGGTGCCCGTTCCCTGCTTTGATGTACACTATTTCTTCGATGATGATGATGTGTGTGTGCTTATAGTTCTGTGTTTGTTCATGTAAAGAGCGATCTTCGAGGGGGTGGTAAGTGTGTGTGTGTTTGTGTGTGCTTGTGCTTTTCGAGTACGTCCCTTTCCCTCTCCCCCCCTGCCCCTCTTCCCGCGTTCTCCTTCTTCATGCCCTTTCTGAGTTCGGGGAGCCAGAAGCGGAGGAGGGGTTCAGGGCGTTGAACTACGGATGAAGCTGAAGAGAAGCAGATGCGTTTTTGCCATGAAAGAACGGCGAAGACGACTCCTTTCTTCCACTCTTTGGGGGCTCTCACCAACGGCCGCGTAGGATGACGATGAGGATGACGGCGTCGATGGTGGAGAGGAAAAGAATTCAGAAGGAGGATGGAGGATGGAAAGCCGGGGGTGAGGGGTGGGGTGGGCGAAGACCGTCGTGGTGGTGTCGATGTCTTCTTTCGCCGACCCTCCTCCGCTCTCCCCCCCTCCTGCCCCGTGATCTGCACATGCGCGCACTCACGCACACACGCATGCTTTTATGCGGCCCACCCGGTGCGGTGGAAGCAGTTACCGTGAGGCTCTCCGCCGCCGCCGCCGCTTCCTCCTCCTCCTCCTCAGGTGGACATTTTTTGCAGGAAATTTCGTCATGCTCCTCTCCCCTCTCGTTGCTGCTGTTGTGTTCCTCCCGGAGAGGTTCCCCTCATTTTTGCTCTTCTCTCCAGCGGCGACAGAGAAGGAAGAAAATGCACGCAAAAGCTGTTCCTCCCCTCCCTTGCTGAGTGTGTGTTTCGGTCCGGTCTCCAGTGGTGTGGTGCCCCCCTTTCCTCTCTTCCGATGGGTCCGCACACTCCCGCTCTCACACGTCCAAACTTCCTCGTCGTCCTCCTCCTTTTCTCTCGCGTTCTGTGGTGGATTGTGCGCGCTCTTGTGGGTGTACTCGGCGGTGTGTGTGTGTGTGTGACTTTGGTATGCGTTCACCTACGGTTGTACACCTCTGCACCTTTTCCTTCCCCCCCTCTCTCCCTCTCTCGCTCTCTCTCTCTCTCTATATGTGGGAATACACGCACACCTGTATCGTTGTCGTCTGAGCGCAGTCACGACAGGCCTCTCCACCTCATCTTTTCAATATATAAATTCATCGTACCGTCTTTTCTTCTCCCTTTCCCCTCACGCCACTGCACTGTGCTGCAAACCGTCCGGAGCTTCTACCAAACAACAGCGACAGCGCATCAAACCGGTGGGCAGCCTCCCGCCTTCCCCTTGCGCCTCCCCCCTCTGCCCTCCGCTACAGCGACACACACACACACACGCACGTGAACACTTTTTCTTTTTCGATTCACGCTCTCTCTCTTTCCCTGTCCTTCAATTTTTATATTCCTCCGAAAGCATGTCGCTAGAGCCGATCGAGGCCCGTTTGGAGGAGCGGTTCCGTCGGTACTCCGCCATCACCACCCAGAGCGACCCGCGCAACACGGGCAAGTGCATCCCGTCCACTCCAGGCCAACAGGTGTTGGCAAACCTCCTCACGAAGGAGCTTCAGGCCATGGGGCTGCAGGACATCATCAGCGACGAGTTCGCCACGGTGACGGCCGTGAAGCCTGGCAACGTCACGGGTGCTCCGCGTATCGGCTTCATTTGCCATCTCGACACCTTCGACTGTGGCCTCAGCCCCGACGTGAAGGCTCAGAAGATTCGTTACACGGGTGGGGATGTCTGCCTGAATCGAGAGAAAGATATTTGGATGAAGTTGCAGGAGCACCCGGAACTGAACAAGTACAAGGATCAGGACATTCTCTTCAGTGACGGCACGAGTGTGCTGGGGGCAGACGACAAAGCGGCCATCTCGTCCGTGATGGAGATGTTGGCTCAGCTGGACTCTCGCAAGGAGAAGCACGGTGATATCGTGGTCTGCTTCGTCCCAGACGAGGAAATTGGGTTGGTGGGGGCGAAGCATCTCGATGTGAAGAAGCGGTTCAACGTGGACTTCGCCTACACGCTCGACTGCTGCGAGCTGGGCGAGGTCGTGTTCGAGTGCTTCAACGCTGCCAGCGCCACCATCAAGTTGACCGGCGTTTCGACGCACCCGATGTCAGCAAAAGGGGTGATGGTAAACCCTTTGTTAATGGCCGTGGACTTCATCGCTCAGTTCGACCGATCGCAGACGCCGGAGTGCACCGAGCTGCGCGAGGGATACTGGTGGTTCGCGAAGTTGGAGGCAAATGGCACGGAGGCGAAGCTCGAGGCGATGGTGCGAGAGCACGACTTGGCGAAGTATCAGGAACGTAAGGCTCGTCTGCTGGAGGTGGGGAAGGAGCTGCAGGCGAAGTATCCGACGGGAAAAGTGGACATCGAAATAGAAGATGTCTACGCGAACATCGCCAACTCGATTAAGGAGGACCGCACCGCCATCAACCTTCTGCTCGAGGCGATGGAGAAGGCGAAGGTGAAACCAAACATCATCCCTATGCGGGGCGGTACGGACGGGGCAGCGCTTTCAGCCCAGGGCTTGCTGACGCCCAACTTCTTCACAGGCGGTCACAACTTTCACTCCCGCTTCGAATTTTTGCCCATCCCATCTCTTGTAAAGGCGTGCGAGGTGTGCCGTAACATCATACTGCTTGGGGCGGGGAAGCGTGGCAAGTTCGCTGCAACGTCGTCGTCGCTGTGATTCGTCGCGCGGGTGACCCCCTACCACCTTCTCCCTTCGCCTTCCCCGTCTTCTGCACGAAGACGTGTGTTTGTGGGAGGGTATGCGTGCTTCCCTTTGCCTCCTTCTTCCCCCTCCCCCCTCCCCCCCTCTTCCTCTTCTCTTTCTCCAATTCGAAAAGGCGAAGGAGGCGACAACGAAATAAAAAAAGAGCAGAAGAAAAGTTGCGTCTGCAGAAAACCAAAAAAAGCGCTCCAAAACGAACGGAGAAAGACGTACGTGAAGAGCAGAAGCGGAAGAGGACGAGGAGGAGGAAAATGAGATGGACGCTCGCACCGGCAAAAAAAAATATGAGAGATGTGGAGCCCTTTTGTTTTTAAAAGATCGGTTCTGGTGCAGGAGGCGAAGCAATGCCACGTTTCTCTCTGTCACCACATCACTCTCTCTCCCTCTTTCTCTTTCTGACGTCTCTTTCTCTTTTTCTCTTCTATATATTTATATATTTATCGGATTCTCCCTGTTCTTTGTTTTTTTTCCTTTTGCACCACCCAAGGTTGTGTCTTATTTTCTTCCTTTCAGGGATATCCAGCTTTCCTTGTGCGATGAAGTCTAAACGGAGGAGAGGAGAGAGAGTGGTGGTGGGGGGGGGGGAGAGGAGAGGAGAGAGAGCGAGAGAGAGAAAAGGGAGAAGGGAGAGGGGAAAGAAAGACGACCAGGAAAGAGGACGACGGTTATACGGGAGGTCTGAGAATTCGTCAGGATCGGGGCGTCTCGTGTGAGGGAATCCCAGGTGCTTTTGTGTACACTTCGATGTGCATGGATAGTGGTGCCTCCCCTCCCCTCCCCTCCCCCCCCCTTGCCATCCGCCCCCCCCCCCCCTCCTCCTATTTCGGTCTTTATGTCACCGCCTTTTTGATGGTTCTGATGCTGTGAGCAACAGAGGACGAGATAGTAAGGAGGAGGAGGGGGGGGAAGAGGGGCGCTGAAGAACGAGGGAGGGCTATTGCTCTTAGCTCGATTATTCTTATTTTTTATTGTGTGCATTTCTTAGCGATTAGCGCGGGTGCATGAGTAAAAAGACCCGGTCTGTCAAACTGCATGCGGGAAAAAATATTTTTTTTCTAGCGATTACTTGCATACGTCTGTGGCTTTGTGGGTGCTCAAGGATTGCGTCAGAAAGCTGGCGTGAGACGCACGTGGGGGGAGGAGATTCGGCCAAGGTGGGGTTATGACGTCTCCGTGGCTGCGCATGAGTTAATTCGATGATGTCTTTCTTCTCTTCCCCTCCCCACCTCGACGCTTCCCACCTTTCAACTTTCTTTTGGTTCGGTAAAAAAAGGGTTGCCGACATATATGTATATATATATATATATATATACATAGTGGCTGTGGGGGAGACTTGTATTGTTTTGATGCTCTCCTCCTCCCCCTCTCTCTTCGCTGTCTCTGTTTCTCCCTCCCTCCTCGTAACGAAAGAGAGGGGGGGGGGAGGGAGGGGGATGGAGGAAGGGCGAGCCAGGCGAGAGAGGGAGTCCATTCCCTTTTTTCTGCTCTCCCAAAGCTTCACCATGGCAGGGAAGGAAGCCATACATGAAAGAGAGAGAGGGGGAGAGGGAGGGGGTCGGAGAAGGGCCCTCCTCTGTGCTATCGCTCTCTTCGTTTTTTTTCTTTTCAAATCTTTCTCTCCTCTCGTTCCACCGCTTCGTTTCTTCCTTCTCCCTCGTTTCAGGCAGGGCTGATCCTGTGCCGAGCGGCGGTGTTTCCTCCTCTGCCCCCCCTCCCCCCCCCTCCCTTTCTCTACACACACTCTCCAGATCCGGTCGCTTCTTGTTATTTTGTATGGCGGTGCGTGCTTCCGTAGTGTGCCAAACCTTATCAAAAAATGCGTGGTAGGGTTGAGGTATACGGGATGATCGGATGACCGTAGCGCTGCTGACTGTGGAGGACGATGGTCTTGCTGGAGAGGAGGAGAAGGTGGTGTGTATGTGTGTCAGAGATGTCACCGGTGTCTTCGAAGGGCGGAGGCGAAACACGAGCGCCATCGCCTCGCTCTCCTCCTCCTCCTCCCCCTCTTTTTCGCTGTCTCCTCTGCTCATGTTATCCTTCTCTCTCTTTTTTTTCATTTCTTGAATGCGTCATCCTCTTGGAGGAAGTGTGGCGAAGGCTTCCCCATATCTTTCCTCTCTCTCTCTCTCTCTCTCTCTCTCTTTTTTTTTCCTTTCTCGATGCTACGCTTCGACCCGGTTATCCACCGACCTACGCATGCAATCCCCACACAAAACGGAGTAACCGTAGACTTGGACTATTCTTGGAGAAGAACATCAATTCCAGCAACAGAAAGTACCGCTGTCCTCTACAGCTCGCTCACCTGCACGCACGGACATGACGTCCTTGCACGTGATACAATCTCCCGCAAGGCTGCGCATGGCACCGTTGCCGTCATGCCGTATGACCTGCTTGGGTTCTCGGTTTGGCGCAGGGGTGCTGCTGTGCGTGGTGAGCTTCCTCTGCCTCACCTCTTCGTGGGTGGGGATGAATGCGGCAGCGCACAGCCACGCCAAGGACGACGCGTCGCCTCTGACCCCTACCACATCCACCTTCACGGCAGCGACAGGGGGGGAGGGACATCCATTTATCATCCGGTCTAGCGAGGCCCTCATGGAGACGGTGGCGGGAGTACACGCCGAGATAGCAGGTGAGGGACTGAATGACTCCGCCTCTTCCCATTCGCCCCCCTCAGCCCCTACGCTCCTTCTCTTTGTGGAAGCTGATGGTCACCGCGCGGCTGCGGAGGACCCCCTGCTGAGCGCCGTGCGGAGGCTGGCAACCGACATACCCCGCTCTGTACTTCGTGTGCACGCTTACGCGGTTCCGAAGGGTGGTACGGAGCGTCGCCTGACTGAACTTCTGCTGCCGGCCGTTACTACCCTCCCCGCCCTTGTTCTGTTCAACACGGAGGTATCGAAGGCGTTAGTGTTGCCTGGAGCTCTGCTCGTTCCCAACCCGCTGTATGTCCCGGTGTACTGCCCTTCAGCGTTGCTTCGCAGCGCCAACTACGTCGACCTGCGCACCTGGGCGCTCAGTGAGATGCCTACCCGTTACGTGGACCCCGTAACGCTGCATCTTATACCCAGTCTTCAGTTCGTCTTCCACCAGACCGAGGTTCAGGACACCATTTCCACCGTGAGAAACGAGGTCGAGGGGAAGGCGGCGCGATCGGCCGCACCACTGTTGGTGGCGATGGCTTACCTGCGCCTCACGCGGCACGGCAGTGAAGAGTTGGTCGCGGCCTTTTCTTCAGTAGCGGCGCAGGCCGGCAATGCCGTTTTGACGTTGGTGACGGAGTCACCGGACGTGGCTAGCGGGTGGGGGCTGACGGAGGAACACACTCTCACGATGGCGCCGTGGGAAAGTGTGGTCAAGGCGTACGCGAGCCCCGAGTCTTTTGCCTCCCCTGCAGCGGTGATCGTGTCAGACGCGTTTCCGCCGGAAGTAGTGGGCACGGTGACCGAGTTGGCAGAGGCGACCGCCGCTTCAGCAGCTTGGCGGGCGGCCCGAGCGGCGCTCACGGAGGCCGAGCACGCACAACTTCAGTCATGGCAACAGAACATGGAGGCGTACAACACAACTAGCCCTCTTCGCAAAATCGACTCTGTCGAGCAGTTCTTCATCGAGCTAGGCGCACTGTACGCTGCGATCAAAGTCGTCTTCGTGTTGCGCGAGGGAGATGAGCTGTGGTTTCACCACCACCTCGATGTGGCGACGGATGTGGCACAGCGGCTGCGGGCGACGACGGTGACGTTTCGTGCGATGACGCCCGGGAAAGCGCCCAGGGGAAAGAGGGCTCGCAGCGGCGTCGAGCTGACGTGGACACCGAAGTCGAGGACAGAGATATTTTGGATGGATGCCGAACAGCTCCCTGCGCTGGCCGACAGCCTGTACGTCTCTCAGGTGCCGTCCGTGCTGATACTGCTGCCCTTGCAATTTCGATTTGGGGACCGTACCCGCGCCGCAGGAGAGGTCGAGGCGGACACCGCAGCCGGAGAGATGGGGACACAGCAGCAGCAGCAGGAGGAGGAGGGTGTGCGCAGCCACGATCCTCTTGTGGGATGCCACGTGGTGAGCCACTTCGATCTTCTCACGGTACCGATCGCCGACGAAACGCAAGCGGCGCAGGGCCCCACCTCTGGAAAGGAGGCCCAACCCCTCTTCCCCACCGACGCCGATGCTCTGATCCGCTTTCTCGCGAGCGCCACCTTCTTCCAGGCGGCGCAGCAGAGCTTGCAGCCCATACGCTTGAGCTCCTTGCAAGCAAAGGTTGCGAAGGGGCTGGGCTTCTCTGGAATGGCGTCTCACCCCCCTCCGCTCACCTGCACCCGCCCTAATCGGTGCTACCGGCAGCTGGACCGGCGCTACTACGTGGGGCGTGCGGCGGAAGAGCCGTTCGAGGGGCCGTCTTACGTGCGCCAAATTTTGAATGGCACCTTCCCGCTTCCAACGGCCGAGCGAGACGCGGAAGGGCGGCACCACCGCACCTCTGCGGGCCTCGAGGGTACGGCGGCGCGAAATGGGAAACCAGCAGGACGGACGCATGGGCAGACAGCGGCGGTGACGGCAGAAAAGAAGGCGGCATGGGAGGCCACGTTAGCGAAGAGGCGCCAGGCAAAGGAGGAGCGTGTGCGTCGCAAGGCAGCTGCGGATGCTGCAGATCGGGAGCGTCAGCAGATCGCCTTCCAGCAGGAGGTGAACACCGCGTTGAAGGCCGTGACGGAGGGGGTGGACGGGCCAGCGGCGACTGACCCTGGTGCTGTGGCATCGAGGGATGGGACGGAGCGAGGAGTGTCAGCGAGGGATAGCGGTGGGTCACTCCTGGTGCGCCGGCCATGGCCTGGGGAGGAGGGTGCTGGTAGCCACCCATGGGTGAGCCATCGCAGCGGCCCCGACGGCGGCGCAGGTGCTCCACCGACAGAAGGTGACAGCGGTGATAGCGGTGATGACGACGAGGACGTGGAAGAGCGCCGGCGCCGCCGTGTGCATCATCAAGAGTACAAGGAATGGTTAGCGGACCGTGAGCTCATGGCTACCCAATGCGTTGCCCAATCTGCGAAGGGTACTGTGTCCCTGAAGGCGCGATGGGCGTAGGTAGCGATAGGCAATCGTGTGTGTGTGTGAAGAAAGGTGAGTGTAGGTCCTTCTCTCTCTTTCTCTCTCTCTGTGCGTGTGTGTTATGCAATGGATGATGTACTCTCGCTCTTTCCTAATGGAGGTTGGAATTCCAGGACGCCCCTTTCCTGGTTACCGCCCCCCCTCTTCTTGTTCACCGCCAGTGCCACCGAAGATGTGCGCACACGCGCGCGCCTGTGCTGGCGTTTGGCTTCATTTCCCGATCTTCGTGTTTCTTCCATTTTCCCGATCTACACCAACCGTGCACACACACACACACACACACACACACAAAAGGGGTGGACACGAGCTCCTCCTCTCCCTCTTCTCCTCCTCCTTCTCCCAACGTGCAGATCCCACTTGCGACCTTTCCCTCTTTCCCCCCTTCTCTCTCTCTCTTTTCTTCCTTCTCTTTGGAGCTTCTGTATCGCGTGTTTCCCTTCCATCTGGTCCCTCCCCCCCTCTCTCCCCCCTCCCCCCTCCCCCCACTCTCTCACACCTTTCTTCTCTTTTTGTTTTTCAATATCCATTGAGTGGTAGTAGCAGCAGCAAAGAAAGAGAGGGTAGAACATCGTCTTGTGGCGAGTAGGGTAGGGGGAGGAGGCTACCGTGCGAAGGGGTATAAACATGTTGCGGTACGTGAGGGGAGAGAGGTAAGGGGGGGGGGAGGAGGATACGTTCTGAAAGGGAGTACGCCAACCTACGTATACGCCCTCACAAGGAACGCCATACAGAAGAGGCATGATAAGCGATTGCAGGGATGCGAACATACACACACACACACACACACACAGACACACAAACAAAAAAGTTGAGGTGAAGAGCTCCGTGACGATCTATCACAGCCTTCGCCACATATCTACGTGGGACACGTATATATATATATATATATATGTAGGGAAAGGGACAGCGCTCCTATTCCCTCCCCCGACTTTCCTCGAGGAAGCATCGCTGCATTCTTTTGAAGCATCGGTTTTATCTTTCCGATTTCATGTTGCCTTGTTCGAGGCAGACATTCAGAGCCCCAATATTTCCCCTTCCCTCTTCTCTTTTTTTTTTCCGCTTCCGCTTTTGATTTTGAGCTTCCGCTGCTCTCTCTCTCTCTCTCTCTCTCTCTCTCTGTGCGGATGTATGGTGGTGAATCCTTTGAGATTCCGTGTGGAGCGCTTTTGATTTCTTCAAGCAACGCGCCACCACAACGACCGCTGAAACAACGCGAAACATAATAATCAAAGCAGCAACTTTTAGTGCGTCAACACACCCACATACCGAAAAGAAGAGGATTCCTCCCTCCTTGATACATATATATTTGCAAGACCACACCTCTTTCCATCCGCTTCCCTTCGTTTTCATCCAAGGAAAGGGAAAAGAGAAGCAGCAGCACACGAGTGACTAACAATCGTTGGCTGTCACACGCACACAAGAGAGGTATCCGATGGCCGACGCCGACGCACACCTGTCGCTGCAGTCGCTGACGCCGGTCGACCTGAAAGGGCTGTCGCGGCAGCAGAAGATTAAATTGGTTCACGAATACCGCGCGAGTGGAGCCCGACATGCAAACCAAATGCTGTTTCTTGCCACCGATCTGCTGGCTGGTGGGTCGAGTGGCCTATCGTCTAGCGAGCTGTACGACGTGTATGAGCAGGTCCTGGTGGCCTCGCTGGAGTGCGGCCGCATCGAGAAGGCGCTGATGTACCTCAACCTTCTGGAGAGCCGCTTCGGCAGGAAGTCGGCGCGAGTCAGTCATCTGCGCGGATTGTGTCTGGAGGCGCAGGGGCATACGGCGGAGGCAAAGAAGTTGTACGAGCAGGTGCTGAAGGATGTGCCCACCAATGACTTTTGTGTCAAACGCCTTAGCGCCATGTATAAAAGTGAGGGCCACTACGAGCAGGCGATCTGCGTTTTGGAGAAGGACCTCGTCTATGCTGATGAAGACGACAAGCCGCACTGCTACTTCGAGGTTCACCGTGGTGATGCGCTGCAGTCGTATCGGGAGGTGAGTAACCTTCATTACTTGCAAGGCAACCTGGACCGGGCCATCTTCTACAGCGAGGAGTCGTTGCTGTTCGACAGCAGTTCGTACTATACCCACACCCGCCTTGGTGAGCTCTATTATATGAAGCGCGATCTTCCCCGCTGCGTCGTGGAGTTTTCACAGTCCCTTCTCCTCAACTCGGAGCGCAACAACGCCCGTGCCGCATATGGATTGTGGCAAGTGACCAGCGAGCTGTTACGCCTCCACCACTCTGGTGCTCGGAGACTGGAGGACGGAGATGATGAAGGGGCGACGCTGGCCCAGACACAGGACTTGCGAACATACGCTGCGGAGATGCTCCAACGCATGTATGCGGGAAGCCCCATGTTAGCGGCGCTCGACGCTTATCTGCAGCGTGAATCGTAAGCGGGGAGGCAAGGCCGCGGCGGAGAGGGCCCCCGACCGAGCGAAAGAGAACTGAGGAAGTAAAAGGGGAAGGCTTCGGTAGCACAAGCGAACAGGAGTAGAGTGGAGAAGGGGGGAGGGGAGAGTGAGAGAGAGAGAGATACTTTCATTCCTTTCCTTTAGTTCCTCTTCCATCAACTCGCTCATTTTCGTTTTTGCAGATTTGACGTGCCGGAGGACGGGCGGAGAGAGAGAGGAAAAAGGAATGATAGCGGTGAGACATCTTTGCTACTTTTTTTTTCTTCTCACGGGTAGTTGTGGGTGAAAAGACGGAGGTGTAGTGGCTGTGATGCCAGAGGTGGCGAAGGTCTCCCGATGCTCTTGGCGCACCTCCCCGTCCATGAGAAGACTGATGCGTACACACGTTCTTCTCTCGAATTTTAGGCGCCGACTTGTCGCTATCAAGTCTCTCTCTCTTTCTCTCTCTCTCTCTTTCCTTCAGATTCGACTTTAGAGGGAGAGAAAAAAGGGAGGGCCATGGCAGCGTAGACGAGAAAGAAAGAAAGCACAAGAGAGTGAGAGAGTGAGAAGCCTTTTTTTTCTCTAAAGCGTCCCAAATGGTCCGCGCTCTCCACTGAATTTCGCACCGCTTTTTCTTCTCCGTCGACATTCTCCTCCGCTTTTATCGGTGGGGCTTCTCCGTTGTACGTGGAGATGTGTCGGTGGCGGTGGCGGTGTGTGCGCCCATGTGGTGAGAAGGGGGTATGCTCATCGTGCCTTGGCATTGGTGTTCTGAACGGCTAATGAGATACTTCGCCCTTTCCTGCTCCCCCCCTCCTCCTCCCCTCCACCAAACGAAAACACTCGGAGCGTGGGTGAGACGAAGTATACAGACGAAATGATGAAGGCGAACAAGGGAGGTACAGAGACGACTCGGACGGAAAAGGGAGAGAGGGAGGGAACATGTGGCGTTACGCATCTTTCCTTCTCCCACTTCGCTCCCTTGGCCTTGGAAAAGGCGAGGGGGTGGGCGTGCATTCGGGACGGATGTCGAAGGCGAAGAGGAAAAATGGAGTGCCCCAGATGCGAAAGGATGGTGTGCAAACGAATTTTCTTTCTGGATGGTTTGCTACCCCCCCCCCCTTGTCCCTCCTCACTCTCTCTTTTCCTCAGTGTTCGCGTGCGTTTGTGTTTTGTGGTTATGGGGTGGTCACTTTCGTCGTCTCCTCCTCCCCTTCCCCCCCCCCATTGCAGCAAGGGAGAGGTTAATCGTAAAACAAACAAACCAAAAAGGAAATGAAGTGAAACATATTCGCATATGTGTCCATCATCGAGACACGCCGTATACCATCCCCACAGTCTCACCAGTTCTTTGCTGATCGTCTTTTCCTTCCGACGTTGTGCATTACCTTTTGTCATCATGGCTCCCCATTTCATCTCTCTCTCTCTCTCTCTCTGTCCTGCTTCATAATCTTTTCTTCGATAAGTATACGTATATATATATATATATATATATGTCAAACAACACATGTGCATATAACTTTTATCGATAGACGTCTATTCTTTCTCTCTCTCTCTGCCTGTACTCTTCACTTTGGCCCTTTCTCTTTCTCTCTCTCTCTCGTTTGTATGCGCAGAGGTCACGTGCGAGGCTCGTTGCTCTTTTGATCCTTGTTCGTCCATCCTCTGTCAGTTCAGGCGAGGAGCGTAGGCGGAAACAACGGAGGAGAGGGACGTGGGTACGAGGGGAAGGAAGTAAAAGACAGACATTACCAAAAGGAGAGGGAGGAGAAGGGGCGGGTGGGTGTGAGCCGTGGAGAGGCAGCAAGAGGATTTCCGGTCTGCGAAGTCAAAGCGAGGAAGAAAAAAGGAGAGAGGGGGAAGGGGCACCAGGTGGACGTGTACCAACGGCGCCTCCTCAAAAAAAAACCGAGGCAGTGTGGATAGAGTCTTAAGCAGAGCGTGACCCCACATCGGACACGCACACACCTATATATACATATATATATATACGGCAGCTCCAACAGCAGCTCCTCCTCCTCCTCCTCCTGTTGGTCCTTCCTCTTTTTGTTTGTCATCTCGTACCTCGTGCGGCACATATCGAACAGCAACATCAACCAGGACCGGAGGAACGCCTACTTCATCCATCAAGAGGAGGAAAAAAGAGGGGAGAGGGTGGGGTGGGGTGGTGAGGTGAAGTCTCCTCGGAGCGCTTGCCGCAAATTCGCCTCAGCGCTGATGGCCGAGAGGGGCAGTAGTGGTAGTAGTGACTTGAGCGACAGCTGTGGGGACGATGCTGGGAGAGTCATCACCCATTCATCGCGGCACAGCAGCGGGGGGTACCGAAGTACCTCGCCAACCCACACGCTTCCTCAGGAGGGAGAGCGGCGTTGGGCGGGACAGGTGCCACGTACATCGTCGCAGGATGGAGCACTCCAGCGGCAACAGCGCACGGGAGGCAGTTCCGTCGCTACTGCTGCCGGTGCGACAACAGTGCACGCTCTTGTAGGACCAAGTCCCACAGATCCGGCACCCGGACCGGACGTGCGGGACACAGCGGAGTACCAGGCAGCGTGGGACTTGGAGCTATGGAAGGCTGTGCAGGCGGAGCGCTTCCGTAAAGACCTGGAGAAGCAAAAGACAGCTGCCTTGGCCAACCTGGGCCGTCTGGTAAAGCATAAAGAGAAGGAAGCACGGGCATCCTTGCAACAGCGCACGACAGCTGTTGCCCTTCGCGAGGAAGCTGTTGGGGCGGAAGAGACGCGACTCGCGGAGCGGGAGCAGCGAGTTGTTGAAATGGAGAAAGATGTGCGGCGTATGCGCCAGCAGTTGCTCGATGCGCAGCAACGCGTGGAGGATGAGGTGCGCACACAGGTGCGCCTAGCAAACGAAACGATAGCGCACCGTGCACGTCTGCTAGAGGAGCGTGTAAAGGCGGGAGAACTGCAGGTGCGGCGCGCTGACGAGCGGCAGCGGCAGGCACAGCAAGAATACCTTACATTATACGAGACGTTCAGCCGCTATCGCACGCAGCAACTCACGGCGCCTCCAGGAGAAGGTGGTGCTCCCTCTTCTGCGGTGATCGGTGCATCATCCTCGTCTCTCCCGCTTCAGCTAGAGCAGCTGCGCGTGCAGTGGGGAGTGGAACATCAGCTTCAGACGGAGCGACAAGAGCAACGCCACGCCTCCCAGATGGCCACTGCACAACAACGATGTAAGGAGTTGGAGGAGCAGAACAGGCGTCTTACGGCGGCGCTGGCACGTCGGCGAGAGCAGCTGCGGAGCCGCTCAGAGGAAACGGCACCGCTGATGCTTCCAACCGCGCTGCAGAAAATTGAAATGCCGGGAAAGGCGATGCCTGAACAGGCTGTACTCTCGTCGGAGCGCCCACGCATGACGCATGTACCCACCAGGGCTGCTGCTGCTGCTGGTGCTGGTGCATCTGCCGTGGCTCCTTCCTCCCCACCACCAGACCTCGTATCTGCGGCGGTGGTTGATACGTCCGCGACGGGAAACCTCTCCAGTCATTTCAACGATGAAATGGAAAAGACGACGCGCGAGTTGCGCCGCTTAGAACACGAACGCTCCTCCCTGGTGGAGGGCAGTCGGGGAGCCTTGCGAGAGACGGACACCGTCATCGTGCGTATCGACAGCCGTATGCGGGAGTTACGCGAGCGACTCACGGTCATGACAGCGACCCAACTTGTCACGGGCTTCGTGTGAGAGCTGCTGTTCACGGGAGTTGGAGGGGCAGGGAGGAGGGAAGGGGTGGCTGCAGTGGGATGGTCAGGAGACGCCACATCTCTTTGGAGGAGGAGGAGGAGGAGGAAGGGAGATGCACTCCGTCGATCTCTCCTTTCCCTTAACTAGATCGGAGTACAGAGAGATGGATCACTGGTCGTGCCAGATCCTTCCCTGCTTTCGTCTGCTTCTTCTGCTGGCCCCCTTTTCATAATGTTCTCCCTCCTCCTACCTCTCCCGTAGCCCCTGTCTTACTTCTCCACCACTCCCCCGCTTTCCTGACGCCCCCCCCCTGGGAATAGGGCTTCGGTTTTTTTTAAAAATCTCTCTCCCTTCTCTCTTTCGGCGAAGAAAAAAAATAGGAAGGGATACCATTCGCCTGTTTCTCTCTGGACACGAGCGTGTCGGCGAAGAGAGGGAACCGCATTCCAGCGCACATGCAACGAGAGAGAAAGGGAGAGGAAGGGAGTGGGATACATCGCACGCCTTTTTTTTTTGCCGAGGAAGGGTACAGAGGATCGTGTTCTTCTCCTCTTGTTCGAGGTCACCGGCGAAGCACAACGGAGAGCAGATTCGAGGACCACAAAAGCAACTGGAGGGAGCAAAAATAAAGAAAACAGCAGCATAGGTATCGCCTCCACTCAGCCGCATACTACCAGTGCCCCCAGAAATGTAAAGGTAACACATCAAATCAAGAGGAGCGCGAAGGGCTGAAGGAGAAGAAAAGCGAGGGGAGAGAAGAGGTGATGACTGCGGCGTTGGTGGGGAGGAAGAAGATCTTTCCCCTTCTCCCTTTCTCAATACACGCACACACTCTGAAGACACATTTTTGATTTCGTGTGACTTGCCCCATTTCCTCCTCCTCTTCTTCCCCCTTCGCCAGGAGCATACACGCACACACTATGTATGTATATAAACCCGGGAGGTTGCTCCTCCTCCTGCTCTCCGCTCCTCCCTACCCGATCAAACATGAAGGTCTATGCAATGCGGTGTACGGGAAGGTTGAACATCTTCTGGAGTCGGCTGCTCGCTCCATCTCTTTTCCCCTTGCGTTTCCCTTTCCCCCCCTTTTTTTAAACATTCGTAATATCGTCAGCCCGCCATTCTTTTCTCTCCCTGTCTCCCTCTCTCCTTTGCCTCCATTCTTTTCTCTTCCTCTCTCCCTCTCTCTCTATACATATATGTGTGCATATATATATGCGCGTCGAAGACAGGGATCCCATCACGTATCAGAGGAATGTGTGTGTGTGTGCCGCATGAGCATCTTTCCTCTCAGTAAAAATGGATTCCGAGAGGGGAACGGCTTGACGGCCCGCGACGGAGCCGTTACCGACAGGAGTGACCAGGTAAGGGTGCAGCGTGGACCACCGGCGCTGGAGGCCGCTCCGCACCGTTTTCATCAGTATCAGGTTGCTTCAGCCTCCCATGGCGCGGCTGTTGCCGGACAGGAGAAGCACCCATCCGTGGGACCAGCGCTGGGGTCGAGCTCCGCCGCTGCCGTAGCAGAACGGACACCTCCAGCGCGCCGAACGTTCCCCACGGTGCCATACTACGGCCTCCTTCGTCGCTGTGAGGTGCAGATCGACGTGGCGATGACAGACGAACCGCCTTTGCCGGCTCCTTCCCTGCGCCCCCCTCCCGTGGCAGCACTCCCCACACTGGCGCGGCCGCATAGTACCCCATTGTGTAACCCCGCGTCAACCTTGTCGCGGCTGCCTCATCTCCAGGAGCGCCTCCACGATGTTGCAGAGCGTTTTGGCGTGGTTTACCACCTCGGGACTTCGCTCAATCTCGAGGAGGGCTCGGCACCATCAACGCTTCTCCCACGCGAAGGCGACAACGGTGCCCGATCTCACCGGTCCACTGTAGCTCCAGAGAGCTTGGTTTATGGGGCCTACCTGGAGGCGATGCAAGATGCATTCCGTCAGTTCTGTGCGCTGCGTCTCACCTCTATTGACATTGGGAGGGGCCCGTCGTTGCCACCGTCCACGCGTGGCATCGGTCGAGTAACGCACCATACCTTCCATTGGCGCCTCGTAGGTCATCCTACATGGAAGGACATGGGTGCCATGTTGTGCATAGAGAAGACTCGGCTGCTTCTGTGTCTCCTTTCCTCCTCCCGCGTAACGCAGCAGCACCTTACGGCGGCCTGTACCGATGCTGGCGTCCCGCTGGAGTGGATTGGTGGGGCTGCACTCGTGGGCGAGCCGCAGCAACTGCTCCCCGGCGAGGCCAACCCCGTGTCAGTGGTGTGGGGCGTTCTGCTGGACCTTCCCCTCCTCTGCTCCTCGGCCTCACCTCTGCCATGGACCTCCATCACCCCTCCCCCCTCCCCCCCTCTGCCAAATTCAGAGCGGGAGAGGATGGTGTCAGCTGGTGGGGCCGACACACACGAACTACGGAATGGTACGTCAGCTGGCGTGAAGGAGGTTTGGACGAAATTGCAGCAGTCTACAATGCCTCTCTCGGGGTTTCATCTCTCGATGATAGCGTCTCTTTCCTTTGTGGGCTCACGACGGTGCCCCATGCGGGGACGCTTCACCGAGGAGGTCGCTGTACCTGGTCCAGGGGCGGTGGCACCGCCCCACCCTTCGCCGTCGTTGGACTTGCCCCCGGCGAAGACCGCGACACCGACCACCGCCAAGGAATCGATGGAAGAGATGACGCTGCTGTCGGCTTCATCTCCAGGCTTCGAGGGAAACGGCTCCGTCTCGCGGCCGCTACCTCAGCAGAAGGTCGTGGCTCGTCGTTTCGTATGGCGTCTACGTGCCGCCCCTTCGTGCGGCTCGCTACCGTCCACGGCGGCGGGAAGCGGTGCAATCGTGTTGGTTACCCCTTTCTTCCTCTCTCGGCTCATCAGCTGTCTCGTGGAGGACTGCGGCTTGGCTACCTTCACCATTAGTTGCGGTGGCGAGGAGATGAAGGAAGTGGAGGCACTGGCGAGCCGCGCTTCCCGCTTCCGCAGGGCAGCAACCTTGTCCTTGGGCACTGTTGGCGGTGTGCAGTTGGTGCACGGTGGAGCGTCACCCTATTTCTCGTTCCACCGGGGCCCCAGCTCGTGCTCGTGGCGCGGATTCAGTCGCCTCAGCGGTGCTGCCTGGGTTGACGCGGCGGCGCGCGAAGGGGTTGGCGGCCGCAGCCTTCCGCTGCACCTCGACGGGTCTGCCACTGCGATAGGTGCGGCTGAGGAGCATGCGAACCGCGACAACGAGGAGGAGGAAGAGGAGGAGGTAGAGTTCGAAGTTGTTTCCATCTCCTATGCGCGAGAGGCGGATGTTGGCCAGCCATCGCTGCGGTGCTGTGGTGATGACAACAGCTCCGATGTCGTCCATGCGGGAGCCCATAGAGGCTGCAAACGAAAGCGGCGGGGGTCTTCCTCTGCAGTGTTAGCTGGGCCGGCAGCAAAGGAGGTCGACCCCAGTGATGGCGGCGACGCGGATGGTGACGGTGAGGATCAAGAGATCGATTGGGTGCGGACGGAGAAGTGGGGTTCGACGTTCTCTCTGGTGGTTGCTATAAAGCAATGGATCTTGGTGGGAGACCTCTAGAGCTGCCCAAGCGAATAGACCGAAAAGCGGGGGGCGGGAGAGAGAGAGGGAAGGAGAGGGCGAGAGGTCTCGCGCACCATTTCGTTCTCTGGAAACTTCTATACCGGACCCTGCAGTTGTCTTTATCTCCTGTTCGATATCCATCCATACATCCATCAACATATATATATATATATATTTGTATGTCTCGATATCCTCTCTGGATCCCCTCTGCTTCCCTTCCTTTAAACGGACTCCCTTGCCCTCTCGCCCCCCCCCCTCCGCGGAGGCTACCGTTACGAAGACGTATGGAGAGCCTCATGGCGGCGACTCACAACGGCGCAGCAAAATAGAACAGGCGATTTGGACGGCATTCTTTTCTCTCCCTGCCCCCCCTCTTTCTTCCGTTGTTCCTTCTCGAATATGCGCATTGTTGGTTCCTTTTTTTTCTTTCCTGTCAAGATCTCCATGCTGAAGAAACACAAGAAGGAAAAGAGCACCGCAAAAGATGCATCATCGCAGGGGGGACGGTCCCCCCGCTCCCTGTTCTCTTTCTTTCTTCTTTTACAACCGCTCTTCTCCCCCCCTCTCCGCAGGCGCTCCTGCATTGGGGTTGTGCATGGTGGGGACGTGATGATGGTGCTGCAGGGGAAAACAAAAACACACAAATATGGCGGGACTTAAAGAAGCAAAGGTAGACGGCTTAGGTTCAACCCCCACCCCGACCACAACCGAAGGGAAAAAAGCTCCGTGATCGAGGAAAGCCATAGCGGGCAGGTCGGTGTGAAGGACACATCTTTCGCTGTAGCTTCCCTCCGATCATCACGTGTTTTCCTCCTTCACTACCCTCTTTGACAGCTCCCTGGCGATGTGGCTGCAGTGATGCGCTCTTCTCGCTTTTCTTTCCTTTTCTATGTCGTAGGGGCTTCGCACCCTTCCCGTTCTGCCCTTTCTCTGAGTGGTGACACCTCATCTGTTTTTATTTTTTTTAGGAGGGAACTCTGGGTATCTTTTCATTATGAAAATCTTCCTCCTCTTGTGTCCTTTTTCCCTTGATTTTTTTTTTGTTGAATCTACCAATTTGACATGCCGGTTGCACTTGGATGTGCGTGTCTGTGCATGGGCTTCCCCCTCTGTTCCTTCTGGAACACACACTCACACTCAAACACACACACACACACACACACGCACGCACACACACACACACACGCACATGGGCGATGGTCACATGCCGCTACATATCGTTGCGAACGAGTGCCTGTCTTTATCCGATCGTGGACGAGCATGGTACATACCTTGTCCTTTTGCTTTTCTCTTCCTCACCCCTCTCTCTGATTCGCCTCTTCCTCCTTGACTCTCCCAGAGGAGGCTCAGCTGGTCGGTTCCCCCCCCTCCCCTACTGCCCCCCCCCCCCCCCCTTAAACAGACAAATAAAGGAGGCCTCCAGGAAACGCATCGACCGGCGTGTGGTTCTACGTTCTCGAAACCTCCTCTTGAGTGAAGGTTGAGCTCTTTTCCCACCCTCTCTGTTGAGGCCTTTTCCACGAGGTAGAAGCGCGTTCCCCACCCTCTTCCTTGTGCGTCGATGTGTGTGTGAGTGTGTCCTACGCCGTGAAGCACACCTTTCGCCTTCCCTTGCTTTGCTCTGTTCTTTTCCCTTTCCCTTTCACGTAACCTCTACTGGCGTGGACACGGAAGACAGAAATATATATATTTATCTTTTTCCCCTTGCACATCTTTTCTTCCTTTTTTTTTTCGTCATATACCCTGTCCGTGCGCTCCCCTCACATTCGCTTCCTTTGCTCGCAATCCCTGCTCCTCCTCCCTCTCTGCAAGAAGACAGCAAACGGACTCCCCCCTCTCCCCCCTCTCTCCCCGCTTCCCTTTGTTGGTTCGAGCATTACCTCTGTCTTCTCCCTCACGTCTCTGAAGAATTTTCTCCTTTTTTTTTTGGCCTGTCCTTCCCCCCCCCCCCTTTCTCACTTCGTTGCCACTTTTGTGTCTTCCGCACCTTCTCTTGCTTTGCCCCAGCTGTCCGCCCCGCCCTTCCCCCCCTTTTTTGCGGGTGGCACTTCGCCTCCGCACATCCCTTCAAATTTTTTCTTTCAATCCGCTTGGCTCTCCCCCCTCGCCCCGCGCCCTTTCCTCTGCTCCGGCTTTCCCTTTCTTCTACCCATCCTCCCCACGTGCCGTTATATATACCTTAACCCCCCCCCCCCCGCTATATCATGCAGTGTAGCAGAGGGATGCACCGGCCGGTGGCCTGCCGCAAACCTGTGGGCACGAAGGGTCATGCCGCGGCTCTTTCCTGCGGCTTCTCCCGTGTGCGGCTGGGGGTGCCGCGTGGCCCGCGTTGTGCATCGCCGTGGCTAGCTCTGGTGGCGGCTGTCCTACTGCTGGCGGTGGTGGTGTGCCCGTTACCGCAGGTGCGGGCTGCCACCCCGGTGTACCTACTCGATGCCATGTACGCCACTACCTTGCCCTTCTCTGCGCAGGCGAAGGCGATATGGCTGGGGATGGATGCTGCCTTTTACAACTCGAGCTACACCGCTGGTGGGGGGCGGCCCATTCAAATTGTCCAGCCGGACGCGTCGGTCGACCCCAACGACATCGTGGCGGTTGTGCTGAAGGCGCTGGCGGACTACCCGACGCTGCTGGGCGTGATCGGCCCCTACTCCGATTACCTGCTGTCTTTTCTTCTGAACAACGCTGCGATTGTGAGTAGTGGGGTGATGTTCCTGGGCCCGTTCACCGGGTCCAGCGCTGTCCGCACGTGGAACCCACAGCTGTACTTCATGCGTGCGGAGCCGCGGCTGGAGCTGATGGCGATGGTGCAGCACATCGCGAACAAAATTCGCACGCGGCGTGTGGCCTTCATGTATCTGACTGGCGTCCAGTTTGGCGATATGGAGTACCAATACCTTGTGTCGATGTTGGCGGCACTGGCGATGATCCCCCCGTCATCCTACGTGCTACCCTATTCTCCTGGAGGCCCGTCTCTGAATCAGACTGCTTTCGACGCGATGGCGAACACGCACCCGCAGGTGGTGATCGTGTGGGCCTCGCCCGGTACCCAGACAACCGCCTTCCTGCAGGCCCTCTTCACGGACCCACGCACGTCGTCGGCATATCTGATGGTTCCCTTTGCCCTGCAGCAGTTGACTTTCGAGACGTACTATGGCCTCGCTGCCTCCGGACAGCTGACGCCGGCGGATGGGCAGATACTGTCGAGCGTGACGTCGTATCCGCTGACAGCGACGGACACGTCACATCTTGGGATCTTCAAGGAGCAGATGAGCCTCTACATGGCTGGGACGGGGCGTGTGGATGCGAGCCTGTGGGCGGATGAGGCAAACGCGGTGGCGCTGTACGGAGCCGCGCCGTCCACTGCGGGATCCTCCTCCGGTGCAAA
>JASAOM010000968.1:0-52205 GCA_030849085.1 Borovskyia barvae | reverse complement strand
TCTCTGTTTCTCCCTCCTGATGTGCCTGTCATCTTGATTCTCTTCTCTCCTCCCTTTTCGGTTCTCCTTTTGAAGAAGGGAACGAAGAGAAAGGGAGCGTGCACGTCTATCCCGATGGGAATCCCATGAAAATGTCCTCCCCCCCAGACCTTTTCGTACCCCTCCGTTTATCCGATTTTAAAAGACGGACCCTTCTCTTCGGGAGTCTTTTGTATGTCATCCTGGCAACGGTGTTTCCCTCCTTCTTAAGGGATGACTGATACATTCTGCACTTGCCTTGATGTGGATATGGGGGCTCTTCCTGTGCTCAGCTTCTCTCCTCACTCTCTCTTCTGTCCTCCTGTTTCTTCTTCCTCTGCATACGCCTCATTCCGGATGGATGTCGCCCCGTTTTCTCGTGGACGACGTACTCTACCCAGATACAGTTAGAGATTTGAATACGTGTACTGTCGCTTTCAATTCTACCAGCCTACGCTCCTCTAGGCATGTGCCTGTGCTTGTAGCCATAGTTGAACATCTTTCATGCCATATATATATCGATAACGAATAGAAAGCTCTACTACTACTACCCCCTCCCCCCCTCCTTCCAATGCTGAAGAAAGCGTTGAAGATAAAGGGCGTAGAGGGCCGTACGGCGCTCGTCGAGTTCGCCGTAAACAAGCGTGTCAAGTATCTGGAGTACCTCAAGGAAATACACAGTGAGGAGGGTACGCTGTGGATGAATACGGTGCATCTTAACCTCCGCGATATTGGTCTGTACTTTAACATCGCCGCCGCTTGTCTTCCCCCGGGCAGAGAGGGTCCCACCGAGGATGCGCTTATTCAGCTTCCCGCCGAGCGATCTCTCGCCATAGGAGGGCCAGGCTCCTCCGGAAGTGGCGCTAATCCTCATAGTAGCATCTCGGGTGATACCCGTCTCGTCGCATCTTCGGCTGGTGAAACAGAAGAAGATGTTGTGCTGGTGTCCTTACATCGCGCTCCTGCCGCTCTGCGACAGCGCAGTAGCACCGCAACGGATTGGGCTCGCTATTATCTTCCCTGTTACACGGCTCTTGCGGTATCTCTCTCCGATATTCTTCTCCTCCCCGTTGGAGGGGAGGACTTTGTCGAATGCTTCTACGGACTTCTGTTGGAGTTGGACGTGGCATATGCAAGCGGAGCTGCCACAAAAGCATTGGCACAACGAAACTTACGGCAGTTCCGTCAGCACGTGTCGCCTAATCTGCGCTCCCTACTTCAAGCCCCCACGGATATGGCGGCAGCTAGTGCTGCACCTGTTGCGTCACAGGGGGCTGCAGCTCTCTCCTCTGATCACGATGCTCAAATAAAATATCTTTTTCTCGACCAGCGGCATCTCGAGTACACCGCAGCACCGCCCTCCTACGACGCCGTCATTCCCGCATTGTGCTCTGTTCTCATGTTCGCGTATCGAAAGCTTTGTGATTATGAATTAATGAAGGACGAGGCCTGCGTGCACCGCATTCTTTCGATCGACAAGCGTCTGGAGCGACTTCTTTTTGCACACCTAAGCCACGAACTGAACAAAATTTCAAATCAAAAACTTCTGCGTGAGGCGTACGTGCTCTCGACAGGGGCCCTTTTCGCCGACCTTGGGGCTGCCGAAGGGCACAATGGCACTGGTGTCAGTGCACTCTCTGGCGGCCCCGACTTCGTGACGGTGCTGCTGACCCAGCAACAGCAGCAGCTGCAGGAGCAGCAACAGCAGCATCCTTTATCGAACTCGCACGCGACCCCTGAAAGGGACTTTGATTCTTCTGACGATGAAGGGGAGCGTACCGGCTGGTCAGGACAAGATGACGAACTGTGAGGGAACGCTGTTACCAAGTGGTCGTTCCATTTTTTTTCTTTTCCTGCGTGTTTGCGTCTGTGTGTGTGTGTGGGGGGGGGGGAGGAGGGAGGAAGGAGGGTGACGGGTGCGGCGTGCTTAGCGAAGAAGACTTCAGGAAAGGCTGATATGATTTTTCACGGAGTTGTTCTATCGCTGTTCGTGGGGTTGGACCTGTCCGAGAGAAGACATTTTGTTCCCTTGTTTGTGTTTTTTTTTGTGTGGGAGCCACAGGAAGAGGAGGGGGTCTCCTCCTTCCTACCCATCCTTCTTCCCTCCGCTCCACTTACCGCGACTGCCATAAACCGTGGGGTTTGCATGAGAGTCTCTTGGGGTTGTTCAGGGAGTGCGTTGGCATGTTTGTAGGGGCACGTATGTGTATGTGTGTGTTTGTGTGCGGCCGGTCAACCGCTGGACAGCTCCTTTTTCTCTCCATTCCTTCTGCTGTGTTTTCTCCGACGGGTGTTGTGTCGCCGTCTCTTACGCGTGTTTTCCCATGATGACGTTGAGGTTGTGGGACTTGTCCGGATTCCTCGTGGCGCTCTCTGACTTTCGTTCCGTGCCTACCCGAGCTCCTAATGTACCTGGATTTAACGGGGTGCTGACTTCTTTTTCTCTTCTCAGTATCTTTCCTGTCTGCTTGGATGCAATTGGCTCGCCAGCTCTGTTTGTAAAGCAATGCATTCCTTATGTCAGGCTCTACTTGAGGTTTCCCTTCTCCGCTTCCCCCCCTTTCTCACAGTAAAAGGAAGCGTCGTGTACATATGTATACATGTGTTTGTAGACGTGACTCTTGCATGCGTTCCCTCTTTCTCACTTTCGCCTGATTTCCTCTTCTTTTTTTTCTTGCTTGAGTCTCACCGGCTTTGGCAGATTCTTCGGAGTATTCCACTGCGCTCTTCGCAGAACACTTTGCACTGAGAAAATGTCTGGCCCGCTCACGCGCGCTGTACGTGTCGCGTTTTTGTACACGCCAGCAAAGTCCGTGGCGACGATGGAACGGGATGACTTCGACAAGGTGGAGGAGGAGACAGAGGACAGTGCGCCAGTCTTTGTCACAAATGTTTTCCTCGAGGTCATCGTCTTCGATGGTCGTTTTGTGTGGCTTCACGTGTCGGAATCCCCAGCGCCGCAGCACGTGCCTCGTTTCGGTGCTTCCAGTGTCGCCATGGGACTCTGTCTCTGCACCGGCGGCGGCCACAACAGCATCTCTACCTCCTCACTCCTGGAGTTCGAGGCGGCACAACTGCAAGACGCGTCGGCCGGTACAAACCGTAGCGTGCAATCTATTTTCTCTACCAGTCTCAGCCAGCGACTTGTTCAAGGAATCCGCAAACGTCTGAACAGAAGTGTGACAGTGTACGTGAACTGCGCCATCGAAGGGGAGCGGAGTCTCTCGTTGCTGGGCACTGAAGGTGGCGGTGGGTTCAGCAGGACCATCCAGTTCAACACCATGGTGTATGAGAAATCCCTCCTGCTGATATCTTCCCTCCTCGATGAAGGTATGAGGGAGGGGTGATGCGTCCGCTGTACATAGCGATCTCCTCACGGCCCCATGCACGCCAACGCCAACGTAAGAAAACGTGCTGCACGACGACGATGCGGAGGGGAAACAGGGGCGAACAACAACGATAAAAAGGAGCAACAACACATCCGAGGGATGATGATGATCAACCAGCCTTCTTTTCTCCTTTAATTTTCTTATATCTTCCCTAGCAGGAAGAGCAAGCAGGCGTGGTTCGCCATTCTCTCTCTCTCTCTCACTTTATTTATATATATATAGATGCGTGTACATGTGCTTCTTCTCCTCCCGTCTTCCGGAGCTTAAGAAGGAATCGCGCGGTGAAAAGAGAATGCTACTGCGGCACCGGCCGCCCCTCTCCCTCTCCTCTACACACACACACACGCAGACAGCCTATTCCCTACGTCACTGCGGATTTTTTTTTCATTCCGCTGATCACGTAGTACAAAAGAGTGAGCCTACCCCCCGTTTTCCTCCCCCCATCGTTCACGCACCCCCTCCCCCTCTCGATGCGACTTTGCTTTCCATATTTATTTCTCTTCTGCTTCCTCGTTGCTCTACTTCCCTTTACTTTGCCCGTTGACGCGTCTTCACACGATTTTTCTTACGGTCTTTACCTGCCTCTTTTCCTCCACCTTCCGTTTTCTTTTTTTTTGGGGGGGGGCGGTTGATCGGTGGTCGGTCGCTTTCACCATTGTAACGCACGCAAATGGAAATGTGTGCTGTTTCTTATCCCACACTTTATTTTTCGCCGGACCACCTTCTGTTGTCTCCTTCCGCTATCGGGAATATGACGACCGACCTAGAATTTATCACTAGCTCAACACTCACCTCTCTTTCTTCCCTCCCCCACCCACCGTCCGTATGACTGTGTTTGTGTATCGGTGACCTCTTCGTCAATAATTGCTTTTTTTTTTGTTAGCAGGAACCTTCTTCTCGCCTTTTTATTTTTTTTGTTATCTATAGAGGCCTCCTCCCTCTTCGCTCCTCTTTTCTCTCTCTTCTTTTACCCCTCACCCGTCTATCTTTTCGTGCGAGTGCATCTCTACCGCTCTGCTTCGCCCACACACACACACACACACACACACATACAGAGCTGCACCAAAAAACGCCAGGGCTTTGCTTCCATTGACTGCCTCCGAAAGCGGACGAAATCTTTTTCTCTCCCCTTCCATTCCAACTTTCCCAACCCTCGAAGTATAGGTTCCAGAAAGAACAATGACTTCCATCTACACGAAAGCTGTAGTGGCGCAGCATAACATGAAGGACGACGGATGGTTCATCATTAACAACGATATCTACAACGTGTCGAAGTTCTACGACGATCACCCCGGAGGCCGTGACGTTCTATTGTCTCACATCGGCACAGATGCAACAGAAGATTTCGAGGCTGTCCATCACAGTCGCGGTGCCATGCGGAAGCTCGAGGAACTCAAGGTGGGCGAGCTTCCAACGAATGAGCGTCGTCACTACATCACCATGCAAGAGGTGAGCGGCAAGAAGTCGGTGGATGGCGCGTGGTTCGTCATCAACAACAAGGTGTACGATGTGACCAAGTTCCTTGACCTTCACCCGGGTGGTCGAGATATCCTCCTGTACAACACCGGTGGTGATGCGACGCAGGCGTTCACCGACAACGGTCACAGCGACAACGCATACAGAATGATGGAGAAGTACGTGATTGGAGATCTGGAGCTGAGCGAACGAAAGGGGTATGTGAACAGGAAAGTGACAGGTGAACAGCACAGCGCCGCCCCAGGCGTCGCTCGCACAAAAAGAGGGGATGAATCCCTTCTGAGCCAAATCCAGGCACAGCTCCGGCTCTTCATCGTCATAGCGCTGTTCGTTATGGTTGGTGTCTTTCTGCTGAGCTAGAGTCCGCGCTACTCATGGAGGAGATCGGAAACGTTACGGGTGCGTTTGTTTTCCTCGTTCACAAAAAATTTCAGTTTTATTTTTTTCCCCTTCAAAAAAAAGCTAATTTTATTATTTTCATTTTCTGTTCTTTCTTTGTTTCCCGTTTTGCCCGCGGCAGCCACCGCTGCTTTTTCTCTCTGCCCCCGTCTTTTTCACGACCTCTTTTTCTCTCTCTCTCTCTCCCTCGCTGTATCTTCGGCAGGTTTTTTAGTTCTTAACGCCCTGCGGGAACACGTGGCTACCTACCCACCCCTCTTCCATCCTCTCTCGCTGCCCTTTTTTTGCATCGCCGCTTCTTGTCGCTTTTTTTCGACTTTTCTCTGTACCACTTCCGTTGTATTTTCAGAGGGCCGTATGCTATAAACCATGAGGGTCTTTCTTTCGCTAGAGGTGTTTGTACACCTATCGCTCCCCTCTCTCTCTCTCTCTCTCTATATATATATATATATATAGCTATATTTATATCCAACTTGAAAGGGCTTCTAACCTTTTTGCCGGCGTTGTATTTCAGATGGGAACTTTTCTTCGCACTTGCTTCACGACCTCTCACCGCACCTGTTCTTTCGGCTTCCTTTTCGCTCCACCTTCTCCACCTATCTTGCTTTCTGTTCCCTTTCTTCGGATGTTGTGCCTCACTAAGATGCGAGGAGAGAGTGCGTGAGAGAGAGGAGGAGTAGGGGAGGGGGGAGAGAGAGAGAAGAGAAAGCATCCAAAAAATATATTTTTGTTAAGCTGAAGAAAAGCGAGGAAACAAAAAAAATGTATGCTGACCTTCCGTTTAGAACAGCGGAAGTGCCATCAACACTACGCCAGGTAAGGATCAGTATCTATATCCATATATATATATATATATGCCCTTTTTTTTCTTGATCTTGGCCGATCTTCCCTTTCGTTCTTTCCTCTCTTTTTTTTTTTTTGGGGGGGGGGGGGCGTCCTTTCAAAACAAAAAAATGATGAGAACGGGAAGACAAAAAACCGGCACCGCGGACAGAAAAAAGAGAAAAGGGGATGTCCAACATGGAAAGCAATAAAAAGAGAGAGAAGGACGATCAACCACTTTTTCGTGTGGTGGTGGTGAGGGGGGAAGGGAGGGCAGCATCGAGGATAGGGAAGGGCCTGTAAGGGGAGAGGAGGGGTGAAGCGTAGGCCGAGGTACGGAGAGAAACGGAACAAGAGCGGCGATTTTGCCGAAAATCCCCCCCCCCCAAATGGATCCGTTTTTTGTTTTGTTCATCACGCTATATATATATATTCTTCTTGACGCTTTCGTAGCGGTAAACGCCGAGAACTCGCGTTCGTCTTCACCCTCTCTCCAGTTTTATCTTCTGTAGTCGATGTTCTTGACATGTAAGCCGTACCGCTCGTCCCTTCCCTTTCTCGTTTCATCACGCCCTCGCGTTTTCCGAGTACGTAAGCGCAACGGGTTGAGTGTGGTAAGGAGTGTCGGATCACGCTTCGACACGTCGCTGGTGCATCGTGGGCCAAAAAAAAAAGAGAAGAAAAGACAGTGGCAGTGCGTGTGCAGGTACGCATGTGTGTGTGTGTGTGTGTGTGTGTTTTGTTGCACGTGCCTCCTTCTCTCCCCCTTTGTTCTTCGACTACAAGTCTGACCTCTCCCTTCACCCCCCACCCCTGCCTCTTCTCGGCCTTGTGGCCCAATATGTCGAGAACAACAACAAAAAGGTGCACGTGGCAAGTGATGCGGATAATGATGGTGGTGGTAGCAGCGAGATCTCTTTTTTATATATAGAATTTTTTTACCTACATATATATATATATATATATAATATAAAGAGAGAAGGTATGCAACTTGTGTAAAGTAGTACAAGAACCTGCATCACCTCTACTGCCTTTTCCTTCCGCATTTCTCAGAAGGCACCAGAAGCTGCCTTGCCACGCACACGGGGAAAGCCGTGAAGAAATGACTCCCCCCTCCCCCACCCAAGCCCTTTCCACTAATCTCTTCCAAGGACGTGCAATTCTTGAACGTCATCCAGTTTCTTCTCGTGAGATATCACTACTCTTCGACCGGTTCTCTTCTGCATTTACACGTTTCTTTTCTTCGCATGCAATTCCACGTCCGCCTCACCTGCGCCGTGCTCTTCTGCTCCTACTCGCTCCGTTCAGATCCTCCCCCCTTTTCGCGCACCCCGCTGCTGTCGCTTCCCGCCATTTGAAGAGAGTCAAGCCTTTCTATTTATTCACTTTCCATTTCACATCAGGGTGACGTAACCCCCTCGCACTTGTCTGACTAGTATCACTCGTCATGAAAGCATCAGGCGCCGCGCTGCTGCACACGGTGCGGCAGAAGATGAAGGAGCTCGCCGTGACTGCTCTGATTGTACCTACGAGTGATGCCCACAACAGCGAATACGTCGCTAGCAGCTTACAGAGCCGCGCTTTTATTTCGAATTTTCACGGAAGTGCTGGGACGGCTCTTATCACGATGGATAAGGCGCTGCTGTGGACAGATGGGCGGTACTGGCTCGCCGCGGAGGAAGAGAAGTACGTTGAGTTTGATCTCATGAAACAGGGAAAGTCGCAAGTGCCGACGGTGGAGCAGTGGATCGTCGACAACCTAAGCTCTGCTGCAAAGGTGGGCATGAGCCCCTATGTGGTCACCGTGGCGGAGTGGGAACGCTTAAGCAAGAAAATTCACCTCCATCCGGTACCGAACATCGTGCAGGAAATGATGCCAGCCGAAAAGGAGGTGCGTCCTCTGTACGTGCGGCCAGCACAGTTCTGTGGTGCTACCTGCAAGGAGCGCCGAGCGGCCATGCTCGACGAGATAAAGAAGCAGCACTGTGATTTGATGGTACTTTCGGCCCTGGATGAGGTCGCGTGGCTCACCAACCTCCGCGGCGGTGATGTGGATTACAACCCCGTTTTCTACGCCTATGCGATAGTCGATGAGCAAAAGGAGAAGGTGAGCCTCTTCGTGAGTCCGGAGAAGGTAACCGAGGAAGTCCGAGCTGCCTGTGCGGATTGCGTGGATTTTTTCCCCTACGAACAGTTCGAGACAGAGCTGAGGAGGCTTCCTGCTGGTCGCAAGGCTCTCGTGGACGAACGTCAGACCAGCGAGGCAGTCTTCCGCATTTTGAAGGAGACGGGTGCAGAAACCGTGCGCATTGTCTGTGGTCCAGCGCAGAAACTGAAGGCTGTCAAGAATGCCGTCGAGTTGCAGGGATTTCGTGAATGTCACTTGCGTGATGGCGCCGCGCTAACACGCTACTTGGCATGGCTTCACGATCAAATCTTCAAGAAAAACGTGACGAACTTGAACGAGTATGATGCTGCGACGCAGTTGGAGAAGTTGCGTTCAGAGGGTGAGAACTTTGTGCAGCTGAGCTTCGGCTCCATCTCTTCCACTGGACCCAATGGGGCAATGTGCCACTATAGCCCCGCTAAAACTGGTTCTGCGAACATTCGCAGAGATCAGCTGTATTTGATCGACAGTGGCGCGCAATACTGGGATGGCACCACTGATGTGACACGCACCATCTGCTTCGATCCCCCTGGAGCGGAAGAGCGGGAGGCCTACACGTTGGTGTTGAAGGGTCACATCGCTGTCAACAGTGTCATCTTCCCGAAAGATACAAGTGGGATTCGCCTCGATACCTTAGCACGCATGTCGCTGTGGGGTGTGGGTCTCGATTACGCTCACGGCACGGGACACGGCGTCGGCTCCTTCCTCAACGTCCACGAGGGACCGCACGGCATTGGCATGCGACCTACGCTTACCGATGCCAACATCGAGCTTCACTGCATTGTGTCCAACGAGCCAGGGTACTACAAGGATGGCCATTACGGTATCCGCATCGAGAATCTCGAGGAAGTCGTAGAGTGCAAGACCAAGTACAGCGCTGCTGGCTTCCTGACGATGTCGTCACTCACGACCGTACCTTTGTGCCGAGACCTGATTGAAGTCGCCCTCCTTACGGACGCCGAGAGGGCGTGGGTGAACGACTACCACGCCAGGGTGACGGCGAGCTTGACACCGTTTTTGCAGAAGGCAGGGGACCAGACCGCGATGGACTACTTGCTGTATCATACACAACCCATCTGAGGCGACGCTGGAGCCACAACGTCTCCTCACCGTTGATGCGTTCCTCCACGGTTGTGTGGGTTATCTTTGCCATCAGTTTGCACCTCCTCTCCCCTTTTGGTTATGGTGTGTGTGCCTCCCTTCGCTAACGTTCCATCCCCTTTACCTTTGTCGTTCTCTTTCTGGTGGAGGTGAGGGGTGAAGAAGATTCTCGCCTCTCGTTGATGTGTTACATCGCCGCCTTCACGGTTTTTGAAGGGGGGGAGGGAGGGAGGGAAAAAGGAAGAAAAAAAACATCGGTGCTACGTACAGGTGTATTTGAGTCAGTCTCAGCAGCGAGGATCAACTCGGGGAGGAGGCAGACGGCTGACCGCACGGCTCTCTTCTCACTTCCTTTTTTTCGCTTCGCATTTATATCCATTTAAAATAGGCCTTCGTGCGGGTAGTAGCGAACACCGAAGAAGCGCCCTCTCCCGCGTGAAGACCCCTGTGACGTCGTCGCCATGGGTTGGAACACGAGAAAATGAAACTTCTTCTCTCTACCCCCTCGATTTCTCTTCACATGACCTCCAGGCACGTTGCATATAGGGTGTGCATATTCTTTCGTGCACGTGCTGCGTTGGACAAGGTACCAGGTTTCTTTTGGTACTCTTACCGGATAGGATGCTGCTTTGACCATCTCGGGAGTACGAACAACGGGGAGGATTCAATACTGCCAGAGCTGCTTCTCCACCTTTCTGAGGAAATGGGACTTCCCGTGCCACTCTTTCGCTTCTCTCTCCTCTCCGTTTTGCTGCATATACACACATTTGCGGTGATATGCTTCTGGCTCCTCGCCTTCTGTCTGTTTTGTTCCGCGGCTTGTACTTCCCACTCCCCGTGTGTCCCACCTCGTCACACCGTCGTTCTCACTCCCCGTGCCATCATTCTATCTGCGCCCGTCCTTCTTCTTATTGCTCTTCTGCTGTCTTTCCACCCTGCACGATTGATAGCACTCCCCAAGCCTCCACATTTGCTTCCCTTCGTACAACTCCTTCCTTATCTTCCCTTCGTTACTTGTTCCACGCGGACGCAGAATGGCGCAACACATGGCCTAGGGAACGTGCTCTGCGAATGCCGAGGGCAGTCAGAAGTTTCAGAGGAAGGTGCTTTTGGACACTGGCGGAGTCAACCGCGGCTCCGTGCATCTCATGGCCCGCCTCGGTGGCGTGTGGCCCATCTCCGGTGAGATCTACGACGTGACCCTTTGTGTGCTGAAGGTCCACGTGGAAGAGATCATTCACTTCAGCACGACGTACGCGGAGTACGCGCGTAAGAAGACCGCGATGGCGTCAGACGTTGTTGACGCCTTGCGCAAACGCGACCGTGTATTGTGCGTCTACGCGTAGAGAGATCGTATCTCCGTATAAACAAACTCACACACACACACGTGCCTTTGATCTCAATAAAATGAAAAATTCGTGCAGAAGTAGGTATGTTTATAGTAAAAAAAAAGGAGCTATGAGGGGAGTAAGACAGCGCAGCGCGTGCGAAGCGATTTCGGTGGCAGATATGCTGAAGGTTTTGTAAGTATGTGCATATTTGATTTGTGCGTCTTCCTTCCTATTACCCTTTTTTCTCTGAAGTAGTCCCTTTCACAGACGCTTCGTTTTTTTTTTTCTTGTGTGATCTTGACGAACTCCGACGGTGTTCGACGCGTGGGTGTTTTTCTTAGGAGTAAGCGAGAGGAATCCAGAGAGATCGTTGGGCAGAACATCGTCGCCGAAGGGTAGAAGACGATGTCACGAGAGCGGCGGGGAGGCCACGTTCGATCTGTTCGTCCTTCCGTCAACATGATAATCTAAAAGCGTTTCGCCGCAGCGTTTCCATGGCGCGAATGTGTTCGCCACCCCTAAGCTGAACAGACATCACCGGCTCATCACCGAGCCGCACCTCAATGTAGTCATCGAGAAGAGAGGAATACCGCGCATGCTTTACCCACGTCGCCAGCACCACCAACAGCAACTGCACCACGCCAAGTACATGCTGCGAACTCATTCCGGTGCGTTCTACGATGCGATTCTGATCTTCGAATACATATCTGCTGCCACTTCGTTTTTCGGGGTCGAGAATGGGCAAGTACTATCGCGTGTGCACACTGCCGACGGGTGCGAGATGGAGCGTTGCGGTGAGCCAAGCCATCGCACGAGTCATCGTGGATATAAAGACGCCGATTGTGATCGATATCATGATCGACAATATCCTCCATCGCCACTGATGAGGGGTTTGTGCGTGCTGTTCTACGCGTTGTGGGCTGAATCCGATCGGCCAACCTGCTCACATCCCTGGAACGTGAGCCCCTGGTCAGCACAGCGGACGAGGAATTACTAGCGATGACTTCAAAGCCAGATGCTTTTCTCGACGAGAAGTACACCGGGTACAATGGCCAACAGCGCTGGTTGTGAAACGCTCTAAAGGCGGTGTCAAAGATGATGCACGCCCTCCGAAAGGTGCCGCGATTTTCTTGCTGCACCTTCTGTTTGCAACACCACGCGACTGAACCCAACGCAATGCTTCCGTCTTCTGCGCACACACCGTGGCGTTGACCGTCTGGTGAAACACGGAAAGGACTGAAGCGACGAGCTGGAGTATGTGGATGAGTTTGTTGGGGGAGGAATTGTGGCAGACAGGTCATTCCCTGGTTGATAACCGTTGGTGGAGGATCGCGGAAGAGCGCACACCGACCTACAGAGAAGACTACGACGCAATACGTTTCACGGATGCGTGCGTCGACGGCTGGGGTGGAATGATTCGGCGGGCTTTCTTGGGACGGAACGGAAAAATTGGCTCGATAGACGGTACGAGACGACACTGTGGGCCCACGAGCTGGATGCCCACCCGGAGGCTGATGCGACTGCACTGCGGGGCGTGGGGAATGAACGCCGCTGCACCTATAGAAGGGGGAGCGTGCCCGATGTGCTGCGAGTTCCACTTGCGAAGAACTCCACAGAAATCCGACGAGGCAGCCCCACCACACTTTCAGACCCGCTACACGTACAGCAGGAAAGCCGGGTCTCAGACCCAGGAGGACGCCGGGCCTCTAGCATCCCCCCGCGCGTTTAACGGGGTCGAGTCCACGACGGAGGATATTTCCCCCAGACTCCCGCACATCGCAGGCGGGTGTGCCTGGGGGTGCACCACTCTTCCTGCGCGTTGATGTTCTATGGGCTAGGGGATGGCCTGGTTCCTAGGGACCGGATGCTTGGCGCTGGGTCCTGCTTCACGGCCAGGGCCTGGGGCTCCCGAGGCGGGTGGGGGGTCTCCCAGGCCCTTTCTTGGTGGGTATAACACAGGCCGTTTCCCTGCGTTCACGCTAGGCAATGCCCAAGGGGGAAGAGCGGAACCCTCCCTGACGGTCGCGTTCACTCATTTGTAGGACAGGGGGGGGGTCGGCGTGATTTTCTTGGGCTCCGTCGCCCGGCGTTTTCTTTAGGGGGGCGCCCTGGGAGGAAATGCAAAAACCTGGGCCTCCCGGAGACCAGCCCTGGGGACGGTGTAGGGCCAGCCGCGCCCCCTGCCTGTGTAAGAGCCCCCTTGCACGGAATCCCCCCGGTCAATCCAGAGCGAAGCCGTGCGCAACGGGCCGCTTGGGCATGGGGGAACCACGCCATGAGAGGAGGATGGCGACGACTGCGTTTGTGGAGGGTCATTTCAGAGGGGGGGGGTTCCCTTAATTCTGTGGAGCTTGTCGACTTTTTTGTATCCTCTACGGAAGAAGAAAAGTGCTAAACAAAAAAAAAGTTACCGGTCTGACGCGGCGCTCAAGAGGCGTCTTTAAACGAGGTTTAGGCCGACCGACGTGACTTAGTGTGCAGGAAAGGAACTACATCAAGAGGGCGCGTGCTGAACCCATTGCGGAACGACGACTCGGTTGCCGTGACTTACTGCGACATCGTCATTGTCGAGCTGCATTTTCGACCATTCGATGTCCTCCAGCGGTTCGTCAGAGCTGAGGCTTTCGTTGTGGTCCCCGTGGCGGCGTTTCTGTCGCTTCCACTCCATTTCTTTTTCATCATCCGAAAAGTCAGGGCGAACGTGTCCGGGGAGCTCTTCGTCGTTGATGTAGCTCGCGTCCGTGCCGTTGGCGGCATCACATTGATTGAATGGGTCGTACATGATTTGCTGACGGACGAGGTCATAATGAAGCGGCACACCCTCTTTCAGTCGACCGGAATTCAGGAGGTCGCCGAAGTCATCCCGCATAGACCTTACCAGGTAAAACGCCTGTTTCACAGGACCGAGTACGGATGAGACCAACCCAACGCACGTCCCATCAGCAAGACAGAAGCGCGTGCCAACATCCATCGCAAGCGTCTCAGGGATGGCCTCTGCCACGCAGGACCGACTGACAGCAGACACGGAGCTTATCACGGCGACCGGTGCCTCCGATACCTGCTCTATCGGGAGGGTCGAGGGGCCGGTACCCTCCTCGCCCACATCGAGTGGCGCGTCGTCGCCGTCAGGCACCATCCAGCCTTTTCGGGGACCGCTTCTTGTCTCGAGGGAAGTCGAGGAGGCCGCTGAGTGCACGGACGCGGCGCGCTCAATTGGTTCCGAATCAACTGAGCTGATGGAGACAGCGCGTCGTGACGGCTTCTCGTCGGTGTAGATGCTACCAACAAGACTGTTTGGATTCCTTTCCTCCATTGCCCCGGAGTAAAGAAATAGAAGAATGCTTTACACGTGTGTGTGTGGGGGGTGGGGTGGGGGTGAGGGTCGAAAGAAAAGAAGACAGCGATTATTTCCGTTCTTCCTTCAACTGTGTGTATGGGCGTGAGAGGGAGAGGAAGGAATTGCTCATGATGCGATGCGGTTAGCCAAAGGTGACGGAAGGGGAAGGTGTAGGGAGCTAAAGACCCTGAAGGGTGATCTCCGCGCCTGCGCATCCGTCAATAATAGCGAAGAGCCGCGAGCTTTTAGAGTCATTTTATCTCGGCGATCATGGGCGGCTATCGTCGCGGCAAAACTTGCGAGAGCCACCACCCATACACACTTGCATTAATTAGTCAGGAGAACGAGAGCGAGACTGCCGCCTTTCCGTGAGCTGCGCAGGGTAATGATATCCAGTGAGGCGGCCTTTCCGCCTGTTTGCTGGTCTCGGGGGCGTCTGAACGATACGGCCTGCTCTGCCGCCATACTTTTTTCTTCGGGCCAAGACACTTCATAGCTTCACCGAGGCGGATAATTTATATTCGTGTGACAGATGTGCTTTACACGTTCAGGCGAAGATTCTCATTTTCTCTGAGGCGTCGGAGGGGCAATGGGATAAGCAAGAGGGAAAGAAGGCTGGGCGGGGGGGGGGGGAAACAGGGGGAAACGGTAGCCGCTGTTCTAGTATGAATATTTAATGCAAGTGACCGCTCCTCCTTTCATTCTCCCCACGCCCAGGAACATTTATCTAAATCCATTCGGCGACAAAAACAGCACCTCCAAATCACAAATCCACAATATCACCGGGCATGAGCCGCACACCCTTCAATAGAATAGTGAATGCAAACATACCTCATACAGAACCGAGGGACGCAATGCTCCTGCAGAGTCAGTAATCGATTTTCAGGGTGTTTGCCTGTTTGGTATCGTTTTAGCAGAAACGTTCGCGTCCAGACTGTACCGCATTCTACATTTTCGCCCTTCTAAAAAAAAAAACAGCGAGAAACAGCGACGATGGAAAATATCAGTCTGGTGGTGTGTGCACTACATCCTCAAGTTCTTGAGGAGGAAGAACGAAGAAACATCTGCCTCCCTCCCTCACCCCGAGACGAAAAATGGGGAGCCCTCGAAAGAAAATTAGCGAATACGTTGCAACACGGTAAGCAAAGAACGAAAAAAAAGAGAAAGGAGCGGCGCGTCTATATACATGAACTCACTTGTGTGTGTCACGCTCGTTTAGTTTCGCCTCCCGGTAGAGCCGCGCTATACTCAAAGCCTCTTCGTTGTAGAGAAGGGCTGCGTTTCTTCGTTTGAAGGCGCGACTCACACATTCCCTACTACGCACGTTCTCGTGCAAAACGTTGCGGAGTTGAGAAGGGACAATTTTGTCCCACTGTGCGCGCTCAATTACGAACGCCTCCGTCAATCCAACGCTCGTTACGGTGCATGCGTACTGCGACAAGAGCGATGTGAACTCGTAGGCCCCAATAACACGGCTCAGGCCATGGTATGGTAGAAAGGCGCTTTGGAGAGCAGCGTTGCTGAGAGCACCTGCCGTAACATGAACGCGGAACGTCGATTTCTCATCGTTTCTCGCCATGGTTATATCGAGCACACCCCTAACTACCACCGCTAATGAACTCAGGGTCTGCCCCATCAAAGCCAGCCTTTCACCGTTCAGGAACACCGTCGGGACGCTTGCCTCGAAGAGATGCGAGAGAAGGTATCCGGGGCAGCAGAACCACATGTAGGGATCTTTCTTGAGAGATTGCAGTGCTTCCTTACTCTTTCGCATCTCGAGCGCGCGGTCTTTCTTCGCGGCACTGCGACAATGCAGAAGCGCTGCCGGCTCTCCCATTCCCACTTCGATGAGCGTTTCACGACTAAGACGCCAAATATCACAATAATTCACGCTTACGATAGAGCTGCGTTTTGGCTCGTTGACGCCGCAGGAGCATTCGAACACCCCAATGCAACTCCCCTTCGACACCTTGTGATCAGTCCCATCGTGGTCACGCATCACCGCCTCTCCATCCTGAATAAAATACATCGAGGAGTCCATCTCCCCCTCGCGGAACAGAAAGTCTCCGTTATGTAGAACGATCGGCTCTACACTGTCGATGAGCTTCGAGAGACTCGCATCGCTGAACTTCGAGAAGTACGGGAAATTATGCAGAAAGGCAACATGCAGCGGAAAGAAGCGCTTGAGATTCTGTCGACGGCGAACATCGGTGGCTTCGCGCTGCTTGCTCGCCACTGCCGGACTTAGATATCGCGCCACTTCCTCGTACTCTTCCGGCGAGACGGCCCAATAGCCGACGTCCGTTTCGCAGATGATGGATGCGGACCGGGGCTCTTTGCAAACAAGGGCGAATTCACCCACGTAACACGGTGCCTTCACCTCGAAGACGCCGATAGAATTCTCTTTCGTGCGGCGCTTGTCGCTCCCTTTTTTACGCAGCACAATCGAAAGGGTTCCACGGGTGATCATGAACATCACACGACCTATATCGCCTTCATGCATCAGGTAGCAGCCTTTCCGCAAGAAATGTGGTTTGGACTTCTCCACAAGTTTCTCCAGCAGCGCGGGTGGCCAATCGTTAAAGAAGGTGCCATTCATACTCTGGATAACATCTGGGAAAGGAAAGGGAATATCGTGGAGATGACGCTTCGTCAGTTCTGCCGCTGCTTTTCGTTGTTGCCGTAGAGCCAGAAATCGACGCATCATCGGCGCCATCAAGAAGCTAAAAGTATCCAGAGCCTCTTGCACCCGACGTTCCTGCATCAGAGCAGCGAGGAAGACGTGACACACCACAATGGTATACCACTTCTTCGCACGGGTGAGCGTGTGTTGCCGCTGACGAATTTCCTTCAAATGCTTGTACTTGTAAAAAACGAAATTGCGGTGTTTTTCAGCGAGCAGAAAGGCCGCTTCGTTCGTTTCTCGTCCCGCTAGTGTCAGCTCCTCCGCTTTCTCGCACACCTCCCGAATGCACTTCCGCTCGTTGCGCTTCTTGGTCGCGCTTAGACGCTTTTGGAAGGCCTCCGGGTTCAGCTGGGTGCCTTTCTGTAGGCGTGCAAGAATCATCTGCTTTTCCCATTCTAGCAACGTGTGCGAAGTGGCTGTGTTGCTGCTGCTCGTGAGGTAGTTGACAGAGACGTAGGGATGCGAAAAGACCGTGCGCGGCATCGGCGGAATGCGGAAAGGAGCAAGCGGCGCGAGCGACTCCACTGCTCCATCTCCATTGTCGGAGCTCTGCTGTTGCTGTTCATCGGAGAAGGCGACGTCGGTCAAAAACACCGACGAATCCGTTCGCTGCTTCATCTTTTCGTAGAAGACCGCAGCACAAACCCACAGAAAAGGAGTTGATGGTTGACAAAGAAGAATATATATATATATATATCACCACTGTGGGGAAATTGCGAAGAGATGAGGGCGGGGAAGGGAAGAGGAGGGATAGTAGGGAAGCGGGGAAGGGACGGGCGAATGCACAGCAACGATACCGAGAGAGAATCGCTTCGTTCTTGTGAGAGTAAAGCGAGAAAGGGATGAGGGGGGAAATATAGTTACGGAGGTGTCGCACGCTAGGAAACTTGTCATCGTCTGCCAGAAATCCATATTATATAGACTTCCTCATCATAACTTGCCCCAACATTTTCTCATTCTTAGTTTCTTGCCTGCATGTCGAAGATCGTCGATTTGATGCGTCACACACCAAGAGCCAGCCGGTGGCCTCACCCATGCCCTCTCTTTCGCCACAGAGTTCCCCGCACAAGGGCCTAACTCATGATAACAAAGGGAAGGGGAAGATCTCCGTGCCTTTCAGCCCCTCCCCCCCACCTCCATGTCGATGCGAGCCTCTTCAAGTCCCATCCACAATATCACACGCACACACACATATAGGTACTACGTTTGCGCTGTCTCATGCCGAGTCACCAAAGAATCCTTTCCTTCTCATCCCCGCTCACCTGAGCTATCCGTCGGTATGCGGGAGCCATCACATGAGCCGAAGCGCGCTTGAGTATGGCCCGCGAAAGGGAAAGAGGAGCCATCAAAGGAATGGTGAGCGATACAAAAAAAAAGAGACGGGATGAGGATGGGAATGGGGAGGAGAGGTAAGAAGAAAACAGCAACAGAACATAACGGGAAAGACGACTTCCTGTCGGTGTGGAAAGGTGCAACCCTTCTCATGGAGAAAAAGCAAAACGGAAGCGGTGGAAGCGAGGCAACCCAAGAGGGCACTGCAGAGAGCATCGTCAAAATTGAAGGAAGGAGTACAACAACAAGGAAATATGGAATACCATTTCCTTCGCATACCTTGCGCCTGCTGGGTATCGCTCCAAGTCCAGTCCCCCCCCCCCCCTACCCTCTGCTCCCTTCACAACACGAAATACAACGCCAACCTAATCGTCAGGGTCAGTACACTTGATCTTTTTCTTCGTCTTGATGCGAAAGAGATCTTCCTTGCGGAGTTCATCCGGTCCAGTCCACCGTCCCAACTTCTTGAGAGTGGCTTTGATCTCTTCCACATCTTTCGGGTCCATGCGATCGTTGAAGCGCCGAAGAAATTCTTCGGGACTGACGGGGTCGATGTGATTATGAGTAGCTTTTAGCGTATCTGCGTCGTACTTGTAGTACGTCTGGTTTGTTTGTGAGTTGTGGTATACCGGCACCAAGCCGGCACGTATGGCTTCCAGTATCTGCTGACCTTTAATGTTCAGCAAGTCTGCCTCCTCAGATGTGGCATTCCGGTGCACCCAAAACTCGTACTTGGTTTGCTTCCAGGCCCGAATAATCGTAGCGGTGTCGGTATCGAATTTGCGGATGTACAACTTGAGCAGCTTCCGGTACAACAGCGATGCTGAAACGGGCTGAAGGTCAAAATTTTCGATTGGCGCTAAGGGGGCGGGGGATACGAACTCTACTTTAGGCGCCAGATAGAGGCGCAGCAGCCGAAGCATGGTGATCGGCAGACCCTCTCTTTGGAATAGAGGGGAGGAGAGAAGGAGCAAATGAAGAGGAAGCAGGAAGGGGAGACCACTCACAAGTTCACAGAAACCCCATTAGGTGGTGTAGGAGAGGGAAGGGGGCGTTCAGAGACCGAGGTGAAAGAAAGTTTCTCATGACCCACCACTTACAACGTAGTAGTGCCGATTTCGAAACATTCACCGGCAGCGATACTGATCTCGCACGCGCTCCCTCTACCGCACCTCACCTTGGTATAGAGAGCGTTGCAGATGTGAGGTGGAAGAGGAGAAAAGGAGCACCCCGCCGTAAGCCTTACAGGGCAAGGCCTCTACTCCGTTGCGAGCCGTCCTGCTCATGGGAGGGATGAGCGCCCTTCGGAAAGTAACAGGGCGCGCACTCTAGGGACACGTCCAACTCTCGCGAGCCCTCACTGTGAGACCAGCTACGTCGCGTCACAGACACCTGCAAGTGGCGGTGGAGTATCGTCAGTCTCATGAAAAAGAAAACCCCCCCTAACCACGCCGCGCTACGATTGTTTCAGTGCGGCAGGGTACCCTGCGACCTTTAGGAAGGAGGAGGGGGGGGGAGGGGAGGGGGGCTCGTCGATGACACAAGGGAGGGAGTTCGATCTACGTAGGGCGTACGTACGCACCTTCATGCATGGCGAAGCGCTCTCCCCCTCAGATTTTCAACGCCGCTCGCTTTCACATCTCCAGCGGAGAGAATACGAAAAGAAGGTCCGCTCATGATGGACTGGTACGTGTCAGCTTAGCCCTAGCAAAAAGAAGCGAAGGGGGAGACACATGTCTGCGTTACAGCTGACATCACGGAACCACATTCTCTGCATGTATTATATAGTAAGACATCTGTGGCACACATGCACATTCCTCAGCCTACCGTAGGACCTACTGACTCTGCCCATCTTTAGTTTTCAAATCTTCAACAGAGTGCCTCGCCGTTCAGGAGCGCTCGGAGCACCCATTCAGTGGAGACATCACGACCGTCTTCCTCCACCTCACGGGGGTTATACTCGTACAAAGATGGCAACGCAACGATAAATTCTTCGAGCTGATCCAGTGGAGGTAGTTTAGTGGCGGCCTTACCGTCCCCTGGATCTTCCCCAGGGACAGCGAGTCTGCCAGAGGAAAGATACGCCACCAGCGACGGGAGAACCACCGCCTCTGAAACGACAGCGAGTCTGCTCGGAAGCGATGTCGACTCGTTCGGTAATTCCGGGATGATGGCATCTGCATTGCCGTGCGGTCGCGACGGGTGTCGCATTCTATCCGCGGGTGGCCGCCCCAGCGCACTGGAATTGCGGACCGTCGCGTTCGACGTCCACAACGTTTCTGCAGGAAAGGTGTAAGAAGTACGTGAAGATTTGCTTTGTGGATCCTCGATGCCCAACGCGAGGGAGGCCGTTTCCGTTTCGAGCGCATCGGCCTCACAAGACCCGGCACCGACTTTGCCAGAGGGGTGGAGCCGTCGGCGCGGCAACGGGCAACGGAACTGATCCGTGTCGTAGCGATGCGGAGCGGTGCGAGGAAGCAGCAGCTTTGCTTGAAGGAGAATGTCACTGGTGTAGTCGCCATCCACCGGCTGGATGGGCAGAAAAAAACGGTGCCGGAACTGCCTCACGAGATAGAGGAAGTTGGCAGCCCCGGTTCCGCATTGGCTCGCGGCATCTTCAAGTTCCACCAAGGTCTTGTCGACCACTTCTCCACGGGAGGGGTCTGCCGTGAGAAGGTTCGCGCATGCATCCAAAACAAGCTCATCAACACCGCATTCTTCGCATGACCAAGCCTTGCTTTTTGCCGACCTCAAAATCATTTTCAGATGCTCGCACCATTGTTGCAGAATAAGGGTCGCATTACCTGCTGCACGGTTGCGAATGAGCTCCAACGCAACCCAGTGGGAGCAGAAGAAGTGGAAGGGACGCAGATACGGTGCGGGAGTCGCGGTGGTGCTTGACTTGAGCAGTCTCCGCAAAACTGCCATAGTGAGGGAGAGAAAGTCAATCTGATGCATTACAAAGCGGGCCACCAGTTGTACGTGTTCCCCACTCCCTTGCACGTTGCCCATGCGCATGTAGTTGACAGCCACAATGGTGATGTGCTGAAGTCTTTCCAGGACCTCTTCTGCGGTGGCCACCTCAACCTCCTCGTTCCGGATGTACTGCAAAAGCCAAGCCCGAAGCTGTAAAAGACACGTTTTCAGCTCTCCAAATGCAATATCAGTGGCGTTCAGATCTACGTGATACACATGTGCCACAAAGAGGCGTACACAGATGTCATGCCGACGGTACGAAACCGCCAAATCGATTGCTGCGCCAACACTTTGAAATCGTTCCTTGTCGGAGAGCAACGGTTGTCGGTGCACACAGAACTCCAACAGTTCCATCCACGGGGTCGGTTGATGGGGAAAGTAACACGCCAGCATGGCCAAAAAAGCTCGACAGCGGGCGTAATGCAAAACTTCACTGCCCGTATCAGAAAACAGAGGTCGCCGTATGCGTTGCAGCAGCGTGTGCCACATCGCCCAAAGGTCCATTTCGATTCGTGCAAGCACCGATTCTCGTATATGCAGCGAGTGGAGCGACCCGTCGATGGCCAGCGGCCGTGCCAGGTAGAGAGTGTACGGGAACGACATGTGCGTCGACGAGGGAGGCTCCCATTCCGTGGGATAGAAAAAATACATGAGGCGTGACAGATCTTCTCCCTCAGCCTTAACGCGCGCCAAACGCTTTTCTACCTCGATCTTTTCATCTGGGGCCACACGCCCCCGGTACTCTGTCGCGACGAAGAGTTCATATTCTTCCTTCACTGCATCCAATCCGAGGAGCGGGATGGCCAAAATGCGCTGGTACAGACGCTTTTTCCATTCTCGACGCTGCACCTGGTCTCGAAAGAGGGACGAGCGCCAGTTGAGGAATTGCATCCACAGGGCAGTGCTCTGTGGAAGCATGCCCACATCGCGGCGCAGACAGGTTCGGTAAAGCTGATCCAGAGACGTACTATCGGGGTGGATGTATTCAGCCAGGTAGTAAAAAAAAATTGTGTAAAGCTCGCACGAGAATGCGTGTGGGACGTGGCGATAGAACACGTTTAACAGACGGAGGTAATCCTCGTACACACCTTTCACATCTGCTTCCCCTCGGCACACCTCGAGGCGCTGCTTTCGAGAGAGCTCCGCCATTTCTAGTCGAACATACACGCATACAAGTGGCGCTGCAGTGGGGAAGTGATACAGGGCAGCGTGCCAAACGCTGCGAACTGAAGAGATGGGGAAAGACATCATCTGATGGAGTAGGTGGAGCCACGCCATGGTGTCGTAGGTGTTCTCGTGGATGCGCTGAAGGTGCGAGCGTATCGAAGCTGTTGGATTCGGCACGTCGAGGTGCGCCGGACTGAATTCCACAAAGTCGCCCTGATCGAAGAAAAGGCCGTCCTCCAAGACGGCAAGGACATTCCACGGACAAGCAAACCCATCCCCCACCTGAGCGAGGTCTGGTACGTCGTCAATGCCGAGTTTACGGCACAGTGCTCCTCGAGCAGCGTTGAGACGACTCTCCGGCTCACAGAACACTCCACTGAGCCGCTCCACTTCAAGGCGCTCCGCCACCCTGTTAATAAATATACGCCAAGAGGCGGACTCTGACACATTACTGGAATCGGTTGCTGCTGTCGCTGCCGTAGCATCCTCCAACTGTTGCAACAATTGGCTATGCACATCAGAGCGCGAACGTCCAAACAAGCCAAGGCACGGATGGCGTCGAAGTGACTGCTGCAAGATGAGAAGACTATCTTCGCTGATGCGCGTCTCTGCCGGTGACGCGACGACTTTCTTGGCTGGTGTGAGGGGCGTCGCCGCTGCATACCCGGTGATGGCGCGAAGGCGACCCACCAAGTCCTCGATTTCTGACATGCTGCTGCGGCTTCTAGAAACGAGCACCTTTGGGGAGGAGTGGGTGGTGTGTAAGTGTGTCTGGGGGGGAGGGGGGGAGGGAGGGTAATCGGGAAGGGGGAGGAAACAACAAAAAGATGCGACGCCCCACCCTCCTCCGCCTCTTCCTTCGCCAGAGGCCAAACCGAAACTGGAAACCGGAAACGTGGAGCACACGAAGCGTGCGACGCGAAAAGAGGCTCGTGGTAAGCGTGACAACACAAGGAGCACCATAGGATACGTCAGATCCAATGGGGGAGAAGCACGAAAAGAATGTAGCAAGAGAAACGAAGTACGTTGCGATCACGGAATTCCTGACCAGGATGAACCCAAGATGCGTGAACCACACCGTGCGTCAGGAAGCTGGACAGTCGAATAAAGTGGAAGAGGCATTCCAGCCACACAGCCAGCTGCGGTTGTCAACACAACAACACCACACTGGGCGTACGAAAACTAGCTACACGGGCACGGCAGAGGAAAAATAACCGAACCCAGTCATCTTGTCGCGCGTCCTCTCGACACAACAAAGATGAGGATCGCGCAGTCCTGTCCACCCCTCTGGTTGCTGTTGAGAACAATGCCGAGACATCGCTGTCTCCTTTTTTTAAAAAAAATATGAGCACGTGCTCTGTTAAGAAGGAGAAAAGCTTTACTTTCAAGCTTTTTTTTGACAGTCAAGATGAGTGGACATATATATATATATGCATGTAATTAGAATCGCAGAATGCTTACAAGGCTGCAGCGAAAAAATGGATGAAGAATTCACGCGTAGCCTCTCGTACGCCTTCCTGTCGTTCTTCACCTCGTTCCCGTCCATCTTCTCTCCCCTCCATGCACAATCTGCTCCACTGAGTGCTTGGACGGTTAGCTCCAAACAGATGGGAAGACTCGAATTCCCATTTCGGTGGCTGCCCGTGACATGCGCTTATCAAGGGTACAGAGCAGCAGGCGATCTACCGAGCACCCCTTCGCGGTATTCCGGTATCTCCTGACTTGATACTTAAGGAGGGCGAAGAGGAGCACACCTTCGGGGACCCGAACACCACTCATGTTGGACTGAACCTGTGCAACTCGAAAGTAATGCTGCAGCGCTACGCACACGCTCAAAATTCGAAGATCCGGGTCATGCTGGAAGATCCCAGCGACGTTGTCCGGCATTTTTCGGTAGACCAGTTTGGGAATGATGCTGAAGGAGGAGCAGGGGAACTCGCCAGCGATCGAAAGCGCGTATACGTTGGGCTGCTGGAGCAGGGCAACGATCCGAGACCACAGTAGCAGGCGGGCTGACCGCGAAAATCTGTCCTTGCTTTTCCAAATGAGAGTATAGGCCTCCGCGAGGGTGGTAAAGGGCACCACCACCGTTCCAAACGTGTAGGACCGTAGATCGGGGTACTGATCTTTCATGTATGTGTAAAAGTGTTCCAGTGGTAGCTGTTTGCCCGCGATCTGCATGAGAAAGTTGGTGTCGAGCACCATCGTGACAGCATTTTCTGCCACGGCCACGTCCACGATTGCGGAAATCCCACGGGAGTACCAACGGGGAATATTCAAAATCTTGGCAAAGACGCTTGTCAAAGGCAGCAGCACACTTTGGAACTGTTGGAAGACCTCTGTTGGGGAGCACATTCGGAACGGCTTTGTCCTTGCCCCACACCGGAGGGCCTGCGCTTCTCTGGGATGAATGCGGTACTCGACCTCTTGCACGACTTCTTCCATATCGCGTGCTCCGTACACGTCGGCTTCATAGAGGCAGTTCACGAGCTGGATGTAGAGGAAAAAGTGTTGACGAGCTTCCGCCTTGGATAAAGAGAAGAGGTGCAGCTCACCAGCCGCCTGCAGTGCCAGTGTCCACTGCCCCGTTTCCTGGAGGGTGGGAACAATCGATAGGAGTAGCGCAACACTGAATGGATGTCCTTCCGCCAACGATGCAGCCACCAATCGTAGCGCTGACCGATACGCACCAAGTCGCCCAAAACAACGCACGAGAGGCCTCACCAACACGGGACTCTTGTCCACCCTCGGCGTCATATAGAGCACCCTCAACGCGAGTCGCCATTGATGATGCATGGCGAGCGTTGCCAGTACGCTGCGTCGCTGCCCTATGCTCGCAACGAGCGAAGGGTGCGACAGAAGTGTGGATAGGGCTTCCGCCCAGAGGCCCGCCGCTGAGGCTAGCGTAAGCTTCGCTCTCGCGCCATCTACTGTCTCTCCGTTCACGTCTTCCTCGATAATGCGCCGAAGTGCGACTGTGTTGCCCAACTCCTTGTACCGCGACAACGCTGTCAACACCAGACTCTTGTCTGGCGTTGCCGGGGCTAAGGGTTTCTTGATGAGGTCGTAATAGAACAGCGAGGTGCTCCATGAATTTGGCATGCGAGACAGGCCATACTGCAGCTCAGCAGGCGCCGGCTGATATATTCCTTGAAGATGTGTACAACACGTGGTGTAGACCTGAAGTACCTGCACCCATGATGTAGCCCGTTGCGCGGCTAACACAAGCGGAGCAAGAGAAGTGGTGGGGGAGCGAGCAAGCATCGGGCCTTCAACGGTCGTCTGGCTCGAATCGGGCGCGAGGTTAAGGGAACAGCGAAAAATGGGAGAGGTGCTTTTCCATGGGGCCGGTGACCTACACAGAGAGAGGAGACGGTCAACCACCACGGAAAACGGTCTCTCCTCCGTTCGCCGTGTCTTTGAGGATGTGTGCAGCGTCAGATTAGCATCCATGCAAAGCAAAGGATCAGAAGAGAAACAGATGAAAGGGGAGAGTCGCAGAGGAAGTGGGAAGAGAAGTGTGCGTGTGGATGGAACGTGAAGGGAAAAAGGAAATGCGAGTGATGCAGAGACCGTAAATTCTGAAGTAATTTGCTAAGCCACGATGCACTCCGTATACGTGAGTTGGATCTCGCTACGCATGCTGTTGCTACGCTCCCGAAGAACTTTTCTCTGACGAGACAGCAACAACTAAAAAAAGAAACTACGATTTTCGGTGGCTCCAAAGCGAAGCGGAACCCCTTCATCAACAAAGAGACAATGAAGGGAAAGTCAAACTATCGACTACCTCGAATGAGGTGCGCTGAGGAGCGCCATGCGGACGATATCAGCGTTGCGTTTCTGCAGACTTCAGATGAGTCTTTCGTCTATTCACAGAGATACAAAAAAAAGCATGATGGAGGGAAATCATGTCAGAAAATAAATAAATATGCGAGTTGTCTCTTAACGCACAGCTCTACCAAGCCTACACAGTACTTCCAAAAAAAAGTGGAGATGAAAACCAACCAAGAAGGGAGGAAGATAGAGAGAGAAGGGAAAATAAGAGTATATCGAGGGTACCAGGAGGAAGGAGAGGTGTACGCGACGGTCTCTCGCCACTTTTCGGAGAGAGACCCGACGTCTACAGCCACATTTGAAAGACTATCATCATCACCTGTACATTGCACATCCCAGCAGTGGGAAACTGAGTCGAAGCAACAAACGAAAAAAGCGGGAGAAGGAGGTCTCCCATACACACACACCGAAAACAAAGCTCACCATAGATGGCACTGAGAGAGAGCAGGAAGAAAGAATGATTCGTAATCGTCACACCCAAGCAGGTAGTGGAGCACAGCCGCGCCGAGCGGCAGAGCAAGAGTTCCACGTCCAGACGGTGGTAATAAACATCTTGGAAGGCCATGAGAAACATTGTTGCAGGCGAATAGGAGGGACAGAACGCCAGCACGTCAAAGCGACACATGATACATACAAAAGATCAACGGAAAGCGACGAGCGGGGGAGGGAAAGGACCGAGAAGAAGTAAGGATGCAGTACGTATGGCACCGATCGTATACGCGAACTATCCCTCTTGCCTAACACTTACGTGATTTTTGTTTTCTCCTGCGAGAGTCAAGAAACGCTCAAGCGAGCTCCATTTCCATCTGATGCTGAAGAGCTACAATCAGCTTCTCCTTGAACGTTTCGAGAGAGGTGTACTGCGGGACAGTAATGAGCGACCCGCACGCTTGAGCCCGTGGCAAGTGATCAACGCTTTCGTTGTTCTCTGCGACGGTGATGGGGCGAATAAGAGGTAGGCGTCGCTGCCCCGACGCAAAGCAGATGAGAGAGGCTCGTTGCTCCATTGAGAGTTGCTCCACGATTTGCCAGAAGTACGATTCCCGGCTGCCCGTAAGGTGTACCCGCATGTACTTCTGTAAGTCCGTCACGGTGAGGTTACTTTCACCACATACAAGATTCTCCAGATCCCTCCACGACAGACAACGCACAACGCGGCGAGACAGGATGGTCCATAACCCACTTCGGATGGCGCTAAGCTGCTCGTCCATCGAATGCACCAGACACCGCTCTGCAATAGCGCGCCGTCGCTGCGCTGCAACTTCATTGTTTTCGTCGTTGTCGAGCCATTCCACACTCTCCGCAAAGCCCGGAATGAGCTCGTCAGCTACGCAACTCAGTAGGAAGTTGTTATCCTTCACCGAGGTCTCCACGACACTGTCGACGTGTGCGTAGTAGTCCTTTATGGTGAGCTCATCGTCGACCAGGAACTTCCAAAAGAACGGAGAAAAGTCGATGTCGAGCGGCGTCTTCGCCCGAGCAGAGTGTCCCATGATTTTGCCGAAAAAGTTGAAGAGATTGAGGTCGTAAGTGGAGTTGGCCTGGCTGTCCGGCACGAGCGAAATGCGCTGCGAATTATTCACAAACACGAAGAGCGGGTTGCGGTGGAATTCAGAATTGGGGTAGCACTTGTCAGGGTGCTGCATCATCTCGAATGCTACAAAAGTCCAGAGTTGCCGATACGGGCCCCCCATATCAATGGGTGCGTGCCCAGAGCCGCTGATGTGAAGATTGACCTTAAAGAGCGGCGACATTGCCCACTGATCGTCCGTGAAGTGTCCGATTTGACGGTAGAGCTGAGCGAGAAGAGAGTGCTGCAATGCGCTTTCGGTGCTTCGTGGCAGGCCAGAGTAGAGGTCCGTGACGCGAACAAAGATCGTGGGCGGCGATGGCGAAGCTTCGAGTGGTGCCACATTCACCAGCAGGCGCTGGCGAAAAGAACGACGCACAAGCCCTTTCATCGTGAGGAACGCCTGCGACAACGTTCCGGTCACCATATCTTCATCGAGGTCCACAAAGTTGTTTGCTGTGGCCATGCAACTCTCCGTGACGGCAATCACCTGCGCAAACTCGTGGAGTGTCGCAGGGTTGTAGGACTGCAGCAGAGGGTAGGCATGGAGGAAAAGTTTGTACGGATCTTCTGGATGGTGCGACACGGATACCGTTTGATTCTGGGCCGTCTGATCGTCGAGGTAATCCTCCCCGTCTGACAGGAAAGAGGCAAGCTGAGCGTAGAAGAGGTACGACTGCGGCGGCATGCGACTGCGGAGACTAGGGACGTACAGGTCCACCTGCGGTCGTGAGAATCGACCGGAGAGGTCCGTGTAGCCATCGGGAGCGTACTCGAAGTCGGCGGCGCGCATCCGCACTCGCATTCCACTGCAAGTGCCGATGGACGCAAATGCGTAAAGCGGAGTCGCGGCAGTGAGCATGATGGGGATAGGAATGAAAGAGCCCACCACGCCATTCAGGGACCACGCCACCGTGCGTGCCTCCATATTCAGCAGACATCCCATCACCGCCCCTGGGATGCTATCGACCGGTATTTTGTACTCTTCCTTGCCCTCCCGCGAGTTGATATCCGACCCGTTGTACGCGAAGCTGTTACGATCACTTCCCACGTGTTGTCCTGGGATTTCGTTGTGCGCCGCGGTTCCCCAACCAACGGCGTAGGTAGACGTGATACGATCTGGAAGCGACACCTCATAGTAGTAGCGTCCCTTGTCAACTGCACCGCACGTACTGGACACTTTGCCAACCTTTAGCTCTTGCCGAACGAAGTCACCGAAGGTGCAGACCGTCTCAACCGGCAGCTGAGTCGGGTCAATGGCAAGACGTAAATGATCCACCACGCGTGGAAGCGCCACCTCCGTCGTCACGGAGCGCCACAAATCGATGAGGCAGCGCAGCGCTACGACAGGAATGTGACGCACCTGCTCGCCTAGTGGACTACTCAGAGAAAGCAGAAGATCGATACTCGCCGCGATGTCTTTCCTGCCCTCCGTGTCCTCGGGCAACTCCCCTACACTCCGCTCCACATATGAAAAGAGGGCCGAGAAGAGTTGCTGATAGACGCTGACGTTCTCTGTCCGCGTCTGTACAAAGGCAGTGATGCTCCGCAGCAAGTCGTGGCGGTGGTAGCGGCCACATCTGTGCGCCGCCGTTACTACTGCATGAAGAGAGTCCCAGAAAAGATGCTTTCTGATACCTTTGGCCTTCTCTGGTCCGAGAAGGAGGCTCTGTGTGGCGATTCGGGCAAGTGAAACCGCATCCCACGGCCTCGCTGCTGGGTCTGTCATAGAGAGGTTGATGGCACTCATCATCACACTCAGCTGGTGCACGTTAGCGGCCTTGCAGACGAGCCTGTCCGCGAGGGGGTGGTTTGTAAAGACAAAAATGTGATCGAAAAAGTCGTCCGGCGTTTGTTCGATTCGGCTGCAAATCACCAGGTAAAGATGTCGTGCGAGCTGAACGACGAGGCGATGCGTTGACTCGCGCATATCACGATGCGATGGCGATGGGATAACTGCATCTTGGCAGTCCGGCAACGGCTCCACAGCCCACTTATCCGAAAGGGAAGTCAATAGGGAGAACCTGCGGCATGAGTTGAGTGTGAAGGGTCCGCCCTTGCCGTAGTAGCATTGAAAGGAGCCCTTGAGTCGCAGCCCCTCGGCATCGAGGAAGCCCACCATGTTGTAGCTTGCCTCCTGCCCTGGATTGCTCGACGTGCCGTGCCCTGCTTCGACGGCCGCATTGATGAAGTCCAACATTTCCTCGTAGCTGCGCGTTGGCCCCACCGTTCCCGCCACGGCGGTTGAGGCGAACTGCTCAAGACTTTGTAGCAGACTGGCACTGTAGGGATACATCGCAAGGTGCACCACACGGGGATACCTCCTGTGCTCATAAATTACGATCATTCTCGTTTCGTCGATGGTGCCCTGTGCTATATCTGCGCGACCAATCCCCAGGGGAGTTAGGGACACGCTCAGCGTCTTGACGGCACGAGAGAAGACGAGCTCTCCGAACCACTCATCCTGCAGCGGCACACTATCCGCCACTCGAGATGGATCGGTGAGGCGGACCGTATGCTCATACAAGCTGCACGGAAGCCCATTCTTGCGTGTGTACCAAGGCCGACCCCCGCACTGCTTCACAGGTACGCACTTGCGGTACGGCATTTTCGAAATCGCCTCCGTTCGTGTGTTGCGCAACGTCAGCGATTCACCCCGTCGGAATGTAACCTCAAAGAGATCATCACCACCGTCGGCGGTGTGCACTAACGTTCCGTTGTGAAAGCGCCGCTTGCGCTCATCCGTGTTGAGTACCGGCACAAATGGAGCGATGCGCCGCGTCTCCAATGCCCAGCGTCGCCGGTTGGCCGTAGAGGCGACAGACGCTCTGATTTCATCGAGAATTTCGACCGGGGCGTCGTTCTCGATGCTCACCGTGGCCAGCCGCTTCATCATGCTGAGCAGGCGCTCTTGCTGGAGAGAGACGAGGTGCGACAACCCTTCGTTCTCGCACAGGCATGAAAGAATGAGGAGGAGGCGCGATATGACGAATCCCTCTTCGACGGTGGCACCGCAATTTCGGTCGCGACGCGAGAGAAACCACTCCTCCGAGATCATGCTGCTCTCGCTGATGAGGAAGTGATTCATTGGCACGAAGATGACTTCCTCCGTCTCCAATACCTTCACTTGAACTTGCTTGTTACTGACGCTCTGGCGTACACACTGAGCCAGTCGTTGATCTAGCAAGATGTAGCCAAGCGCATTCCGTTGGAAGAGCCCTCGGCATGGGGTCAGTGGCAGGCGACAATTCTCCCGCGTGACGAACCACACGTGTCCCTCGCGGCTGACGGTCCTGAAAATATTCCCTGTCACCTCCTCTACCCGTGTTGTCAAGGTACAGGCCCGTTCGGGGAAGATGGAGGCGGTGGTACCCTTCCTGCCGAGCAGCACAAAGAAACCGATGGGTTGCACAGCGTTGGCACTGTCCTTCAACGCCACAGATTTGGTGCCCACCACAATCCAGTCGCGCGAGATGATGATCCGCTCCGCGACAGCGTCGTACCGCAGTGCAATGCGGGAGCCCCGCTGGAACCCGTACGGGTCTCTGCTGCGGTGATCTAGCGGCTGACGCAGGGAGGGATCGCTGCAATACGTTGCAATCGTGGAGACGTTCGCCAGACACTTGTTACGAAGCTTGTCACGCGTAGCCTGCACGATCTCATGGGCGGGCCCCAACCCTACAAATACTGGCGCATCGGGTGAGAGGGGTGACCCATCAACAGTGTCGATCACCACCGAAATCGACTCGGCATCGTCATGCCCGAGCACACCCCAAGCACACAGAGCATTATCTTCCACAGCCTCCGCCACGCAGTTCATGTTCGCTTCAACCATGCGGCAGCCGCTGCTGCGGAGATACATGGCGGTGGCAGCGGGAATGGTGACTTCCATACCGCGCTCCACAATGGCCGGGATGGTTGTCGAATACGCAACAGAGGAGCCATCCATGACAGAAAAACTATGGTTCGAATGCACGCAGGCTTGGAAACAGTTGGAGCACAGCGTGTAGTCGGCGCATTCGTTGCACTTGTACCACGAACTCACCGCTCTCAAGTCGCCCAGCGAGGAATTGCAGCCATCACACGCTTTTCGCTCGTCGGCAGTGCACAAGGCGTACTGCAGCTTCTGACAGGGCAGACGGATAGCTGGCGCAGTGCTGTTTGAGGGTAGCAGCACCGCCACAGCATCGGTGTTGAACAGATTAACAAAGGGGTACAGGGGACCCTCGACGGGCAGGTTATCAAAGATCACCCCGAGAGAAATCTCCTCGGCCCCAACTGGGGTCCGAAACGCCGTCATCGTACGGGCCGCCCGATCAATCTGCAAGCGTAAAACGTCGCCGCTCACGACGATGCACCGCGGATCGGCGGCCACCGGGAATGCCGCGTCGCTACGCAGATGTCGCAGTCGCCAAGGAGAATCATCCATATCGTGCAAGGCCCATACCTCCGTAGGGTGCGCGTTGAGATCCTTGCGTTTCCAATTAAATGCAGAGGTGCATATGCCGAAATAGTAGCCTCCACCTAGGATTTGGCCCTGGTTACCGCGAATCAGCTGACAGCGGATACTTACCTTTGCTCCGGTGGGGATGGCAGGTTCCGCTATCGCGATGAAAGGTGTGGCTACACCTTTCGCCCCTGTTGGAACTGTTGCTAGACGGCCGCAGTAGTGCGATGGTAGCACGAATCCAGGATTCGAGAGGAACGCCGAAAACGTGTAGTCGTAGGGGATAGGGGGCAGGTGTGCGGAGGGGATGGTGGGGAGGTGGCGTAGCACCGTGATGAAGCTTCCCACCCGCAGGCCGTGAAAAAGGAAGTCCCAGTGGTCCTTCTCTTCGAGGACAACCTTGCTGCGCTCTTCTTCTTCGGTGCAACACAGTGCCTCCACCGTGATGCGAGGGAGCACCATGCGCTCCACCGCGCCGATCAAGTGGTCAATGCAGCGCGAGAGTCCAGTCAAGCGGGAGGTAGGCAGCACTGCATCGAAGGTGCACGTGGTACGCGGCTTCGCAGGGGCACGCATGTTGTACAGGTGCTCATAGTTTGTTTTGCCACCCAACACAAATTTGCAGCGCAGATCGCTCAGGCGCGACACCATCACCGTTACCTCCTCGCCAGCTGCACTGCGCAGCTGCAAGAGTCGCGGATCAGGCAGACTCTTGAAAATGGATAATGTCACCTTCGGATACATCTCCCTCTGAAGCTCTTCGCACAAACGGTGCACCACGAGGTCCTGGAAGGGCTCCAGTGTCAACATGGAGCGTAGCACGTCCACCGAGGCGGCGGCGAGCAAGGTGGGGCCCGTAATGGGGCCTGTCATCGTACCAGCGCTAATGAATACCGCGGCGTCGTCGTTGTAGAGCTGCACAAATGGGACGAGGTCTACATCTTCAGGGATATCACTAAAGAGGGTTTTCAGAAATTCCCCCTCGCGGTAAAAGTCGAGAGTACGCTTGTCACGATCCACAACGACGCGAATAACATCACCGTTCCCGAACGTGCGCTGGAAGTTATTCAACTTCACCGTGGGATTTGTAGCGTGGGGCAGCTGCGGGGATGTGTCCTGGATCGCCCACACAATGGGCGGGTTCACCGACTTCCAGCTTTGCGAGTTGCTCGACGGCGTCAGAGGGCTGAGGCCCGCTATGCACACCCCAATGAAATACCCCCCTTTTAACGAATGGCCCTTCGACATGTTCGTCCGCGTCACCTTTACCGAGAACGAGACCATTCCAGTGCGGGGAAGCACATTGCCCAGGACGATGCTCCGCTGTGCATCGCGTAGCATGTGCGCGTGCTGCACGTGAAGGATTTCCACGGCGCTCGCATCGCATTCGCACCACATTGGCACGAAGGGAATCATATCCTCCGCGTCGGTGACGTTGTTCGCGTTTTCGAAAAGGGTTGAAACGAGATTTTCTGCAGCCTTGCCGTCGGGGAGTTCCTTCACGTGTCGGATGACGTCTGGCAACAGTCCGATGGTAGCGATCTGTACCGAGTGCAACGGAAGTAGCATCAAAATAGAGACAGCGTCGAACACCATACCGCCGATGTGCTCGCTGAGGATAAAGCCGTGGGTTGCGATATGGCGTATGTTGGAGATCAGCATCATAATGGAGTAGCCTGCCACGCTTAGGGCCACTTCCTGCTGTACTCGCGTGGTGGGGCTGCTGGAGGAAGAGCTTCCTATTCCAATGTTCATGAGCGACGACGTAACGTTGTTTACGTGGCGACACACAACATTGCAAGCCTGCCGCAGCGCTGCTCGTGTGTTGTAGTTTTTGGACTCTTGCACCATGCACACGCGAGCTGTCAAATAATTCAAAACCATTTCTGCGGTTGACGTGACACGGTACCACGTAGGACCTTTCGAGAGGTTCAGTGCGGGGTGCAGCTGACGATAATCGTAGGCGAACGGCAAAGTGCCGAAGTTCACCACCACCCGCATCATACTCTCATCTTGAAAGGAAAGAACAGGGTATAGCAGCGCGCTGTCGGAGTGCGTATGGCCCGGCGCGGCGATGCGACCCGCAAACGTGAGAAAGTTGCCGTTGAGGGTGAAGAAAAGCAGCCGCGATGTAGCGACGACACCACAGCCAACGGTATCCTCCTCCGTAAAGGGCGGTAACTGCACCTCCTCCCCTCCGTGGAGGTGACCACCGCTACTGTACGAAAAGTACACATCCTCACCGCGGACGGTCTGCTCCGCCTTTGGGAGTTGCACCCCTACCGCAAGCTTACTAATGGAAGAATTAATTTTCACCTCGTAATAGTATACGCGCGGCACACCTTCTTTCCAGCTAAGCTGCCAACCCTCATCGGCGCGCACAAGCACTTTCCCACCACTGACCTTCTCTACCACGATACCGAGCTCTGAACGTGCCGTTTGGATGGTGGGCATGACAACGGAGAATTCGTTCGGGAAAACACGACTAAGGGAAGAGAAATCAGCGATGCCGAGGAGTTCGGTGCGCACATTCTGCTCCTGATCTGGCGGCACATCATCGTGAGGTCGGGTGAGTTCGTGCCGCACGCGCCACGGAGACGCGAGTGCGGCCAACGCGTTCGGCGAACCCATCTGGCTTTCCAAGAATTTGAAGACGTCGTGCTCGGTCTCAATACTCCGCTTAAATTCTTCACAGTCCGCCTCGTCCCACGGCAGGCACAGAATGGCATGAAACAGGATGAGAGCACGCCCACGGAAAGCCTCCTGGGTGAGAACGGCTCGATACCCGACAGCACTCGACGGTTTTTGCAGCACGCTGAAGAAGCTGTGAAGAGCAACGTGGAAGTCACGTCGCACCGCCGCTTCGGCCTCGATCCCGCCACCCCGCAGCACCTCGGTGAAGTGCTGACAATTCTCTGTGCACGTGAGGCTGCTGAGGACGCAGAGTGTTGCGATCAGGATTTCTTCTGTGAGCGCCGCCACATCAACTAGGAGAATCTTCGACAGTAGTTGAAGTCCTTGTTGGATGTTCTGCGCCGCACGCGCGCGGCGGACAAGAACATCCTCGATTGCAGACGGAGTGATGCGCTTCGCGAGGAGTAGCCGGACGTGCTCCAATGAATCGTTCTGAGAGGAGAGCTTGACTACACTGCGCCGTGAGCTCGCTGAGCCGCGCCGCTCCGAGAGCGACTTCGACCCGTTGAGCGAGTTCTCCAATCGGGACGAGGTGCGGCGGGCTCCCAACATCGGTGCTACTGCATCACCTTCCACACTGACACTATCCAGCATCCATCGCGCAAGAGCCGTGACATACTCGATCGTTTCCTTTTTCGCCGGTCCCTGCAGCTTAGTGCCCCAGTCCCCGCTAAACCACCGTAGCTTTAGCTCATCTTCCGCCTGGTCTCGAGTAAGCCCACTGTGTAAAAGAATCGACAGCAGCGCAGCCACAGCGGGCCTCATGGAAGGTGCGACCGAGCCACGCATCGCCTTGCATACCGCATCCACAAATAGTTTACCTTCGTCTTGGTCCTCCAGGACGTGTTGGGCGAATTCGGACACGTCCTCTGCAGTGCAGCTTTGCACCTCCACCCCGTTCGCTGCGAGGACTTTCGCCGTGAGACCAAACCGAAAAAGAGGTGCAATGGCGACCTCGTTCGTGGCAGATGGCCTGCGAAGGAGATGTGCGGTGGTGGCCAGCAACACGCGCAGGATCGCCTCACGCATGACAGAGGCGAGAGAAACGTCCAATTCGAATTGGTACTGCGCGATAGCGGTGAAACTATTATCTCCCTTTCCGTGTAGGTGCACTACTCCCCCACCCATCTTTTTGAAGGACATCATCTCCTTCATGACCGCGTTATCGACTTCACTGTGGAGAGCATCGGTGTGCATCACGAAGACAGGGAGGCTCGTCGTTTCCTTGACTAAGGAGACGTTCTTCGCGGTGGAAAAATCCAGAGAGAGACGCCACGCCCCATTATTGGTCGAAACCGGCATGTATACGTCATACGCCTCGTGTGTAGAGAACGCAACCAGCTGCTTAGGATATTCTGGAACCTGGCGCAGACGGGTACACAGTTCCAGTAACCGTTCTCGAGCGGGTGCCAACACCGCCGTTGGCCATTCATTCGCCACCGCAACGAGAAACGGTAGCACGCCTGTGAGGAGAACAGAATCAGGTTGCTCGTCCACCCGGCAGGCGGTGAAGAGCGCTTTGCTTTCGAAGAGGTGGTCCACCAACCGCTCCAGGAGCTCTCTGACGTACTCCTCTGCCTCTGCGATAGCCGCCGCACGCAGCGTGGTCATGACTGCCAGTATGAACGAGGTCATCATCCGCGTTGCGGATTTCACCTCATCCCCAGCAGCCACCGCCTCCTTTTCGCACTGCTGCAGAAGATTTTTTGCGATTGGCACAATATCGTTGGGTCGATGCTGAACAAGGTGACGGACAACAGTGCACACGCGCTCCCGCGAGAAATAACTCCACTGTACATCGGCGTGCTCACCCGCGTCCATGTGTAGTAACAAGTGCGCTTGACCCTCCACAGTGAGCGTCCACGCCGTTGCCACTTGATTTAGCTTGTTAGCCACCTCGTAAAAAGTCTTCTGTGTGAAGTGTTCCATTATAGTACCAGAAGATGCCTTAAGGGATGCTGCGGTGTCGGATATATTCGTGTCATCGAGGACAGCCAGACGACGGAAGTGTACCAGCGCGAGGGACATGAACGCAAGAACCTTCAATGGCGACGCAGAGGGTCGCACCTGTCGCAGCGACTGCGCTAGAGAATGGAGTGTGGAAAGCGAGAGTGGCGAATTCTCGACAGGGACGCGTTCCAGTTCGTAGCTTTCCATGTAGATACGTCGATATATCTGATCCAACAACCAGGCCGCCGAACCAATCACGGCGTGTGGCTCCCTGTCATCGCACAAGGCGAGCTCGTTTTCCATGCGGTGGCGTGTGAAGAGCCGAACCGAGCTAAAGGTGGAGAAGCGCTGCTGGTAAACGAGCAGCTCTGACTCGTCGCGTAAGAGTGCGTAGGCATGTTCGCTACACGAGCGGGGGCATTGGTAGACGCGCCCAATGCGGTTGCTATTCCCCTCTACCTCCGCCACGATATCGTCCGAGCCCTTCTCAAAATGCGGCAGCACCAGGAAGACGCGGTACATACTTCGCAAGACGCGACCTGAAAGGAGGATAGCGTTGTCCAGAGGAACCGAAAAAGGTGTGGAAACCGCGACAGGCGCCAACACCGCGGCGTCCCACGTAAAAGCCTTGGGATCCATCTGCACACATTTGCGTCCCACCACTTCCTTGAGCCACGGTCCTCTGCCTTCGTCCATTGGCAGCAGAAAAACGGGCGTCACCGCTCCATCCACGACGCGTTCGCGGAAGAACGTCCGCACGGTCGCCGGTCCACTCGCCCCTTTCCACATCGCCAGAGAGCCGTAGTGGCCTTTACCGCTGAGGCAGTCTACTGTCTTGATGCGCAGCACCTGTGAAAGAGTGCAATGCGGGCCGCTCAGCTCCAAGAGGGAGGCGTTCACGGTGACCGACCACACACCACGTGTCCACTGCACATGAATGAGGTACCACGCACAGCATGAGGGCATAATCCCTTGGCAAACCATGGAGCCCTGCCGTAGTTTCAGCAGATGGCCGTGCAACTCAACGGAGAGGATCTCTCCTGAGTCCGGGACGATGCAGGCAACGGTACCGAAACAGTCGTTGGATGCGTGCATACACACCGAAAAGCAATCCACGGATTCGGGAGAGAGGCAGACGAAGGAGGTCACAAAAGTGTCCCTGGCCGCATCCAGTAGAAACAGCGACGAGGTCGAGCCCGACGACAGGAGTGGGGGCGGGCTAGTCTCAAGGACGCCATTATGGTAATCTGTGGCGAGTGAGACGGACTCTGTCACGCGATCCTCGACAGTCGAGAGATCGGTCAGGAGAACGGCATGACGAAGTCCACTCGTGTCGGTGCAGATGAGGTGTGTCGAATCTTGCGAAAAAATGGCACTCCAACACCCGTCGATGATTTCTGGCAACTTTCGCTCCGCTAGAACCGCGCCTGTGCACAAATTCAGCATCATCAACTTCTGGGCTCCCACGGCAGCGAGGAGCTGCTGGTTCGGGCTGACGCAAAAGTGTTGCACCCCGGCATTTTCACCGAGGAACACTTTCATCTTGACGGGTTCGTCTTGGAAGCAGTCGATAGGAGAAACGATGGGGCATACATTGGTAGCACACAACGAGAAAGATTTTGCAATTTCGAGTGCATGGGGCACGGTAGCTGGTACGATATTGGCTGAGGCTTTCGACAAGTGCTCGATGGCTTCTACATAGCGCAACACTTCATGAAGCTGATGTCGACGACCCACTAGAAGTCCAACGATAGCGCACACCTCCATTACCTTCGCCGAAGGGGTCGATGTCGTCTCGGCTATGGAATCCTCCAACTGCGTGATCAGCTCGCTCACCACGGACGGCGGTAAAGCACGGCAGAGATACTCATCACACATTAAGCGGCAATACAGCATCTGTAGGCAGCGTACGTGCGATTGAGAGCTGTTCAGCAGAGTTAAGGACATCATCATGGCATCGGACGGCAGCTGCGACCCAGAAGTAGAGGAGTAGGCAAGATTATCCATCATGGAACCCTCTGGGGCAATTGCGGTGGACGCGTGGCATTCCTTCGCTTTGTGGATAGCGTTTGAAGGTTTCGTCTCCTCCGTCGACGTCCGTATCGCGTCCTGTGCGTCCAACACAATCTGCTCGTACACTTGGAAGGGACTCGGAGTGGACACGACGCTGTTATACGCATTGGCGAGGCTACGTATATATTTTAACACACATTCGGGATCGATTGGCGTGTCCCCATCGTAGTCAGGGGGAGCAGTCGGCAACGTAAAGTTTTCCTTCGGATTGGGCTGGTGTTTCTTGTAGTAGAGTCGATACCCTGCCGCGTACAGTTGAGGAAGAGGAACCGTGTCCAGCTCGATAGCGGCCTTGGCATCGTCGATAGGATCTTGCAAGTACACCGTTCCTTTCTGGTAAGGGGCGCATTCGATGAACTGCGCCTCGTACGTGGTGGATCGGGCCGGCACAGGATCGCGGGCACTCGTGGTGATGGAGGTTTCACCCAAGAGCGTGATCGGTGGGAGCGGTGTGGTCGGAGACCCTGGGATGGGCCCGATCCAGTGCTCGATGCCAGCAAAGCTCATTGGGGATGGTCCTAGACGGACGGATGACAAAACGGAAGGGTAAAAGATGGAAGAGGGGGGTCGCCAGGCACATCACCCGCCTCACCCGACCACGAAGATGTATGCGGGATTTACACAGACGCTTCACTTCAAGTCGCTGGAGCGACGAGAGGCGGTTGCGCACCCAACTGCAACGGTACGCTTTAAAGAGAAGATCGATACCGGTAAAGCAACACCACGGCCATGACAGAGAGGGCGATGTGGAGAGAGCCCGCCCACCCCTTCCCGCCCACCGCCCCCTAACACACACACAAAAAGACGGGAACAATGAAGGGAAAATACTCGAACGTAAGCAAAGTACCCGCGTGTGCAGCTGGGAGCTCCCTGGCAGAGGCGCGCCGTTTCAGGAGAATCCAAAACTGCACCACACCGAAGAAAGGGGGGAATAGGGGGAGGGGGGGGGAAGAGAACCGCGCACGTAAACCAGAAGATGGAGAAGTAAGAAAATTGCAAGAGTGTGCAGGATGTCTTTTCCCTCCTTAAGAAATCAGCGATGTGAGACGAAACCGAAAAAAGGAAGCAGGAAATAGCAAGAAAATAAGATCCCCTCGGTTGCGGTGGCAAAGGAAAAGTCAACAAGGCACACACACACACACACACACAGACCCACACGCCCGCTTACACCCGCGTGGAAATGCCCTCTAGAAGAATAAGGAGAGTCTCTTCGGCTGCTCAAACCAGAACCGAGTCGAAACGCGTGAAAAAGCTCGATGCGTCGAAAGAGGGGATCGTGGTGGTGTTCGTGGGCAGCCAAAAAGTGGGATGAAGTGCGCGAAGCCTCCCGCAGCACCGCAAGAACGCCGATAAAAGCACCGGTTGAATCGTTTGAGCACAAGCAGAGGTTAAAGATGGGGATGAGAATGGGAGGCGGTGATGGTACGGTCCTCTTTTCTCTCTCTCTCGCTGGTGTCGTGTGAACTTGTAACCCGGCTTTCCTAGACAAACTTCGTATAGAGAAGGCAGCGAAATCCTCAACACGAGTTCCTCTCGGTGTGATTTGCTGACACTGTTGGCGAGTACGTCTAAGGTGGGGTGTCTCAACAAGAGCGGAGGGCGCGAGATGAAGGGACAAAGGATGGAAAGAGAGACGATGTATTGTTTTGACCATCCAAGAATGAAAAAAAAAGAAATCACACCCGCTGCGATAGGATCAGCAAGCTTCAGCAAAGTGAGAAGGAAAGGGAGAAGGAAAGAGAGCTATAGGGGAAGGGTACCGGAGGGGTTCTTCTGCCTGTCGCTATGGAGCTGTATAGACGTATCAGTGATCTACCTACGTATATGTATATAGATGGATAGAGAAGACTACTTTGATAGTGGAACCTCAGAGAAGGCAGAATCGCACCTTTCCTACCTTTCCAATGGAAAAAAACAGGTTGGAGGAAGAGGAGCGGAAAAAAGCGCAGGGAATATGATGAAAGAGGAGGAGAGAGACGCGGTGGATTCAAGTTTTGCATTCAACTACAGGGGTATACTTGTGTGCCAAGAAAAAAAAAGGAGTGCTAACAGTGATGTACCGACCTACGGCTCTCACACAGGGACGGAGGGAGCCCTATCAAGCTCAAAAAAAAGCACATTGAGCACCCAAAGGAATGCCGAAGGCCAAGATTTGCCGTCGAAGTCCGTACACGGGAGGTAGCGCACCAAAAATATGTCTTGTCATGCGGCGAAGGGTCAAGCAGATGAGTTGTATCGAAAAGTCACGTAAGCGCAGAGCTGTCCCGAAACGAGCCGACAAAAAAAAGAAATCTCGCAAATGTCCTTTCGAATATCACCAATAATTGGTAGAATCTTTTCCTTTTCTGCTTAGAACGCTTCGCTGTAGCTGTTGTCGTTCGTCTGTCCCTTCCCTCCGCACCCTTCCCCTTTTAGGGGTAACTCACGGCCTGTTCGATCACCGTCGTCACACTCTCCCTCGACCTCGCACCTCGTTTCTCTTTTCATCCGATGTTTTCGTATCGAGCAGGGACGGGGAGGAGAGAGAGAGAGACTATCCATGAGGCAAATAGTGAGCTTATCCTATAGCCGATCGTACGTTTCCAAGCAGCTTTTCAAGAATCCGTATCCCATCGAAGAAAAAAGCTGCGCCAGAGTGCAAGTCGCATAGCGCCTGGAGGCCTAAGGTCCCTCTTTTCTTCTAACCCGATTAGCTCTAAAGAGGCGGAGGGAAAAGAGACGAAAAAAATGAGGAGCAGAGGAAAAGAACAGAGAAAGCTAAGAAGCGAGGGACGGAAGTGCAAAGCGTTTCTTTTCGAAACTGGCGGTAGCACTGTGAGAACAGCTGCAGGACAGGAAGAGACGAGGGAGCAAAAAAGAAAGGAGCAGAACCCGGTGAGAGGGGCAAGAGAGGGAGGGACGGAGAAGGAAGGAAAGGGAGGAGAAGGGAGAAACAGGAGTCTCGTGAACTGGGGTAACCTCACCTGGCAGTGCGAGATGCGTGAAAAGAAAAATCGTGAGAAGGAATAAAGAACGTCGCGCCACGGACACCCACCGGGAAAGAGGGGGAGGGGAAGAGAAGGGAGGTCTATGCGTCAACGTGGTATGTGACAGAACTTCTCCCCCCACGAACCGGTGTGGGCAAGTAAGAAAAAGAAGAGAGGGAAACTGACAGCACGTGGGCAACAGCTCATTTGGAAGAAAAGCAGTTGAGGAGCCGAGGTGATGACAAGAAAAAAATATTCGCGCTCTGAAAATGTACAGGAGGGAGGTGTGCAGACAATGGATAAGGTTCAACAATGAAGCGAAAGGAAAGGGAAGACAGAGTTGGTGTAACGGTGTGCAACGCTGTTTTTGATCGTTGACAACTATGAGGTACCTCAACAGGCAGGTGGTGCTGTGAAACAACGCTTACACAACAGTGTCCGTTGCACGAAACGAAGAACCAGCGAGGGGAGGGGAGGGGGTGGGAACTGATGCGTGCTACCAATGGATGTCACACATCACCTCAGTCTTCCCAAACATTTTTCTGAACAACAACTTGTTGATTTTTTCTTGTGTGTGTAAGCGAACCTTCCACATACTGTATAGGCTCCGTATTGATCCAACCACATCAGGAAAATCATCAGCGGCTATCCAAGAAACGAGTTGGGAGGAACATAATTTACCAGAGACAACATATGTATGTATATATATATGTGTGTGTATATATCTATAGAGGCAAGTACATGGTCGATGGTAGACCGGAAGTTTCACCGTGAGGCTTGCTTCCTTTCTTCTCTGTCTCGCAGTTTTCTCTCCTTTTTTGTGTGGGGAAGGAGGGGAGGAGGACAGGAAAGGAGGGCGAAACTCAGTTGGAGGAGATTAGAGAAAAGTGCGTCGGATAGGACACGAGAGAAGGAGGGAGAGATCCAAAAGACACAAAGATACGTTTTTTGCCTTTTCTCTTCATACATATCCAGAAAAGCTTTCGTCTGCTAATGTTTAGAAATGTGACGAATGCCCGTGTAGACGTGAATGCTGTTCCAAAGAGTTTTCTTTTTGGAGCCTGTGAGCGATTCTATCGTGCCAAGGTCACCACCGTCTCACACACGAAAGACACACACACACGAACAACTCCCCAACAGGAAAGGCGAATGCGAGAATAAGAAGAAAGAAGGAGTTGAGAAAAGACAGCGAGGTAAAAGGGGAAAACGCGGCAAATGAAACCAATGGGGCCGGGCTGGCCAAGGGAGAAGTCGCTCGTAACCGCGGTACATGTATACATATATATATATATATATGGGAAGTGGGAGAGGGCACTCTTGCCTCACCCATGAACCTTTCATGCGTTATGTAATGAGGGTAAAGGGGAGGTCCGCAGCCGTGTAAGACGTTTCTAGAGAGGAAGACGAGAAGGTGTAGCGCACAAAAACAGCTCTTCTCCCACCATTCTCACTCGACATCACCACCTTATCCCCTCCTCAGCGTCTTGTATGTATGTACGACCACGTCTCCATAGTAACAGAAGCTGAAATTCGGAGGTTTAATGCGTAGTGGAAGAAACAGCCCACCCATCACTCACCCAGGCCCTCATACCCCGAAGAGTGCCTTGACAAAGGGATGCAAGAGACACTACCTCACCAGAAACGTTGAGGATGCTCAGCAGGTGTGCTGCAAAAGGAACTCGAAAAGACGGTGACATAGGAGTAAGGCAATAAGAAAAGAGGGCTAAGCAAACATATATATATATATATATATAGAGAGAGAGAGAGAGAGATAATGCTGTTTCATCGTTGAAGAAGAAGAAAAGAGAAAGAGGGGAGGGTAGGGAAGCACATTGTGCGAAGAGGTTTCACACATGTCGTACCAGGAGGCGGGGGCAGAGGTGAGAAACATGAAAAATGAGATTGCAGAAGAGATGAAAGAGTGGGAAATGACTGTTGGAGAGCACCACCTCTCCTTTTTACCGGCCACCATAGACAACTTCCTAACACAGATGAGAAAGAAAAAAAGGCAAAGTGGGGAAAAGGGAGAAAACGAAGAGGGTGCCCTTCCATACCCATGAGCTAGCATGGACTCGCGTATATCATGATAAGCGGTGAAGAGGTGCGTGGTGTGTGTATGTGTATGTCAGCGTCGGCGAAGTAGCCAATCGACAGTATATGGGTCGCGTGAGCACTACAATCCACCATGAACGTTGTCGATCGCCTTCACTTCCAGAAGAAATCACGAATCGGGAAACGTACAGCATCTGTGCCATCCCGCCGTAACCAACACACACCCTTTCCACGACACCGCCCACGTCAGCCTCCTTTCCTCTTCCATCTTTTCTACAAACGTCTTTTCATGCGTGCAGAACACCGTACATCCTTCGTTGAACAAAAAAAATCAGTGTCATGCCTCCTGAGGTTCCAGCAGGACACGTCATAGAAATAGATCCTCTCTAACGGACACCCGCTGCACCAGCGGGGTTTCCCACCTCATCATGCACGTGGCCACACACTCATACACAAATCAAGGATCGGGAAGCTGCCGATGGTTACACGAGCGGGTCTCCTCACAAATCAGCCGGCAGTGGGCTGGAGGAGAGAGAGAGAAGATTGTTACGGAACAACGGGGATCTAATGCGTCAGCACGCCTCGCCGAGAAAGTGCACCATCAGAAAGTGCACACGAATCGTCGCCACAGCAAATTTCGTTTAGGCGGGTGCGGCCGGGGGCTCTTTGTCGGGGCGATCGAACGGCGAACGTCATTGACCTCCTTTGCAAGCACTAGAGTCTTGCGTCGTGGACAGTTTCTCTTTTGCGGTCTGATCCTCGACTTTGGGACCGGTAATCAGTCGGTAAAAGTACTTGACAACGTACACGATGATGTACACCACCAACCAGCAACTTACTCAGACCATTGTCCTTTCTCCTTTGAGGAGGGGGGGGGGAGGGGGGAGAGAACTCGAAAAAAAAATCACCAGCCGTGCTGATAGTTGTGGCTTTCACGGTAAAGCAGACAAGTAAGGATGTTTTGAAGGAGGGGTATTATCGATAGGGGGCCCCACAATGCCGAGGAAAAACAGTCAGGAGGACGGGGAAAGGATAAGGAGAAGCGGAAGGGAGGAGGAATGAGGAGAGGCGAGTAGCTTAAAGGATATCCATTCTCAGAAGGTTGGGGCCAGGAGATGATGAATACCGGAGGGGGGGGGGGGGGCGAAGCGAGAAATAAACAAAAACTGTGCAAGAGAGGAAGAGGGGATGTCCGTGTGGATGCCTCCCGCTCTGCATCCTGCAAAAAAAATGTAATGCCCTTTGGCGATACCGCTTCCTTTCCTTCACAATGCCCACCACCATTCAGAGATAATAATACCTATACAGCAGAGTGCTCAAGTGAGTTTCCGATGCCAACTGTGGTCGGTCGAATAGAATGGCCGCAATAGGTTGCCTTTTCTCCTTTCCCTCGCGAAGAATAGAAGAGCAGTGTACTGGTTTCATTGAGCGAAGCCACCTGCGTTTAGCTTCTTTCTCTTTCTCTATCTGCCGGGCTCTCTAGCAGCGCCCTCGTCCGAAAAGGGAGGGGGGGGATGAGAAGCGAAGCGTTGCAGAGTGCCGCGAGCAACGGAAGGAAACAGTATGGCACGATACTTGTGCGATCATAGCTCATGATAGACGAACCCGTCCTCCACCCCGACAAGGTCCCGCAGGGCAAAGGTTCGCATCGTTGCTTCCACAGGGCCCATCCATTCGCTTTTGATCGCCGCGTAGCTCCGCTGTGGCCGCACCTCCACGACATCACTGTCCGCGCTGTCACTAAGCTCCTCATCACGACCGGTGCCGTCTGTTCGCGAAGGGGTATGATGTCGCTTGCGGCACTCCCGCTGGAACTCAATTTCCCAGCTGGAGACCACCTTTGAGAGAAGACCGAGTTGGTACGGAAGCCCTTCAACACGGCAGTCCAACGTGCTTCCCATCTTCGTGTGGCGATCACCCGTACGGCGCCGCAGTACATTGGATTGATAGATGGAGTCATAAAGTGACTCTTGCTTGATGCTGGCGGCGTCTCCGACACGCTCCGGCTTTGGTGGCTCTTTCACACGCTGCGGGTCGGTATCCTCAGCGCACTGACTCGGATCGTACTGCATGACGCGGCAAGCATACCCCTGATCCACAAGAAAAGCCGTACGGTGAGCTGCGTAGTTCATCTCAATTGTATCCATGCTGATGATGGAGTAAAACCAAGCGTCTACCGCTACCCCGTTTGCGGCGCGCTCCTTAGGTCGTAGGATTCGACCCAGTCGCTGCGCCTCTTGACGCCTGCTCCCGCCGTGACTAGAGACCTGAATGACAACGTTCGCATTCGGCAAGTTCACGCTTACGTCGCCCACTCGGGAGACACAGAGAACGTTGACCTTCGACGTGCTCTGAAAGTCGGAAAACATCATCAGACGCTCCTTGTGCTGGGTGCTGCCGCAGATCACAGGGGCATGTAACAACTCTCCATACTCTTTCAGTAGCATAATGTGGTCACAGAAGACGAGAATTTTTGCGCCTGCGAGGAGGTGCTGTTGCACGAGCTCTCGAACGCACATCATCTTGTGCGGGTTGGCGGCGGCCAGCATCACCATCGCTGGTGCCTTCCCTAGATTCACCTTACGTACTCGATCCATGTATTCGAGGCCGAATTCCTTTGTCATAGGCGTGTGCACTTCCACGCAGTGCACCTTCGCCAGGTATCCCTGCAAAGCCAGGGTCTCCATGGATACGTCGTACAGCTTCGGCCCTACAAGGTGGAATAAGTCGAGAATCTTGCGATCTTCACGGACGTATGTCGCCGTGAGGCCAATGACCCCTTTCGCGTCAATGAAACCAAGGCTTTCGCGGAAGCTTTCCGCCGGCATTACGTGCACCTCGTCCAGAATGAGCAAACCGTAGGATGAGAAAAGCTTTTCTTTCGGATTTTCTCGTCGTTTACGCACCCCACGTTCCGTTACAGCGGCGGCGGCGTCGTTGCCTGCCGCCGTCGACTGTTGACGCAGTTTTGCTCGGTGCGCTGTCACTAACATGCTGTAGGTTGTCAAAACAACATCGGTGTCTTCCGTGATAGGGTCCTTCTGCTTGCCTGTAAGACACGCGATCCTCGAAACTCCAGTTCTGATTTGATGAGGTTGGGCTCGCAGCGGGGGAGAGCCATCCTCCTCCGACGGGGGCGCCTCTAGCGTCGCATAGTCCAGTATCTGGGCTTTCCACTGCTCTACGCTGACGCTACCGGCACACACGACGAGAGTTGGTTTCTTGATCTTGCACATCAGTAGAATGCCTAGTAGTGTCTTCCCAGCACCGCAGGGCAATAGGAGACAGCCGCTATTGAGGACCCCATCGTGGATGGCGGCGTCGACGGCCTCGATCTGATAGCGTCGGGGTTTGGTCTGGGGGCGAAGCGAAAGGTAGGCGGTTCGCACCGTTGCATCTCGCTCAAAGTCGTACTGCTGTTGGATAGGCAATCCAAGAACGACACAGCGGGCCGCTACTGCCTTCGACATGGCCCTGCTTTGGAGTAGAAAAGAGGGGTAGAGAGCAACATCGTCGGCCCACGTGCTTTCCACATGAAAGATGTGCAGCGGCGTGACTGCTCCTGACGCGATGATTGGATCCCTGAGAAGCATCTGCGCTGTCTCTTCATCTTTGCATTGCACCATCGTCCTATCCGCGTCTATGACGATACGTGCAAGGTTGTAGCGCAGCATACACGAGAGAATGAAGTGTCGTACGCTAGGTTCACGCCCCTCGACCTCTGCCGAGTTGTAAGCATAGTCGTTGAGGAAATCTGCGGCCTCCACCGGACTGATCCCTTTTGAAACGGCTGCGCCGAGCGAGAAGGGCGTGAGGCGAAACTCGTGCATGAGCGAAGGGCGTGAGATCACCTCTGCCAGTGCAGTGAGAAGGGGCTGGACGGATTCGTAGCTCGCCCGAAAGGATTCAGCGAGGATTGCCACATAGCCGTCCGATTGGATTCGGTTTTTGAGGAAAAGACACTTCTCGTGCACGCAAGCGGCATCGGACATGACGCTAGCCTTCAGCTGCGTGGGAAACGAGCGGCAGCAGGCAAGGAACAGAGTAAGCAGGTAGCGAGAGAAGGAGAGGGAGACTGAGAAGAGACGTTGGTGAATATATATATATATATATATATATATGTATATATATATATGCACAGGCACAGCGAAGGTGCCCTGTCGCGTGCTATTTCAGGAGCAGATATGCTCCTTTTGCTCAATGTCCTTTTCTTCTCTCGACGAGCTCGGAAGGGGAGTAACGTCAAAGCGAGGAAGAGAGAGAGAGACAGAAGTTAAGCCTCTGGATCGACAGTCGCCTACGATATATTTTCCCAAGCTTCAAGCGTAGCGGGAGTGAAATTACAGGTGGAATGCTCTGCGCTCGTACCCTTTCTTTCGCTCATTTTTTTCTCACCCGGGATGAGTGGAAAGGAGGAACAAACGCAATTATCGAAAACACTCCAAACAGCTAACGTGTATCGGCGCAGTAAAGAAAGCACAATGTACAGAGGGTGTAAAAGAAAAAACTGCATCCGCGGAAGAAAGGAATAGTGGAGAGCAGGGGGTAAAGGGGGAGGGGGAGGATGAGGGGAGCAGTGTAACCGAGGGACATCATGTTCCTAGGTGTTGAAATAGGGGAGCTTCTACAATATGGAAATGAAGTGGGGACTAAGAAGATGTTCGCTAGACCGGTAAGAAAGGGGTTTGCCCTTTCGAGAGTATTCTTTGTATCGCTGCATGTATGGATGGGCAGAAGATGGGATGAGAAAGCCATGAAGGTATGGGTCCATCTTGAGGGCCTGTGCGCCGCTGCACAGTAAGGGAAAACGTGAATAACATGCACAAGTAGCGGACAGTGAGGAGAGAAGTAGTGCATAGCCCCAAAGACAAGAGTGCGAGTAGGACCAACACCCAAAACGTGTAAGACTACAAACGACAAGAGCCCAATTTTATACACACAACCTTTCCCCGTGAGGCACACGCGCTGCCACCCTCTGTGCTCGGTAGGTGAAAAAAAGAGAGATGGGAGTTCAGGAATCGCGGATGGGAGTTCCTGCCGGTCTCAGACAGCAGGCGTGGGTAAGCTCAATGTGGCCCCCCCCCTCCCCCTTCCCTCCCCACTGACGGCTACTTCCACTGCGCTCCGGCTTCCTTTTTTGACATGCGGGTTCTTACGCCCGGTATTGACATTTGAATTTTCATCTGTCATCTCTGAGTGCGTACTTCACTTGCATCCCTTTCCCTTTGGGGATCTCTAGCGGTTCGAAAGGAATCATTTGTGCTTCTGCCACGGTGACAGAGAACAGTTGCATTTCAGCAACCGCAACTGCAGTTCAACGGACCGGGTCTTTACTCACACACACCCGCGTTTTCATTCCTACGGAACAGTTGTCACTTCAGGCCCTGCGGCGAAATCCTGATCGATGAGCTCAAGCCGTTCACCGTGATAGCGTACAATGCGTCGAGCAGAGAGATTCAAATCCTCCACGACCTCTTCTCTGCGACGCCTTCTATCCGGCAAATCTCGTCGAAACAGAAAAAAAATAATCTCGAAATTAAGATCCATCGATCCATAAAATATGAGCAGAAGAAAGCGTGGAGAATAAACGCCCGTGCACCCCTCCCACCACATAAAAATCCTTCGAATGCATAAATCGAGGTCAGCACATCTTTTTTTCTTTTTGGAGGACACCGAGGCTTCTCCACACCGAAGAGAAGAAAGAAAAAGGGGGAGATAGGAGGCGGCTCTGAGTCAGGGGCGATCGGAGAAGGGAGCGATGATGCAAAACCCGGTATGCCGCTCAATTCGGCAGAGCCCGCCCCACCCCACCCCACCACTGCTCCCCCCTTTTTCCCCTCCTGCTCGATCTCATTTTCCCCAAGCAGGTTGAAAAGACGTTCCGTCCGCTACTTGAACAGCCTTGGCGGAGCTCAGGAGGAGCCGCCGTGTTGGAGAGCGTTGTGACGTGCGCACAGCCGAGATGGCCGAGAAGAAGTTCCCAGCGGGGGTGTACGCCATCGTCAATCCGCTTTGCCGAGCAGACGGCGCTGAAGTTGCGCTACCGAGCTGTGTACAAGACGGGAGAGAAGACCCGCTACAGTGAAGACACCGCCCACAATAGCGCACACATATGTGAGGAAGTGGGTAAAGGACACGCGGGCAGACGAGTAGCGCACTGTGATGGGGGAGAGCTGATACTGAAAAATCACAGCGCCCATTTGCCGCGCCGTCACTGGAATACTTGTCATGGTTCCGGTGAACTGATAAGTGCTGGCGGTAGAGAAGCTTTCTTCGTAAATGGTGGGGACGATATCGAGATAGTACTGGTACCCCATCGGTGCGGCGCTACGACTCTCTGTGCCATCGAGCGGGTGTAGTTGGGCCTTCCTCGACAATTTCTTGACGTCTGTAGAGCCGAAGGAGAGGTGGTGAATGATATGCTCGACGTTGATGCCGCCAGGGAAGTGGCGCGCCGCCAGATCTTGGCGTCCGTGAGACGAGATATGAAAATTGCCGGGGACCTTCGTGACGGTGATGAAGCCGTCCAGGCGACACCCCTCGTTGGTACCGATAAAAATGTCTGGTGAACCGCGATTCGCGAGCGGTTCCCCTTCAGCGCTTAACGGGGTACGCCGGATGTTCTGCATTGCGTTCATCACATGATGGTGAAGAACATCCAGAATATCTAAGGTGAGGATGGCGCAAGGCATTTTGGGGAAGGTGATATCCAAGGAAACCTTTATGGTACCCCCATCTTTAACATCAGGAAGGATGACCATATCTGCCTGGGTGCGTGGAGAAATGTAGGAGATGATCTCACCCAGGAAAAGAAGAATCATCACTGCGATGCACGCGATGGAGATGATGGCGCCAGAGGTGGTGGATTCCGTGAGATCTTTCGGGATTTGGCGGAACAGGTCCGCGCTCTGCCACCTTCGTGCCTCTCGCATCTTGGTAGGACTGATTCGCGAAGGCAGCAAAGAGAGAAATAGCAATAAGAAGAGGACGATGTTGCTCTACGGCACCTTTTGGAACTGACCACTGTGCATAGGGCGCACGGTAACCTTTCTGACCTAAAGAGCTGCACACCTTCGAGAGACACTTCCGTTTCTACGGATGGGATCCGTCTTGTATCTCAATTTTATTGCCGCCGCCACTCAAACATGCCCTCACCGCTGCAGCGTATTACTTGGCTCTTCCCCCCCCTTTCCTTCTGTTCGTCCGTATTTTTGGTCCCTCTTCCTCTTTTTTCTCTCTCTCTCGATCTCTCAACAATAAAGAGATTCCGGGAGGTTTCTCGAATTTGATGGATGAACAGGCTTCGAATGAATAAAGAAAATTTGTCAGTCGTCGTCCTTCGAGAAACGCAGGGCAGAAGGAGTATCAATGAAGAGCAGAAGAGCAAAATGTCGAACGCAAATGGAGCACCGACGTGCAATATTTGATCCAGAATGACGAAGAGAGGGAGACCAAACGGGAGAAACTACAAAAGAAACCCGAGAAACTTTGCAGTGACTTTGAAAAAGCACAGGGTTGTACCCATTCATACACGCAACACGATACCCGCAATAAGCGAACCGAAGTGAATGAATAGGCAAAGCAGCTCATGTGCGGAAGGTGAGTTTGTTTTGTTCAAGTAGGCAGATGACGCACCGAATGAGGGAGAAAGAAGTGTACAACACATGGAGGAGTCGCAGAGAGAGAACCGTGAGAGCGCTAGGGTCGCTCTGCTTGAGAGGTACTCTAAAATAATCATTACCTGTGCGGCGCCGTTGTCATCGTTCACGGAAGCCATGCAGTGCGTAGCACCTGCATCAACACGAACACAACAGAGAAGATGTGGCGGCCGAGCTACAAGTGTGCATTACTCTCCGCGTGCTCTTAGGCCTTGTCCAAAGGTCGCTGGGACACAATTGCTCTACTGCTACGTGGCTCTCTGGCAGGTCAAAGAAGGGTCCTGTGGCGATGCAAAGAAGAAGAAACCCTCTTCACGTTTCGGGAAGACCGTGGACGAAGGGAAAATCCGGATGCGCCTTTGAAGTACACGCCGCTGTGCTTTTTTTGTTTGTCTGCCATTTTTATTTTTTGCTTCCCCTAGAAAAGTGGAGGACAAAGCGAGAAAGAAAAGGAGAAAAAGGAAAAGAAAAATTGATGCACACGCGCGGGCCGCGGTGGAGGAAGCGCGGTGGTTTCATCCAACAAGACCGCCCTAGAGCTGCCCGATACCACTGCCTCCACCTGGGCACGGCATACGTGGGAGTCCTCTGCGTTTCCCGTACGCCTCATTCTTCCGGGTGCCAGGCGCCCTTGACAGCCTTACCACCGCGAATACGGCCGGTGCGACGGGCGGCGATCAGGCCGACCTTCTGACCGGGCGGCGAGTGGCGCGACACCGTAGACGGGTGGCCAATGTGCTGATGGTTACCACCACCGTGC
>JASAOM010000967.1:0-52032 GCA_030849085.1 Borovskyia barvae | reverse complement strand
GCTGCTGTTTGTTGCGGGAGAATGCCGAAAGTACCGTTGGCCGTCGTGTCCTCCTCCTCGTCCGATTCTGTCGTCTCCGACGGCGAACCCGAGAATGCATTCTACTGCGCCAACTGGACAGCGCTGAGCATCGACAGCTTCGAATCGCTGCCCTTCTCGGAGCTGTCGCACTCTCCATACGGGGCGGAGTCCTACTTTCTGGACTCTGTCTCCCATGTAGGCGTCTCAGCGCGTCGTATCAGCATCAACAACATGATCAACGCCGAGCGTGGAGACCTCCAAGCCATTTCACCGAAGACGAGCATGCGGAGCGCACGCGCGCACGTTCCGTGCCATCTTGTGTCGCCCCAGAGCAAAACCTTAACGCGATCTAGTGACGTCAGCAGTGAGTCTGCAGCGGTGAAGCTACCCTCAGTTCCCACAGGCAGCGCTGCGTTGGATGGTGAAGGCTCGCCTTTACCCATGGCCGCCTGTGCCAATGACAACGGTGTTGAAGCGGTGAGGTTGTCGTTGGTGGCTCAGAAGGGCAGGAGACCCAAACCATTGCGGCGCTTTCATCGAGAGCTTCAAATGGAAGCTGCAAGGTGGCTAGAGGACGACCGTGACACCGCCTTGCTCGTGCGGCGTGAGGTGGAGAGTATGACGCCACAATTTACCTCTGCTGCCACGAGGATGGAGAAGAGCCCCTTCTTGATCTCTGTCACCAACGCCGAGGGATTTGCTATCCCCGATACTGCGGTGAAATCGTCGACGACGAGCACTGCGGGGATGCGCGACGTGCTGGCGCCTGTGGCCTCCATGGGCAAGCGCATGTTTGTCGAAGGAAAACCATCGGAGGAAGGTCCAAACCTTTTGACGGGGGCTGTGCAAAGCGCTAGACCGCATTATCCTTTGCTGACGCGTGTGAAGCGAAAGGCACTGCTTACAGGCGATGGAGCAACAGCCGCAGAAGCCCGACAGTCCCCCGTTTTACTCGAAGGCGCAGAAGTCTCGGCGACGGCACAGCGGAGGGTCAGCTCGCGTGGTACAGCGGAGCCATCAGCGCGGTTGCACCAGCAGCAGCAGCAGTCCACACCCCACACAAGCCCCATCAGTATACCCTCCGGTAGTGGACCACAACGCTTTCCCCCGTTACTGCATTCCGCTCTACAACTGAAGACAGAAGAGGCGGCAGCCTTGTTGGATGAGGGAGACTCGCCGTATGTGAAGTCAGTGCATCGAAGGCACCGTCGACAACGGTTGCAGCAGAAATCTCCCGACTTCGCCCTAGCACCATCGCCGTGTACCAGAGCCGAGGCACAGGAAGTGGAAGCAGCGACGGTGCAACCAGAACCCCCCCACCGCTCCCCTTCCCCTGATTTGATGGCGGGTGTGATTTTACCGCGTACCGCCGTCGTGCGGTTGCCCCTCACGTCCTCTCAACAGCCCTCGGTGACGTTCACGACACCGTTGCCCCAGTGCAAAATGAACGACGGTGGTACCCCCAGAGAGGCGCAGGCTGTCCCAAACCTACCGCAGGTCCCCGTGTTGGCAGGTACTCCAGGGCCGTCCAATCGGCGGCAGACGGGCCCTGCCCCTTTGCCGAGGGATGCTGCAGCGAAGACAGCGCTGGACGACTCCACAACAAGTCAGCCGACGCCCGCCATTCGGAAGGAGCACCCCAGGGTGGGCGCGTGTGACTTCGATGACGCGCCGCAGAGCGCTCCAGCCCATTGCGTGACCGCTGAGAAGCTGGTCGCTTTTGTGCGGGCGGTTCCCGATGCGGAGGTGCTGCACCTCATTCACGAATACCTCTTGAACCACCAGGAGGCGGTGCCGCCGTACCGGTTGGCTGCTACGGCGTGCCAGGAACTCCTGGAGGGCAAGGAGAAGGCACTTTCTCCTCTCCTTCCTGCTGTATCTGATGGTGCTTCAGCGGTAGAGGTGGAGGGAAGCCGAAAGTCGGTGCCGTTCACGCACGATCACGATCAGGCAAACGCGACTGCAGCTTCTCCTTCTGCCCCTCCGGATGACAGCGATACGGCGGAGGCGGAAACGGCCTCGCCGACCGGACAGTCGGAGGCACAGCGTCTCCTGGCAGCTGTGATGGAGGCGGAGAAGAGCGACGGAAGCGAGTGCGATGCCGATGCCGATGAATTCGATGACTACAACTTCTGTCGTGTGCCACACCAGAAGACGTCTCCGTTCCGTTTTGGCGAGCCTACCGTTTCGGGGCTCGTCACTCCTATCTTCGATGACGGCCAGCTGTACAAGATCAAGACGAGTACGGGAGAGTACCACTTTTACAACGACACGTTGCAGGAGGTGATGATGGTGCGGGTGCGGTGCCAGCTCCAGGGAAACGAAACCATCAACGAACGCGCCATGCAGGTGCCCCTTGTAGACTCTGGTAATACCGAAATCACCATCGCGGTGCTGCCGGAGGAGACGAACTTCTTCATTGCAGGTGTGCCACGTTTGTCGCTCCTCCTGGCGAAGCGGGTCCCGGTGCCAGACGACTACATCTGTCCTTCTGTCACCGCGGCACAGCGGACGATCAGCACCGAAATCAATGCGGTGCGGAAGAAGCTGGGCAAGTGGAGTCGAGCCTCCGATCAAGCGGCGTACCTCAAGTGCTGCCTGAAACACCACATGCCCTTCACGGACCTCAACTTCCGGCCATGCGCGGAGAGCCTCTGCCGGCCTCAGGTGGACGCCGTCTTTCTCAAGCCCCTCACGTGGCGGCGACCGGAGTCGTACGTGTACCCGCCGGAGGTCGCACAAACTCGGCTCTTCCGAGGAGAAATCTCATGCTTCCTCGTCCAGCAAGGCGAGCTCGGAAACCACACCGTTGTTGCTGCCATGGCCGCTGTGGCGCAGTATCCGGAGCAGGTGCGATGGATGTTTCGCCATCCGGTGAGCGCGCTTCTGGGAAAGATGGAGCGGGCACAGGGTTGCTATCGGGTCAACCTGCTGCACAACGGATGGTGGCGGAACATCATTGTGGATGACTATCTGCCGGCATCCCTGCGGGGACCGCTCTTCGCCCGCTGCGCAGAGGATACGTGTCGGCTGTGGGTGCCCTTGATGGAGAAGGCCTACGCGAAGTCTCTTGGCTCGTACGCCGCCACGTGCCTCGTGGATGTAATGGACGCTGTGGCAGATTTTACAGGCTTTCCCGTGCGATTTTTGGATTCGATGTGGGCCGCCGCAGCACAGACGCCGGAGGGTGCGGTGTCCCGATGCCTTTTTCACTACCTCGAAGAGAGTGTGCGGGCCGGCTGCACTGTGCTGCTCTTCACCCCAGCCCCGACCGGCGACGCCGCTAACTTCACGGCAAGCCTCTCGCGCAGGTGCACCTCCCGTCAGCCATGCGGAAAGGGCGTGGTGCCACAGTTTCTTCCAGGCCACATCTACTTTCTCTGCGACACGGCCTTCTATGATGAGCTCGACCTTCGCATCGTGCGGCTAAAAAATCCGTGGACGTGGGAGACGAAACGTAGCGAACGCCTCGAAAAAAAGTGGAGGTTCACGTCGTGGTATGACACCCCAGATGCCAGCCCAAGCGTGGCGAACCTCGCTGAACCGGGCCCCAGAGACCCCATCCATCCCCAAGGCCTGCCCCCTCGTCCCGCCCTCGGATCTGCGAGGCCGTCCACCGTAACCCCCGAAGTTGCCGCCCACAAAGGGCGCAAAGGAACGATGTGGGTGGAGTGGAATGCGGTGCTGGCCGCCTTCGGAGGTGGTGGCGTCTGCTACACCCTATGGAACCGACATCAGTATCGCGTGAAGGGTGTCTTCGTCAGAGGCCGGCCTCGGTTCGTCCTCGAGCTGACAACGCAGCGGAAGGTGGAGCTCTTCGTCACGCTCTCTCTCGAAACGGTCAGTGACACGCTGGACAACTATGGTGCCATTGTGTCGTCTCACCCCCGACCCCCTTGTGGCACCGCCATCTCGGTCGTGCAGCACGATGCTGATCAAACAGCGAAGGTGCTCTGTGAGTCCTGCGAGGATATCGAACGCGTCGCGGAGAGGCGCACGTATGTGGCGGCGAGGGACGTCTCCATGAAGGTTGCCGTGCATCCAACGGGGTTAGACTACCCAAACGGCGCCCTTTATATCGTACCCCTTCTGGATCCTGCACAGGCAGAGGCAGCGGAAGCAACAGTGACGTGCCCCGCAACTTCTTCCAGAGAGGACTCCAGCGGCAGCGCCAGCCACGGGGACAACGGCTCTGCCTCTGATGTTCATTTCGTCCTTTCTATCGTAAGCGATACGACAGCGATAGCGGCAGCCGGGGAGGAGGCTGATCTCTCCATGAAGTTCGTGTCACTGCCGCAGAACTGTGGCGTCTTCACCGGCTCCGCCAAAACCTTTCGGTTGGAAGGCGTCACCCCCGTGGTGGCAGAGTACCAGGTGCGAAGCCACTCGGGCGTGGCTACCTATGCAGGCACGAGCATTGCTAACCACGATAGACGATGTTCTGAGTAGGGGGTCTCCCTCCATGGGATTGTGATGGCCGATGGGCACCAGCGACGACGACGAAGTGGTGACGGGGAAGCGGTGGAGCATGGGGGTGGGTGGGTGGAGAAGTTACGAAGCGGAAGCGTTCGTGTGAAAGGGCGGGAGGCCGCTGCGTACCGAAAGAAAGGGAAAGGCAAGCACCAGTGAGGGTGAACAGAGAAGGAGGAGGAGGGCTATGTATGGGCTTGGCGTGGAAGGGGTTGGGGCATATGGGGTGGATGTCGCTCACTCCATCGCGAAAGCGGCTTTCTCGCGAGGGCCGCCAGAGGGGGGATTGGCAGCTGCTCTACGGTACGCTTTCTGCGTCCCTTTTCTGCGCATTTGTGAGGGAGGGTGAGGGAAGGGCACTTCTTCGCTTCCTGTTGTGGCTCGATAGAGACTAACCCGCAGGCTTACGAGAAGAGGCGGCGGTCGGAGGTGGGTGAGGGACGACTGGGACATCACACTTCTACGAGTGATTGTGCGCGACTGGTCGCTTTTTCACACCTTCCCATCTGTAGTTCTCTCTTTTCTTGAGATGGCCGTCGCGATGCTGACGTATTGTATCCGTTCATGCATTCACACACACACACACACACACGCGTACCAACACATACCCCCCCCCCTCCCCCCAAAGGAAGAAGACCCTCCCCTCCAAAACACAAACGTGGCTACCTCGCGTGAGGGTTTTGTGTATGTGGCGAGTGATGGTGTGGGACTCGATTGGGTCGCTTTGGTCCGACACTTTCCTCCCCCCCTCCCTCTCTTTTTGTTTTCTTTTTTTTTGTACCCACGATGTCAACATCTCCACACATCTTTCTACTCTCCTCTCTCTCTCTCTCTCTCTCTCTATATATATATATATATATATGCAGGCCTGTGTTGTAGTGAATGTCTTCGGAGCACCGATGTAGTGTGGGAAGTTCCCGTGCTCTAACCCCGGCGACGTTTTGCTTCCTTTTCGTCTGATGTGTGTTCACTTGCACCGTTCACCACGTTGTTGCCCAATCCACGTGTCTTTCGCGGGACTGTTCATCTCCATCGCCGGCGTGGAGGTGAGGGAGAGGGTTCAACCGGAGCTCATCATGGGACAAGAACAGCAGGCGGAGAGGGGATTGGTGAGGGGAAAGAGGGGGGAGGCTTCATGACAAGCAAAGGAGAGATGCGAGTTATCCTCCCCCCCCATTTCTCCTCTCTGCCTGCATACATGCACTCGCCTTCCCGATGTCCTTTCGCCCCCTTTTCGTGCCTCAACGTAAACATCCATTACCTTTCTCCCTCCTCTCTATGCAATTCTCTCTGTCTTCTCTCATAACTTCCATCGATGCGAACGCTACAACTTCCCGCATTTCTTCCTCCCTCTCTCTTCTCCCCTCCATTCTTCTCTTCATCACGGAGAAAAAGAAGAAGCGGTAACCTCATTTGTTTATTGTGCGTGTCTTCTCCTTCTTGCGGAACGGACTGCGCTCGGGCGCTCCTTCTTATCTCCCGCGTCGCCCCGCTCCTTCCCCCTCTCTTTCCATTTTTTCTTAAGTTTTTGTTGAACCCAGCGCCCTCGACACACCATGCCGGAGTCCGCCGCGGAACCGCAGAAGTCGCCGGACTTCCCCCCGGACTACGTGATGCCGTGGCCGTCGCGGCCGTGTGAGGCGGACAAGGACGCTCTCCACCCTGTACGGGCACAGACGCCCCTGCCCGATCTCCTGCCGCGGAGCATGAAAGAAATTCAGAAGATTCGCACCCTGCACTTGGACGGTGATTCAGGCAAAAAGTATGTGCCGCCTCGTCGGGACTTGCCGCCGCCGTACGTCAACGATGACGAGTGCGACGAGTTCGAGGACAAAACGATCAACGTCGCCGTGCTGAACTTATCCGAGGGCGATCGAGCCCATCAGGGGGGACACACCTATCAGCTTCGTGGTCCCTCCATCGACGGTGATGTCACCCCGGTGTTCGAGAACGGCCTTCTCTTCAAGGTCGTCGCGGCAGATGGCACCTGGTACTACTACAACGACACGGACAAGTATGAGATGCACGTCAACTTCACCTTTGGGGCCAAGTCGGACTTGCAGCCGGGTGAGAAAGTGCAACTGTACGTCATGAACACCAGCGAGGTGTCTGCCTCCCTCGTGGTCTTTCCAGGCGAGACGACGAAGCTCATCTCTGGCAAGGTCAACGGATTCCGCTGCAAGGCGAAGGCCGTCCCCTTGAACGACGACAAGCGTGACACCCTCTACGGTGAGGTGAACGATCGCATTGCGGACGAGCTGGCGGAGATGGCCCAGGCCATCGGCGTCCGTGAGGACGATCTTACCGAAGAGAAAGTGCTGGCCTACTGTGAGGATACGGAGCGACCGTACATCGACTGTGACTTTCGCCCCTGCGACTACTCGCTCTATCGGCCCGACCTTGACACGTACATGCCGCGCTTCATTCCGTGGCACCGTCCCTCCACCTGGATCCCGGAGGAACAATTGGGTGAGGTGCGACTCTTCCGCCGCGAGATTCTGCCATCGCAGGTGACCCACGGCTCCATCGGCGACACGTACCTCGTCTCTGCCATGGCGGCCGTGACGGACGCGAACGGAGACCGTCTGCACGACCTCTTCCGCCATCCCGTGAGCGCCGCTAACGGGAAGATCGAACGGGCGCTGGGTGCGTACTGGGTGACGCTCAACTTCAACGGATGGTGGCTGCCGGTGCTGCTCGACGATTACCTGCCCGCCACCCGTGACGGGCCGGAGTTCGCTCGCTGCTCGGTAGACGTGCGCCGCATGTGGGTAGCGCTGCTAGAAAAGGCCTACGCCAAAGCGCACGGCTCGTATGCCAACATCGCCAGTGGCGATCCGCTGGAGCCGCTGTCGGAGTTCACCGGCTTCCCAGTCACCCGCTTCGAGAGTTTCTGGGCGGACGCACAGAGCGGTGATGACACGATCTTTCAAGAGATGCTGTCCTACGACCGGATGGGATTTCTGCAGGTGCTGTGCACGCCATCCGACGGTGGAGAGGCGTTCGGGAACGCCAATGTGGCGAGTGCCAACCCGCAGTTAGAGGCGACATATGAGAAGATGGGCCTGCGTCTCCACCACGGCTACGCGGTGCTGCAGACGGAGTATTTTGAAGAGCTCGACCTCCGCCTGCTGCGAATCCGCAACCCGTGGGGCACCGGGGCGGAGTGGACGGGGGCGTGGCACAAAAACGACACGCGCTGGGAGAAGTACCCCTCGGTGCTCAGCCGGTGCTTCCGACACGGAGACAGCCCCTCGGACAACGATCGCAGCTTCTGGGTGGAGTGGAGTGACGCACTAAAGATCTTCTCTGGGGGCGGCTGCTGTCATGTGCGTACACCGTGGTTCGACTATCGCGTCCGAGGCGAATTTGCGCACGGCATTCCGACCCTTTCGCTGGAGATCAACGTCTCGGCGCCGACGGAGGTCTACCTCACGCTGTCGCAGCAAGATGAACGAGATGACCCTTCGCTGGAGTACCACGCGCTCTTACTGAGCGTCTTCCGGCACAGCGGCAAGAAGGAGAAGCTCGATGCCACCAGCAACTCCCTCGTCGAGAAGCCCGACCGCCAACTCAAGTTCAACTTCTCACGCGATGTGGCCATGCGGTACACCTTCCTTCCCGAACACTCCCCGTATCACGTGATTCCGCGCATCCACGACTCGACCGTGACAAAGCCCTACGTTATGGGGCTCTTGTCGGACACGTACGTTGGCAATGGCATCCGGGTGGAGTTCAAGCGGGCCGATCGGAACTGCCGTGTCTTTGCCAACATGCCCTCTTTCGCGGCCGCGGGCATGATGGAAGACACCGCGGCCGAGTACCAGATCCGCACGCCACGCCAGCCCATCGAATGCATTGGGGAGGAGATCGTGGATGAGCGGCTGCGGGAGTTTGGTGTGGTGGAGGGGTAGTCGAGCCCTTTTCTCTTTTGGGTCGCATGTGGTCGCTCTCCTTTCCCCTTCTTCTTCTTTTTCTGTGAAAAGGGGTGCAAAGAAGCGGGGAGATGGAGAAGAGCGTTGTGTCTGGTGCGTGTGGTGGTTGACAGAGGGGGGTTTCTGCTTTCTGGTGATCTCTGAGACAGAGGTGATGGCGGATAGCAGTGGTGGCGAAAGGGGAGGGAATGCCTTCTCACAGACTCTTACCCTACGTGAAGGAAGAGGGGAGGGTGCGCTGTATGCTGTCGCGCATCCGTCTGTAGTATTCGGCGCTGGCGGACCGCACCGCTTTTTCTTAAAGGGGAGAGAGGAGGAGGGAGATGGTGGAGCATAGGGGAGAGAGGATGAGGTGATGTTGGTGGCCATCTTGGTGATGTGCGGTGCTGGCCACGCTTCTCTCACCTTCTCCATCGTTGCATCGACTATCCTCTCCTTCTGCCCTCCCTCTCCTCCACAACAGCTCACCCTTGACGGAGACCCGTTCTCCCTCTCATGGAAATTTCGCTGCGGCTCTGTTGCATCCCCTTCTTTTTCTCTCCCCTTCTCCCTGACCTCCCTGTGGGTGTGAAGACATCTGCACGGGCTCATGGCCCCTTGGATGGATTACCCCCAAAAGACAACGTGAATGCAGGAGGGAAGTTGAGCCTTCTCTGTTATCTTGGCCCTCTTTTTCGACACATATATATATATATATATATATGTATATATATTCTCAAGCCGATGGGCGTAGATGTTCCCGTGAGCATTAGCGTCTAAGGGGAAATACCAACTCTTCTCCAGTTTGTGGAAGTGTGGCGCTCCCTCCCTCCCTCCCTCCTCCCTCCTCCCTCCTCCCTCTTTCTTCTCGCGCTTTCTTCTCTCCCTTTCGCTCTCTCGAGTGTGCATGAGTGTGTGGGGACCCTTCTCAGATGGCGGTGGCGATGATGATTCATGCTGTATATATATATTTCTATGTCTACATCTGTGCTGACAGATCGGTGTTGTTTCCCATTCCCTCACGCTTGTCGTCTTCCCCCCTCTTTTTCTTTTCTTTTGGATCTTCCCATGTTTTCACTTCTCCCATTGTCCCGTTCTTCTCTCTCTTTTCTTCCGAGGCGCACGTCCTCCTCATTTGTTTTTGTGTTGTGGCCAAGGTGCGAGCGTACGGCGGCGGTGCGTGTGTGTGTGTGTGTGAGCATACGAAACATTCTTCGCTACGTTTTTCGTTTTGAAGGCTCTCGTAGGCGCCGTGGGTGTGGTGAAAGTCGAGAAGTCGTCACGTCAGCATGTGTGTTTGTGTTTGTGTTTGGGTGGGTGCTGTGGCAATTGTTTTATCTTCAATGGAGAAAAAGCTCCGAGGACGTGTTCGCTTCTTTTTTTCTCGATGTTCTTTCCCTGCCGCCGCCTTCTTCTTCTTCTTCTCCGAGCTTCGCTCCCTTTCCTTTTCCTCATGTGCCGATGGGGGGTCCCTCCCCCCAAAGAGAGGAAGGATGATCTGACGCTGGGCCGCCTGTTCGGAGGCCTCCTGCTGACTCGATGAGGCTTTTCGGTCTTCCTCCTTCTCTCTGCACATTTTTGTTGTGTTTTTGAAATAACACCTCTGTTTGCTGCGAGCTCATCTCTCCCCCCTTCCCCTCCCCCCCTCCCCCTCTTCCACCGTCTTCCCGCCACGTTCTTCGCCTCGTTCGAGATGTTTCTTTTGTTTTTAGGAAGGGGGAGGGGGGGGGGCATGGTGGTGGTGCCCCGCCTTTTACCCCATTCCCCAACTTCGATCTTCCCTCAGGCTCGCTACTGGAGATGGAGCTTGAAGCACCCGACGGCGGCGCAACGGGCGGTACGCACACGAACACACACACTCTCTGCAGCACTCCTAGAGGCTGCCTCTTGGTTTATGGACTCGTTACGCTGATGAAGGGAGGCGACGTCGAGAGGGGAATCCGGAAGGTTCCGCTTCTTTGACTCCGACGCTGTTGCGTATGCGGTAGTGATTGCCGACTGACGATCACTCTCGTCTCTGACTGCCGCCCTCCCTTTTCCCTTTTGACCCGCTCTCCAGAGCACCCATCTTCGCGTTGGGCTTTCCCTTCCCGTCTCTCTGACTTTTGCGTGGCGTTTTCTCGGCGCACATGGAACGGGCGGATGCCTCTTTCGACTGGCTCTCCCGAGGTAGTCATCTGCGCTGCCCCATTCCTCCTTCTACGGGCCCTCCTCCCTTCTTCTTCTCGTCTTCTCCCCGCTCCCGCCTCTCCTCTTCGGATGGGCTCGCGGCTCTTCTTCCCCCCCCCCTCTCTCTCTCCTCCCCCTTTTCAACACAACGCGGGTGGAGATTTTCGCACGTCAACGTTCGCACGTTGAGCTCCGTATTTCGCCTTTGCTGCTCTCTCCCACTTCGTCCGCCCGCGTTGGGTTTTCTTTCAACATACCCGGCGGTGTGTAATGCGCCATCCGCGCAGCGGCGGCCTCTGCACCCACAGGGACGGAACTTTTTCGCCATCATCTCGCGTACCCTCTGGAGTGATATGCTGCCGCACCCCTGCTCCGTGGAAAAGCTCCCATCGACGGGTGGCGCTGTGGTCGCCCCAGCGCACGGCTCCTCCGCATCGTCCTCAGAGGCGTCTTTTCCTGTGACTTCATCGACCTCTTCCCGAAGACGCAGAAAAGATGACACCGCATCGGTGGGACATCGGCGTCTCCACCGACCTCACAAAAATGTTACAAGTGGCAACGCCTCACACGTGTCTCGGTTTTCACCGCACCGATCCCCCTTCGCCATGATGCTTGATCCTTTCCCCAACATGCGTATCAACGCAGTGTGCATGGTAGGGCTGGATACGTTGGTGACCGTGCACCGTAATGGTCTCCGTCTGTATCGTGAGCAACGCCTCCCAGCGGTGTCCGGCACCGTTTCCATCCCCCTCACCTCTCCTGGCACGGAACCCTCAGGGAAGGTCGTTCCTCATCGGTTAGGCGCCTTGAGGGTGCCGGCGACTGTGGGAGCGGCCGCCTCCACTCCCTCCTCGCCTTGTCCCGGAACACAGGCCTCGCTCCTCTCAACCACCGGAGTTTTTGCGGTGGGGGAGATGCGACAGGGGTTTGAGGTGCGAGAGTCGTACCTCGCGGCAGCAATGCGGCCCATCCTCCTCGGCGGGGCGGTACTTCTCTCCAAGTGGTCCCGCTACTTCTGTGTTGCCTCTGGGAGTGATCGTGTCGTGCACAGTGTCTCCGTAATGAGCAGCGGGGCGCACTTCTGCCTGTCGCACACTAAACATGAAATAAATAAGGTGGTCTGCATGGACTGCTGTCTTTTAGCCCTGAAACCCTTCCAACCACATGCTCTGATGCCGGCCGTGGTGAGCGTGGATGAGGTAGGGGCGGTGGTGCTCTTCGATGTGGAGAGGGAGTCGGCTGTGGTGCTGGAGCAGGCTCCGTTGTGGTTTCGACAAACATCGGTGGCACATTTTCACGAAAGGGGCACCGTCTTGGGGGCGCTCATGACCGGCGAAGAGAGAGAGAGCAATGGGAGACCGCACCCTACTTCTCCGCTGCTGCGGCAGCATCTCTCAGCGGAGGAGGAGGAGCACGTCTTGGACGCCATGGAGTGCGTGGCTGTGGGGGATCGTGTGGTGTACCGCCTCGAGAATGGCGTCGCCACTCGTGTGACGCTCGTGGGGCCGTGCCTGGAGCTCTGCAATCACTGCCATAACGCGTTTTCGCACATTGCCCCCAGCCGAGGCTACACGCTTGTGAGCCTGTACCTTTGTCTGCGAGCGCGAGATGTTCCAACGGGGGCGTCGCAGAGGGAGCGAGCGAACCCTGCGGAAGGTGGCGACCCGGACAACATCACGGGTGAGACGGCCGAACTCAACGTGGTACTGCTGCGCGTGCTGTGGGGCCGTCGACGTGCGTTCGTAATGGAGGAGGTGTGGCTCGTACAAGAGGAAGCTCCAACGCCAATCTGTGAGAAGGGCGTCGCTGTGTGTGCTCGGCCTTATCAGGTGGGTGTACCCATGACGGTGCTTTTAGCTCGGCCTGCTCTCGATTTGTATTGTCTCACCGCTTGCACGGGGGAGCTGCTCGAAGTGCAGTGCGTGTACGGGGCGTCTGGGAATGGCCCTTGCCGGACTCCTCGGCGGGCGAGCACCGAGTACTTCATCGATTGGATCCCACTCGGTCGTCACAAGTTGAGGGTCAGGGACATGGGTGGCACCTCTGAGTTTTCTTGGCTCTGCGTAGCAGCCGTGGCAGATGATAACACCGTGCTTTTACTGGGTTTTGAACCGCAAGGGGAAAGGGGCAAAGGGGATGCGGCGGCAGCGGTGGAGGTGGCGGCGGTGCTGCCGGCCCCCCAACCGGTGATGAAGGAGGAGGAGGGGAAGACGTCGCTTTCAGCGGCATTCAAGGACAGTGACATGGAGGCGTGGCTTGATGATATCGCTGACGTGCCGTGCGCGGTCTCCACTATGGCAGAGGAGAGCGTGACAGCCTCGGCAGAGATAGACGTCCCTGCCGTCTCGTTAGAAGACAACAGCAGGGCAGGGGCGGATGGGGCGCACCCTCCCACGTTTCCCTACACAATACTGATGGAGCTCTACGTGCCTGCCAAGTTGGGGTGCTCCAGCGCCGTAGAGGTGTCAGCTCCCTTCATAGCCGGTGCCCTCTCCGTCCTACCGTACTGGGGAGGAACGAGTCTCTTGCTGTTCCGTCACATCCCTCATGAAACACTGTTGTGTGTGCCACTACCCTTCGTGGATAGCATCTCCACTGTTACAGATGCGGAGCTGCAGGAGACGGACGGGGCAGAGATACAGGATCGGAACGGCGTCACAGTCGACATCACCTTGGGCGAGTGTCACAGCTGCCCTTCTCCCATATCCGTCAAGACCCCACAGAAGATCACCGAGGAGTTGCACGTCAGTGGCATGGCGTCACATGTGCGTGGGTCGACGGATGCCACCACTTCGAAAGCACCGTGGGGGTGGATGCCATCCGTCTCCCAGTGGACTTTCCCCTCAGCGCCGCGCCTCCCCTACTTCGATGGCCCCGGCGATGCTGCCGCAGCCCCAACGGCGTCATCGAAGGATGCGCTTTCCTCCACACGTGTGCCTGTGGATCTATCTCGGCTGCGTGTGGCGGCTGCAGCAGCACCGCGTGCAGCCGAAAGTCACGGCATCCGCCCACCGTTTAGCGTGACGCGCCCCCTCGTGGCAGCGATGCTATATTTAGCCGGTGAAGGTGCCGACGAGCCATCGCCATCGCCAGCGATGGTGGATGTTGCCGGCCCTCCTCCTGAATCCGTCGATGAGGGCGTGCCCAACAACAGCTCAGCGATGCAGGGGCTGGAGGAATCGGTGGCCGTGCCAGAACGTTTCGACGCTTCACGCTCTGTTGCCCCTTCTCCCTCCCCCATGCGTGAGAGCGGGGCGGGCGAGCAGCGCAGTGCTCTAGTGGACTGCGCGACGGCCACACTAGTCGTCCCCATCCGCGTTTCTGATCTGCTCGTGCGAAGCGAGATCCCCAGAGACGGCAGTGGAAACCGCGAGATGCAACGACGCCGTCATCATCGCGCGTCCAGTCACGTCATACGTAGGGGCGTTACCGTGGATAGTCGATCGCAGAGGTGCACTACACCACTTTCGGGTCCTGAAGATGCGGCTAATGATTCTGCTGTGGCACAGCAGTCGTACATTGCAGCACAGGTAGCTTATCTGACGGCAGAGCCGGGAGGCAGCAGCGATCACGAAAAAGTCCCTGGTGGTATTGCGTCCCCGTTGGTGCTCCCCTTGCCACAACACCACTACGCTTTTCCGTACCTTCTCGAGGTAGAGGAGCCACTGGCGCGGAACACGGTTATGTACGAATGGATGGACCGTCATGATGAGATTTACCTTTGCTACTCCGCTGCCTGCGACACGTTGCAAGAGAACGCAGAGACTGAGGTACAGACGACTGCATCAACGGGAGCTGGGACGGGCACCAGTACGGCGTTGCTGCGGATCGAGGACAGCGCCTTGCTGAGTACCGCGAAGCGCTCCCGATGCGCCAGCGTGCCGCGCCTGCTTCTCTTCCCTACGGCTAACGTGGAGGATGGGGTGCACTCCATGGGTTTCTTCGCCCAGCGTAACGCAGCCCGAGCGAGACGTGCGGAGACTCCAGGCTATGGCACGACGTTTGACTTTACGTCGTATTTCTCCACGGCGCAGGTGCCGCAGCACGTGCTGGATGTGCAGGAGAGAGATAAGTATCGACTGGAGTTGCAAGACCTTCGCCTGCAGCAAGCGAAGGACCTCGCAGACATGGACCCGTATCACCTGATAACCATCTTTCAAAACGAAGAACGCATCACGGCAGAGTCGAGCTGGCGTCCTCATACCACCTTTCCTTACGACGACGCCGCGGACGGTTCTGTGGTGGATGTAGTTCAGCTTAACCGCACGGCCGGCGCGGCTACAGCCGCTGTTGGGTCTGCCCAGATGGAATGGCGATGGGCTGACACTGCAGAGACCGCAGCGTGGGCGGAGGAGCACCATCTCCGACCTGGCGCCAGCTCGCGTGTGAAGAGCTTGACGAAGGAACTGAAAGACTGGGCTGTCGGGCGGTGGGTGTACGCGGAGCGGTGGCCCTCGAGAGAGGAGGAGGCGCGGGAGAAGGTGCAGCGAGTCAAGGGCGGCCGCACAGTGTGGAGTGACACTGTGGACCCCTCACACCGCTGCCGACGCCGCCACCTGACGCGCCTGCGCGTGAGCATCGGTGAACTGAAGCGTCAACAGGATCTCACAGCCCTCCACCAGCGCGAACTGGAGAGTCTCCGCGTGGAGCTGGATCTCTAGTGAGGATGGGGTGCAGCGATGCAGGCGCTTTTACCAGCATTGAGGTACGACACCGCTGTGCCTTCTCTTGCCATCTCTTCCCTTCTCCGTCGCTGTTTGAACGTGTTCAGACGACAGGGAAGGGGACAGGGAGGGGAATGGTGGTGGTAGTGGTCTTATCCAAAATGTGCATTCTCTTCTCCCAGATCGTGCGAGGCGGCGCGCCTCATCAGTAATTGTGTTATTGCTGCTCTTTATCCCCACCCTTTTCTTTTTTATGAAGCCTACGGCGCAGTGTTTAGGTATGACGCGGGTGTGTGCGCGTGTGTGCAACGACTGTTTGCGCGTGTACATGTGCCATCCTGGTCATCGAGGCGACACTCCCACCGAATGGCTCACCGACAGTCCAACCCCTCTTTTTTCCTCGTCGCTGGCGTCTTCTCCCTTTCCCTCGTCGTTCCTCCTCTTCGGTGGTGATAACACTGAAGGGTCACAGATGCTCGCTGACATAATGTTCATTCCCATCGTCAGTGATGTGGTTGCTCTCCTCACGAACGTTTTCGCAATTGTAGGGCTTCTCTCGCCCCCCGCTTTCTTTTGCGGCGTCACCGTCCCTTCTCGGCTGATTCTCCTACCGTTCCTTCAGCTTCACAAAGTGCACAGTCATCTCTATCGGTCGCTCTCTCTCCCTTAACACACAAAGGACTATGCCGAGGGCTCCATAGAGCACTTCACACTTCCGCCCACTCGCCTCCTAAGTCCGACCTCGTTGGGTTTTCCTCTCCGTTGAGGACGATGTTCCAGCTGGGTCGGCGAATCCTGAGTGGTGTGCTAGATGCACCCTCGAAGGAGCTGCGCCGGTTGGCACGGAGAGAGTCACGAACCCAAGTGCGTCGACTAAGAGAAAAGAAGAGAACCACCAACCCATATCACAGAGAGCAGTACATCAATGCTTATGTGGAGGCGTACAGTGCTAGGGTGGTCCATCAGCACGTTGTTGCTGCTTCTTCCTCCTCTGCCCACGCTTTGCTGCAAGACGAGCCCAGCTCAACTTTGTCCAGTAACTCGCGGGAACTTGTCCAGTTGGCCCATGAACTGGAAGAGCGTCACGGCCACCGCAGTTTCTCTCAGGCTACCTCGTGGGCACAAAGCAAGAAGAGATGTGATGTTTCCACGGCATATTCCGTCGCCCCTGCGTCGGAAGCCGCCCCCTTTCGTGACCGTCGGGTGGCCTTTGGGGCGTGGCGAAGCACGGCCGACGGGGGTGCTCCGAGTTCCCGCCTGCAAGCACAGATTCGCTCGGTCGACGTCATGCGACACTGCGTTCTCCGCGAGGCGCTCACCCCACCGGTATTATCTCCCGAAGTAATTCTGCGGTCCTCACCGCCGCGACAACTACCGCCAGTGCGAAGCTTGCTTTCCTCTCTTCGCTGTGTGCGTGACTCCCGCCACATATCAACACCGGTCAACTTCTCTCAACTACATTCTCGCATGACGGCCGCCCTTGGGGCTCTTCGAGACGTGCACGCGCATCAGCGAAGCCTCGCCCTCTACGCAGTTCTTTGTCTAACCCACTTCACTGAATGGACGACGGCCTCCTCCTTCGTTGTATGGCTGGTGCAGCGGTGGCCTCAACTCATCGCAGCCGGTGCGTCGAGCGTCTGCCTGTCGCCTCGCAGCGTACGCGAGGACCTGTCGTACCTCGTTGCTCTTTTCTTTGAAGTGGCAAGGGACCGTTGTGGGGACGCAGCCTACGTGGCACCCTCGCTTGAACAGTTGACGAAGGTGTGCAACTGCTTGCATGAGTGTTTCATACCGGTGACGCACATGCCGAGCGAAGGGAGTGGTGGGCATTCGTACAGCGTCTGTGATGTCACGGGAGGCGAAGAAGGCTGCAGCCCTTCCCCGCGGTGGGATCCTGTCGTCTCCGCGCCACTACTGGGATTGATGGGGGCCGGTACGCACTCTGGGAGCTGCACCGCTACGCCTTCACTGGAACACATGCGATTCTTATCCAAGTGCTTCTGTATTCACCGCTCTCCGCGTCCTTCTGGGAAGCTGCGAACCTCAGCATCGCTGGGCTACATGCCGGCTGTTGCTTGGGGCGAGTATCTGCGTGCCCAGCATCGCTGCGGCGCATCATTGAATGACCTTCAAGAAGCCACAGATCGTCTCACGGACGCTGCTGATACGCTTCACGCAAACACTCTTATGGCGGACACGCACGTCTGGAACGCCTACTTGGCCTGCAGCCCTGGACCTCATGCGAAGGAGGTATACGAGAAAAACTTACGTGCCTACCGGGTGCTGGAAACCCCGGCAACGACGGCGGCTGTCATGATGGCGTTGCTGCGCGATGGAACAAGGGAGAGCTGTGCAGACGCTCGCCTTTTCTGGAAGCGTTTGTGGCGTTCGAGCGTCTCCACCACGATGCTGCCGCGCACCTGCAGCACCACAGTAGCGTATATTCGACTTCTCGAGGCGGAGCGCAACGCGGCGGACCTTATCCTGCTGATGCACTCGTACGAGAGCCTCTACGAGCCTTTCGGGGTACCGAAGGACTGGTTTGATCGGCAGACTAAGCTCTTTAAAGCCGAAGAGGTCGAGGGTGAGGATGATGTCAAGGGCGCTAAGGAAGGCTTGTGCTTGTTTCTCCGTGCCTGCAAGACATACCCGTTTCATATTCCTTCTCTGGTACGGCACACACTTCAGCGAGCGCTCGAGCGAACCACGACAGCCGCCGAAGAGGGTGCATTGGCCGCAGCAGATGCAGCTGGCACCAGCAGCGTGCCTCTGCCGGAGGGTTTGGACACCTCTTCACCGGTCGACGCCGTACCCGTTCTGACAGCTGAGGATTTGGCTGCATCCCTCTAGTAGGAGAGCGAGAGAGAGGGCTCCTGCCGTGCCTGGCAGAGGGATAGACAGACGGTGATTGGATAAAGTGCCTATCCTTGCTACTCAGCTCTCCCTGCCCTTCTTTTCGTCGACAGTTATGCCTCAAAGTATTGTCTACCCTGCTCCCCCCTCCCCACGGCCCTTCTGTAGTTTACGTACGCAGGGGGAAGAGGAGGGGGGGGGGTTGTTTATTCTCCAAATACGCCTTGTTGAGCGGGGACGAATGAAAGGAAAAGCGAAGGGTGGAGCGGTGGTGGTGGCGGACCGGGCGGCTGCAGCTTATCGATTTCGCCACGGGATGAAAGGGAGGAGATACACCACGTGTTTCTACGGAGCTTCCGTGCTGCCTTTTTCCATAAACTTCTTCCTTTCTCCCTGCTGATGGCCCTCGACACGCGCGTCGGTGTGTGAATGCGTGTGGTTGTGCACCGGACTCGTCGGTGTCGCTCCTTCGGTGGGGCTCAAGTCGAAGGAATGCGAGGGTGACGGTGCTCCGCTCGTTGAGGTAGGGCGTATCTCCTTCTCCTGTCGACCCGGGTGCTGCTCAGTGATGCATCTTTGGGCTGAGTGGGAACGAGAGTGGACGCCATCGCGAAGACTCAAGGGATATGCGGAGTGGGAAAAGGGAGAGACGTACGACGCCCACGTGTTGGCATGCTGTACGCAAATCGTTTTGTGTTTTGCACTCCTCGCAAGGCACTCCGGAAGGGGGACCCATCGGAAGAGCGACACCACCACGCGAGAATGCCGCTTCCTTTCGGAGGCTCCCTCTCTCTCGGTGCAGACCTACTTCCGTGTCACGCTACCTCTTCCCTCTTCACGTCCCCTCTCCCCCCTCGGCTCCCCCCTCGAACGGTGCGAGGACTTCGGCGTTCAGGGTGCATAATTCTGCCCGAACGAAAAGTATCGACGACCGTCTTCCTCTCTCTCGCTTTGGCTCCTCGTGGGTGTGGTCAAATATGTCTCCCACATTTTCTTCTCGGTGCTTCTCTCTCTCTCTCTCTCTCTCTCCATCTTACATACAAATATCTGTATATATGTGCATCTTGGCGTCTTCTCTTTCCTGTCGCACCTCGACTCCGCGTGCGTGGTCGTGTGTAGGATGGGCCTTACCGACGGGGGAGAGAAAATCGACCCCTCTCTCTCTCCTGCCAAACCCCTCCTAGGGACTTGACCTATGCGGAGCTGTTATGTTTCACTGCCCACCCGAGCACCGAACCGCACTGGAGGAAGTGAAGCGGGCGGTCGGGGTGCAGCACTGCTACCTCGATGGGTGGTTCTTTCTCTTCCTCTCGAACAAGAAATTTGATGTCGCGGAGACGGTGGCGAAGCTGCGGCGCCGCGATGAGATGGAGCGCCACTTTTTTGCGCATTACGTGATGACGGACAGCCTGCGCAAGTCGATGCGCGCGGGCATCGTCCAATATATTGGCCGGGACAAGGAAGGCCACCCGGTGCTCTACTTCAACACTGCGCGTGATTACCCAAAGGTGGAGCAGCGGCCGGAGCGGCAGGCAAACCTGGATATGTTTCTAAGCTGGGCTGTACGATGCGACCGCCAAAACCCCAGGGCCATGGTGACATGGCTTATCAATCAGAAGGATGCTTCGATGCTGCGCAACACGGACCTCCTCTTCCAGAAAGATATTGCGCTACGCATCAGCAAGTTCTATCCGGGCGTGGTATCTCGCCTTTACCTCTGCAACATGAGCAGCGCCCTGACGTTTGTCATGAAGCCGCTGCTGCGGCAGCTGCCCAGTGTCATCAGCGAGTGTATTTTCATCTTCTCAGCCAGCGACATTCAGAAGGGCGAGTTGCTGCAACGCATCGACGCAGATGTGTTGCCGCTGGAGATGGGAGGGTGCAACGACTGCGATCATCCGCCGAACTACGAGTGGTTCGCCACCACTGTGGAGAAGTACTTCGATAAATGCATCGAGGCTCTGCAGGCGGGTATATCCATTAAGGAAATGGAGATGATGGAAGCCTTTGGGGTCGACAAGAATGGGGCACCCGTGACTCCGGCCTCGGTGGTCGAAGCTTTTCCTACAGCCGTCAGCGCCGGCGCGGCGGCCACCGTCGAGGGGATAGTTCATTCTACGATGGCCCTAGAGACTCCTCGCCGTCGCACCACTGTGGACGCCGGCATGGCGGCCTCCGCTTCTGCGGAACCGCTCGACCTCGCGACCATGCGCGATCCCTGCGCCGTGACCGTCAATTCGGAAGCTCTGAACGTGATGGTGGAGAGCACCGCACGGTCTTACGGGCCCGACGATACAGTTGGCTCCACTGCAGCGTGCACCGCTGCGGTCACTCCAGCAGACTGGAACGCATCGTTCGCATCCCCAACATCAGTGCTGCCCTCACTGGTGCACCGTGAATCGAGTGCAGACTTTTACGACTGCATTAGCGACGCTGGCACCGTCACAGAAGATCACCTCGTTGATGCCGCCGTCACCAGGGAGGGGCTCTATAACCTGCAACTCCCTGGCGTGGAGGAGTTCTCCTTTTCTTCACTTATGCGCCAACTTCATGCGCAGGGTCGCCCTGGCGCTGCTGCAGCACAGCAAGATGTCTGCCTGCGCGACTGGATCTCCTTCCGCTGCCAATGTGTGGAGCTTGCCCCGAAGCTTGCGGGTCTGCTCGAGGCGCTCAGGATGGGCGTCGTATGGCCGTCCCACGACGAGGAGGATCTCATCCGCCTGCTGCGCTGCTGTAGCCATGCCATGCTCAATTTATTTCCACAGACCCACCACACCCTTCCGTTTCCCCTACTGGACTGGTACGCGATGGGCGCCTCATCACGCAGAAACGTCGGTGCTGCAGCCTCTCCGGAGGGGGATGCCGACGCGTCGAGCGCGGCTGCGCTCGATCTTTTCGCGGTCAACCCGCGTCGACTGGCGTTCCGGCTTGACTGCACATCCCCAGACAATCTGCTACTTTGTGCGCAAGCCGGGGCGATTGAGTTTGTGGAAAACTGGGACGATCTCATCGCGGTGGATCAACAGAAAGCGCGCGTGTTACGCCGTCTTCTCCTGACGTGGCCTCCCAACACAGAGCGAGCCGTGTTTGTGGCACAGCTGAAGGCGAGAGCGCGGCAGCGATGGGCCCGCCTTGTTCCACTGTTTCACACCTACATCGAGGCGAAAGTTGGGATGTCCATCGCGGATTTTATACGTCATTACGGGTTGTTAGTGGCGGGAGGCCGCATTGACGAGAAGGCGGAATGGTACCAGAAGCTTTTTGCCGCTGTACTGCAGTATCGTGAGCTACATCGACGCAACTGGCTCTTCTACGTCTTCCCTCCCGCAGCGCTCACGACTACCGACGTGGCGGAGCCTCCCACGATGGAGGAGTTGCTGCGCGCACGTGGGGACGTCTTCACGGACACGGACGCCGCTACGTCCCTGATGATCCTTATAGGGCACTCGCTGCGTCACACGGCGGAGCAGTTCGCAGGAGAAGGGGCTTCTCGAGTGGCGGTCACCCGCGCCGTCGTTGAGCGCTACCTGGACGTCAGCAAGGCGAAGGTGTACCTCCCATTTGACCAACAACAAACCGGCTTGCTTCCAAGCGAAAGCATCGAATATCACAGGAAAGCCGCTGCCACGTGCCTGCACGATGCGGAGGAGCCTCTCAAGGAGTTTCTCTTGGCCACCACGGGGCTAGCCGTGCTGGAGCATGAGTACCCGACGTCTTTGGCGGAGGTGGAGGTTCAGCGGGGACTGCTCATGGCGAAGGTGCATAAGATGCAAAGCGTTGTGGAGCGCCGGGAACAGCAGAGGGTCGCTATGTGCTTCGCCCGCGTATGCTCTGAGCTTCAAGGTAGCTTCGGAACGGACGAGAAGAACCTGTTGAGGACGTACCCCGCGGCTGGCGTACAAGCTGATGGATACGCCTTAGGGTTGGAATTGGCGTTGGCGGTGGCCATTCTACAAAGTCATCGGTGTGGCAACCGTGTGGATGGAGAGGGACTTCATGAGGCGGCATCCCCCACGGTAGCCGCCCAGCGTTCACCCCAACCTAACTCTCCCAGTGAAAATGATCTTTCTCTTACCGACAGCAGCAGGGCGCTCGGCGTCGCCGCCTGGGAGCATTGCGGGGTCGATGTCAACTCCCTGCGGGCAACGCTGGATGCCATGAATCTGCCTGCCTCCCGACTGGCCTCCCTGAAGCGTCGGTACATCTTCTGAGTTGACAAACCTCTGTAGGTGTGCGTGCAGATGTACGTTAGGGGCTCCTGAGAGACTGCGCTACCCCCATCTCTCGTTATTCCCCCCCCCCCTTCCTCCTTGCCATCATTTATCCAGTGTTTTGCTTCCCTCCTCCGATCGCTTAAGGAGGCCGATCACCATCTATTGTCCTGCCACATGCAGCGGGGTCGGGAAGGGGGTAGCGATGGCCTCTGTGTGTCTGCGGTAGGGGTGAGAATAAGAGGGAGATAGAGTGGAGGAGATGGCCTTCTCCAACCTATCTTTCTAATTTCTTTTCTACGCTAGCCCGGGAAAAGTAGCGTTGAGTCTCGTGTGTTACCCCCCTCCTCTCCGCCTTCGTATTTGCGCGTCTGTGAGCGACCTCCACAGTGAGTAAAGACGAGAGGGAAGAAGAGAGCGGGGGGGGGATGGCGAAGGATGAAGACAGTGAGGTGTGGTGATGATGGAGGTGCTTTATCGATCTCTACTTTTTTGGGGACCGGTACCCCTCACCCTTCCCACTTTGCCGTGAGTCTTTCGGCCTATCTGCAGCCGAGGGCCACCGTAGTTTCCCACCGTCATGATGCTCTTCAGTGAACCTGCCCTCCCCCCCTTCTCCGTTTCCCTTCCTCTTCGCTACTTTTGGCCTGCTGACGTGTTCACCTCAGCTCCTCTCCCGATATCACTTGTCTGCAGCGCCCGTGCTCCCCCTTTTAGTTTTTTGCGCGTTGCCTTTTCGGTTTCTCTACCCCTCCGAGGATGCCCCCTCCCCCCCCCCCACCCCCACCCCTCATGGCCCCCTTTCCTCTTTCCCCCCCCCCTTGTGGCATGCGATGCTGCTCTGCATACAAGTGTTGGTACACATGATGCCTCTTCCTATCTCTTATTGGATGGACGCGGTCTGCAATTAGCCTTCTGACCTCTCTCCCTCCCACTTTTCAATCTCCGCCCCATCTCTGTGGCTTCATCGACTCGACATTCGCCTTCGCTCTCCTTTTCCCTTCTTTCACGATCCCCTATTCTATTTGAGTGTCTGCTACACTAACACACACGTGCAACGAACCCCTGCCGGTGGGGGTAGCCATCGACTCTCCCACCGCAAAGTTAGGAAACGAGGCAGCGGACCTCCTCCCTCTCTTCCTCTTCGGCTACTCCTTCGGACCGACCGCATCTATTTTGTTTCGAGTGCACCGCACACACACGCATCCACCAGCCCCTTCTCCCACCTCTTCGCCCCCCTACCGCTCTCGTTCTGTCTCACCCACACCTACATCGATCCCTCCCTACACGGCTTGTTCCCCCCCACTCCGTCCAGCCCCTGCTTTCTCGGGTATACCTTTGGAGCTTCTTTGTGCTCTTCCACACCCATCGAAGCATCACACCGTCTCCATTTGTCCCCGTTCCCCTCTGATCATCGCGCGATGCCGACGAACAATGGGAGGGAAGCGAGGGAGCCGTACGTTGCGTCCGCAGACCAGAACGGGATATGGAAGTACGACGACCCTGAGCGGGACGGGGCGGAGCTCCTCGAGGAGAGCCTCTCCGCCGACGGGGTGGCGGGGCCGGAGAAGAAGGTGCCTGCCTCCCACGGTGACGACGTCGCGGCGGAGGAAGGTCCCAGCAACGCCGATCCCTACGACTTTAGCTACTACAGCCCCGAAAATCGAATTGCTCGCATGGACCGGGAGCGCGCCGTGCGGGTGCACCGACGCCGCACGGAACTCAATCTCTTTCAGCGGTGCTTCGGTTACGTTCTCCCCTACGGTGGCGTCGTGTCCTCCGGCATCAACCTCGCCAGCTCCTGTATTGGGGCGGGCATCATCGCCCTACCCTCCGCCTTTAACGCCTCTGGTGTCATCATGGCTATGATCTATATGGTGGTGATTGCCTACCTCACCATTTACTCGTACGTTCTTCTCGCGATCGCGGCAAAGCGCACAGGGCTGCGGAACTATGAACAGATCGTGCGCACCCTTCTGGGCCCCGGCGCGGACTACTTCCTTGCGTTTTGCCTGTGGTTTCTGAGCTTCGGTGCGGAGGTGTCGTACGCCATTTCCCTCAGGGATGTGCTGACGGCCTTTCTGGATGCGTCGCCCACAGCCCCAGCGTTTTTGAAAACCCTCTCCGGTCAACGCGTGATCACGCTTGTGCTGTGGTGCGTTTTTATGTTGCCGCTTTGCCTGCCGAAGGAGATCAACACGCTGCGTTACTTCTCCTCCCTCGCCATCGCGTTTGTGGTGTACTTCGCTATTACGATGGTGATTCACAGCGGCATGCATGGGCTTCAGGAGAACCCGCGTCCGAAGGTGGTGCTCTTCAATCACGGGAACACCGCCATCGGTGGCTTGGCGACGTTCTTGTTTGCCTTCATCTCACAGCTCAACATGATGGAGGTGGCTGGGGAGATGCACAAGTTCTCGGTGCGCCGTCTGACGATAGCCTCCGTCATTGGCGTCGGCATCTGCTTCACGCTCTACTTCTTCGCGGGTCTCTTCGGATACCTGGACTTCGGTTCCAAGGTGACAGGCTCCGCGTTGAAGCAGTATAACCCCATTAAGGATAAGATGATGGGCGTCGGCTACGCCGGCTTGATGCTGAAGCTGTGTGTGGGCTATGGACTGCACATGATCCCTGTCCGTGACGCCATCTACCACGTTTGCCAAACGGAGGTGCACCACGTCTCCTGGTGGAAGAACGCGTGTTTGTGCGGCTTCATGGCGGCCTTGTCGCTCGTCTGCAGTCTCTTCGTGCCCCGCATCAACGTCGTCTTCGGCCTCGTGGGTGGGTTTGCGGGGGGTTTCATCGGCTACATCTACCCCGCTCTGATGTGCATGTACGCCGGCAACTGGGCCTTCTCGAAGGTGGGCTGGTTCCACTACGCCTCGACGTACCTACTGCTGATCGTCGGGGTTATTGGCGTTGTGTGGGGTACAGCTTCCGCCATTTACGATGAAGTGATGGCGGAGCGAGGGTGACTGGCCGTGGCACGAAGTGTTTGATGGAAGACGCATCCATCTCTCTCTCTCTCTCACTCACCTGTCCCTCTACATCCGCCAATTGTACGCGCATTCTTCGGTGAAAGATGTGCGCTTTGATGGTACACGCTCGCTCTTTTTCTTCCGAGCTTCAACCTTGGGTGTTCACCTTCAAGTTGATCGACGCGCGAGATTGCAGCGATCGATTGTGCATGGGGACAGCCTTAACGGGGCATTCCCCCTCTTTATAGCGCATCTCCTCGGAATTTTTTTTTTGATAGCGGCGGTGTGAATGTGCGTGACGTTGTACGCTTCTCATCGTATATCCGTATTTCATTACTTCAACAGAAATTGTTGGTGCATTTCGTCTTTGAGGTGATGCGTGCGCGTCTACCGCCGTCTGTACTTCGCCGCCACCCTTCACAAAGCATAGGTTCGGATGCTACTGCTGATGTAGACTCGTCTCTTTTCTTCCGTCCGCCCAGTTCCTCCTCCTCCCCCCCTCTTCTCTGTCGTCGATTTCTTCTGATTCGTTTTCTCCGTTATTTTTTTGATCGTCTTCACGTATGTTGTACAGCATCCTTTCTGTTGGTTTTGAAGCCGTCACCCCCTCATCCCCCTTTCCCTCTCGTTCCCTTCCCCTCCCCCTCCTCTCTCTCTCTCTCTGTGTGTGTGTGTGTGTGCTCGTATGCGTTCGCGCGAGAGGATCCTTCGTAAGGTTTTGTGTTTGTGGCACCACTTTATCAAGAGTAGTATATATTTATCGAACTCGCTTTTGTTTCTCAGGATGTGACGAACCTCCTTCTTTATATTTTCTCTTTTTTCTCTCTCTCTACATATATACTGATGCATCAATCCGGAGAGCTTTCTCTTTGAGGTTGTCCTCTACGTATATATTCGTAGATGCTGATGGACCCGCGCTGCTTCAATGCACACACAAAAAGTAAGGAAAACAATCGCAGGGGAAAAGGTCCACATCTTTCTTGTTCTGTAACCTTTCCCGATACCTCCTCCCTTTGGCCCCCTCTTCGGTGTGTGTGTCGGTGCAGATCGTCTTCTCTCTCCCCCCTTTCTTCTCGAATCTGCTATCGATCCTGCCCCTGTGGTAGGCTTTGGTACCGCCCTATCCCCCTCCCCGCTCGCCGTCTTCCTGCCTCCGCTTGTCTTGCGGTACCCACGCCCTTATTCACTTTCCTTCCACGCCGTCTCCTTCTTCCCGCCTGGTCGCTTGCACTCGCTGGGGTGCACGGGGTTGCTTTTCTTTCGATACCTGGACGACTCGTGCTCGGTCAGCCATCCGTTAAGTTCTCATCCCAACCAGAGGCTGAACCCCCCTCCCCCCCTGTCCTTCACCAGACTGCCGACTTTCACGCTTTACTTCTATCGCAGTTCTCTCTCCTTTTTTTCCACCGTCCTCAACTCTCATCTGAAAAAAATGAGTAGTAAGGACTCCAATCATCCCTACGGACATTCCACCAAGCTGGAGGCCCAATATGGAATTCCAGAGAACGCTGGCGAGCTCCGCTCGGAGTTCGAGATGGAGATGGAGCAAGCTGGACCGGTCAAGCACGCGGCGGGGATGTGGGAGGACGGCTCCACCGATCTGTCCGATCCCTACGACTTCGCCGCGTACGACCCGCAGCGTCGTATCGCGAAGGCAGACGCAAAGCGGGCGGAGCGGGTGACGCGTCGTCGCATTCCGGGGAACGCGTTTCAGAAATACTTCGCTTACGTGGTGCCGTACGGCGGTCTCCTCTCGACGGGTCTCAACCTCGCCAGCTCATCGATAGGGGCGGGTATCATCGCCCTACCCTCCGCCTTCAACACCTCCGGCGTCATCATGGGTACCATCTATATGGTGGTGATTGCCTACCTCACAATCTATTCTTATTATCTGCTGGGGATCGCAGGAGATAAGACGGGGCTGCGCAACTATGAACAGATCGTGCGCACCCTTCTGGGCCCCGGCGCGGACTACTTCCTTGCATTCTGCATGTGGCTCCTCAGCTTCGGTGCGGAGGTGTCGTACGTCATTTCTGTAAAGGACGTGCTTACGTCTTTCCTAGAGAGTGCTGATAGCACTCCGGAATACTTGTTGACCGTCAACGGCCAACGTATGCTCACCACCGTTCTCTGGCTCATCTTTATGTTGCCGCTTTGCCTGCCGAAGGAAATCAACACGCTGCGCTACTTCTCGTGCCTTGCGATTATCTTCATCGTCTACTTCGTCATTGCGATGGTGATTCACAGTGCCATGAACGGGCTGCAGCAGAGTCCTCGGCCGGAGATCGTGATGTTCACGACCGGAAATATAGGGATTAGCGGCTTGTCGATGTTCATGTTCGCCTTCCTCTCGCAGCTCAACGCGTACGAGAGCTACGGGGAGATGAAGAACCCCACGCCCGCCCGCCTCACCCTCGGCGCATGCGTGAGCGTCGGCATCGTCTTCGCGCTCTACTTCTTTGCGGGTCTTTTTGGCTACCTGGACTTCGGTCCAGACGTGACGGGCTCCGCGTTGAGACAGTACAACCCTATTAAGGATAAGATGATGGGCGTCGGCTACGCTGGCATTCTGTTGAAGTTGTGTGTGGGTTTTGGACTGCACATGATCCCTGTGCGCGATGCGGTGTACCACTGCATTCGCCTGGACGCTGAGACGGTTGCCTGGTGGAAGAACGCGTGTGCGTGCGGCTTCTTTGCAGCGGTGGCGTTGGTGGCTGGTCTGTTCATCCCCAACATCAACGTCGTCTTCGGCCTCGTCGGCGGTTTCTCGGGCGGTTTCATCGGCTTTATCTATCCCGCCCTCATGGTGATGTACTGTGGAGGCTGGTCATGGACCTCCATTGGGTGGTTTCACTACATCTCCACGTACGTGCTGCTAGTCGTCGGGGTCATCGGCGTCGTCTTCGGCACAGCGGCCTCAATTTATAGCCAAATCTAAAAACAAATGAAAGACGAGGAAAAAGAAGCGGAAGAGAGACGGGGAAGCGCGACGCTGGTGGAGAAGGACCATCGCAGCAGCGACCCACAGAATGTACACACCGACACATACGCGTATACGTACACGGACGCTCCCTGTTTGGTGCACGGCCTGTATGGAGCGGCACACAGACAGCCGACTGCTTACCCTGCAAACAAAAGGAAGCAGACAAAGAAGAGTCTCCGTATGCATTGGCTCTAGTATGAGAGAGAGAGAGGGATGGAAGAGGTCGGAAGGGAGAGTACGAATCATCGGTTAGTCATCCCTCGTGGACATGAGGATAGTATTGCGAACAGGGAGAGAGAATGCGTCTTGTAGTTCACGATGATGGTGACGAAGGTGGAAAGGAAGGATGCGGTGGGGAAGAGGAGCACCATGTGCGTCGCCACCCAAGGAAGCGGCGTTGTGTTTCCTCTTTGCCTTTCTCCCTGCTCCATGGGTTTACTTCGGGGGCTGCATTGGGTGACCGTACGTTCTCAAGGGGCACCGTGTCCTTTCTCACTCGGTTAACCGCGTCCTCGATCGACCTCTCTGAACACGCGCTGCCTGATCCTCATGTCGAAGAAGGGGTGGGTGGGGTGGGGAGTGAAAGTGGGCGAAAGGCAGTGTCGCAAGGGTGCCTTGCTCCTCCTCTTCCTTTTCCCTTTCTCCTTCTCCGCGTAACTCCACTATTTCTTGCCCCGGTGATCCTCCTCGTCACCTTCTCTCATACAATCGCTGGTGGATCTATCATCCCCCCCCTCTCCGGGCGATGTAGCACCACTCTTCACTTCTTTTTCCTTTTTGCATCGGCGAGCCTATCCGGTCGCGAATAGACTTCCTGCTTCGAGCTTTCCTTCTTTTTTACATGTTCCCTTTGCTGTGGAGGTCGATACAGGTGGGCGTATATGCAGATGGGTGCACCAGCATGTGCATGTGTGGTGTGCATGCGATCTCCACCTTCTCCTCCCCCTTGTCAGGTAGGTGTATGTGTGTGAGTGTATCGGTGGAACCTCCGCTGATCTCTCCACACTCCCTCCCTCACCGTCTCACCCCGCCTTTTCTCTTTGTGTGTATTTCTTTAGCTTCTTTCTTCTCCTTTCTCTCTCTCTCTCTCTCTCTCTATATATATATATATATATATATAGCTGCATGTACACGTGTCGCTGTGTGTAAGTGTGGATTTCTTTTTTCTTTTGTGTGTGTGAGAGGAGGTTTCTCGGATGGCTCGTTGGTTCGTTGGAGGTGATGAATTCGAACTTCCCTCTAGGACGTGCTCTTTTCTTTCTCGGAGCTTGGGAGCTCCGGCCTTCTTCTCTTCCCTCCCCCCCTCTCTCCCTCTCCTTCCTCCCTTTACCCCCCCCCCCTTCGCACCCCGCCAGCTATTTCTCTCTCCCGTCGCTCTTCCAAAAGGAGAAGGAGAGAGATGTTGTGACGAAGAAGCGTTTCTTCATTCACCGGTGTTGAAGGCGGAGGAGGTGAGGAGCTGTCGAGCTTAACTGGTGAGGGAGAAGTTCGAAGTTCGATGGGGGCGGTGGCAAAGGGGGAGAGGAGAGGTCGATGGCGCAGAAGCATGAGGCAACCTCGACTTTGTCTGGATTTGTGTGCAGACGCGTTTGTGCCGGTTTCAGTCGTGCCACCGGACGCGTCACACCAACGAGGGAAGCTCTTTTTTTCTTTTTGGAGCGGTGAGAAGAGAGAAGACGGCATTACAGAATCTTCTGAGGTCTTTTCCTGCTTGGTGAACGCCCTATTCTGCTTTGCTTCTCTCTCTTTCTCCTTCTCATGACCTCCTCGCGCTTCTTCCGTCTTCCCTATTTCCCTCTCCGCCCAAGTTTTTCTCTCTCAGTCTACCTCTGACTCCGCTCAGGAGGAGGTGGTGACGGAGGGCTGAAGGAGAGCATCAGGCACTAGACACACCTGTGCGCTGTTCTCCCTTGCCCCTCTCCAGAAGACGGGCTAATACCCATACATCATTTATACGTATACAGATGAGCGTATGTACGTATAGAGAAAGAAGGAGAAAGGAAAGGGGATTGGAGAGGGGAAGGAGGATAGGAAGTGGTGGAACGACGGCGCTTTACCGTTCGCACTCCTGTTTCTCTTTCGGTGGGGCTGCAGTGGGGGTCGTTGGGTGGGGGCCGAGGAGGGGGGTGGGCGACCGTCGCGTCTCCCCTCGCCCCTGAATGCGAAAACGGTAGAGAGGGGATGGAGTCGTTGCGGAGGGCGGGCGCGGGAAGGTGGAGCTGGCGGGTGCGGTGATGAGAACCCTCTCGCCTTCTCCATCTTCCTTGCCTTTCCTCTCTTCTCCCTCCCCCCCCGATGTCCTCCTGTGTCGCACATTTCGTTTATCAGGAGCGTGTGCTGGTCGTCAACGCGCATCCATCGGAGGATGTTGACGTGCCATCCCCCCCTACCCTCAATTAGTATTTCTTCCCTTTCCGAACTGGAGAAGTCCTTTCCCTTCGGTTCTTTTTTTTTGTTTCGTCGGTCTCCACCCCGCACATTCGTGCGCCAGGTGCGCATCGCTCCCTTCCCATCCCCTTCGAATCCACCCCAACCGTCCTTCTCTCGTCTGGGGGTTGGGGTCGAATGGATGCCGGGATAGGGCAAAAGGCCCCCGTCCATCATCTCTCGCTCCCCCCCCTTTCTGTCTGTCTGTCACTCTCTCTTTCTGGGGGTTTTCGGCCCGTAAAGCCTTCCCTCGATCCACTTTTTCTCCCCTTAAAGGAAAAATAGATTCGCCTTCGGTCGTCCTTGGTCCGACTCACACCCTCTCTGTCTCTTTCTCTCTCGTTCACCGCCCTTTCACCGCGCGAGTGAGCGAGCGTGTGCGTTGACATGTGCGTGTTTGTAAGTCTATACCGCGGTTCTGCTGTGCCGTGCAAGCTCCATTGTATGTTGTCGTTGGCGGCGGCGGAGGAAGATGAGATGACGAGGGGGAACGAAGGGTAGAGGGGAGAGAGTGAAAAGGTAACTCACAATTTCACCGTGACGCTTTCGCTCTCTCTCTCTCCTCCTCTTCACCATCCTTCGTCCAGATCTGCGCACTTCTGAAGATTCAGCGGCGGTAAGCGGCTTGAGGATGCCTACGGGATGTCTTCAACTAACGATTTTGTTTTCTCTTCTCCCCTTCTCCCTCGCTTGTTCTGCTCCATCCTTCATGGACTGCTTTGATAATCTGCCCCTTTCCCCCCTCCTACTTTCTCTCTTTTTCACTTTTCTCCGATGCTTCGCATTCGGCTGTTGTACTACCACGTATATATATATATATATATATGCTCTTTTCCTTTTTAACGAATTCTTTTGCCATATATATATATATATATATATATATATATATGGGGGGGGAGGGAAGATAGGGATATTGTACTTCCTTGTACTATCCTCCTCTCCCCTATGATGTTCTCTCTCTCTCTCTCTCCTTAAACCTCCTGATACACTGGCTTCGATGGCGTACCTTCGATTCGTTTCGTGAACCTCTTCTTTTTTCCTTCAGTTCTGTGTCTTTTGCTTTGGCGTATTACTATTACGTTTCTCTCTATATGTGTGCACCGATATTTCCATCTCCCTCTCTCTCTCTTTAGCAATCTATGCCCTAGCACGGCCCCCCTCTCTCTTTGAGTGCGTATGCACAGACATACCTCTAAATGCCGGTATATGTTCATCTCTTTCTCTTTTCCGTAACGGTGTCACGTCTCTCTTCATCCCGCGCGCACGGGCATACACGAGATTTTTTTCGGTGTTTGCCTCCCTCCGCCTCCCTGCTTCGCTCTTCTCGCTTTGCTAGTGTAGCGAGACAAGGGATGTGGCGAGGGCTCGTAATTGCTCAAGGCTCGATGGGCGTCGGTAGCCGCAACACCTCGCTATATGTGTAAGGAGGGAGGAAAAAGAGGAGGTCCCAGCAAGGGCGGACGTGATGCTGCACCTCCCCTCGCCCTTGATGCATGGAGTACGAACGCCTCGAACCCCTGCTCCACGCAGGCGGTGCAGATCGTTCCGGGAATCTCTACCAGACGTGTAAATGGAGAGCTGCACACCAGCAGAGGGGGGAGGGATGCAAATCCACGAATGCAGACTGACGTTGAGAGGGACGTGTAGGGGCGAATTGGGGAGGGGGAGGCGTACTGATCCGATCGGAGGAGGAGTCCTTCCCATTGGTTCCTCTCTTTCTTCTCTCGTCTCGAGACACAGACACACACTCCCACATACGCGCACCACGTAGGAGAAGAGTGTGCGTCGTTGGATGCGGTCTACCCCCTTTACATACCCCCTCCTCCTCCTTCCTCCTCCCTCTCGCTCGGCCCGAGCTCTCTCTCGCGAGGCAAGTCAATGGGAAGAGGCCCTCCTCTCCATCTCTCCCTCCCCTCCTTTCTGCATCTTTTTCCCTTTTATTCTCGCCCCCTCCTCTTCTCCCTTCGCCCCTCTTCCTCGGTCTTTCAACATCGATGTATTTCGTTGGCGTTCGTTAAAGAAGGCCAGAGAACGAGAGTATCTCTTCAAAACGAAGCGTACCTTCACGCGTATTTGAATAAACAGGAGAAGAGTGTCTTCTAGAGGTCATTATCGGATAGGCAGATCTGCACAGTGCTGCGCATAAACGCGCAACTCGTCGTTCCGCCCTCCCACTGCCTGCTCTTCGAGTCTCTCTGCATCTCTTTGTTTCTCCCTCTCCCTCTACAACAACTCCAACCAACCGCCTGTGCTAGTGGTCGTCTCTCTCTCTCTCTTCCACTCTCACACGAACATGTCTGACCCGGCGAAGCTCGGCGCGGATGACCCCCCTAGCCAACGACGGGAGGGTCCGTGCTTTGTCGCACCAGAGAATATGCCGGAGGATCCACCTGACTACGGCGAGGATGGACTGCACGTGCTCAACGATGAAGTGAGCATCAGCGGTCCAGTGTGTGAGCCGGAGCTGCTGCGATCTGATGGGGGAAAGACCACGGGCAAGGCAGGAAAGGCAGGAGCGTCGGAGTTGACCACCTCCAGTGAGGATCACGCCCCGATTTCCTTCGATACCTCCCCCGCAGAAGGACTGGACATCGCTCAGCAGATTATCATGGCCGACCGGCAGGAGCGGGAGGAGCGGGTGTGGCGTCGGCGGCACACGACGAACCCGTTTCTTCGGGCGATCCAGGTGGTGATGCCGTACGGTGGCATCGCGGCTTCGGCTTTTAGCATCGCCAGCTCCACGATTGGTGGAGGCATCATCGGACTTCCTGCGGCGTTCCAGATGAGTGGCATCGGTATGGCGACCATCTACTTGCTCGTGGTGGCGACGATGGCGGTCTACTCGTTCGTGCTGCTTGCGATCGTTTCTCAGAAAACGGGGCTGCACAACTGGGAGATTATTGCGCGTCGTTTGATGGGCCGAGGTTGGGACTACTTTGTGGTCTTCGTGATGTGGGTGCTCTGCTTCGGCGGTGACGTCTCGTACGTCATCGCCCTCAAGAGCATCCTCGCGGGCTTCTTACAGAACACCGCTTCTGCATCGGACTATCTCAAGTCGGAGTCGGGGTTCCGCCTCATCACAGTGGTGCTCTGGGCGATCGTGATTCTACCGATGTGCACGCTGAAGGAGATCAACTCTCTTCGCATCATCTCCACCGTCGCCATCCTCTTCGTGGTGTTCTTCACGATCACCATCATCATCCACTCCGGTGCAAGCCTGCACCAACGCGGCATGCGGAACGACTTGGTGGAATTCCAGACAGGCAACACCGCTATTAGCGGCCTCTCCAACTTGATGTTTGCCTTTATCGCGCAGGTGAACGCACCTGAGATATCGCGGGAGATGTACAAGTTCTCTGTGTACCGTGTCTTCCTTGCCGCCTTGTTCGGGATGATGCTCTGCGCCATGCTCTACTTCCTCACGGGCCTCTTCGGCTACCTCGACTTCGGTCCGGAGGTGAGCGACTCCATCTTATCCCTGTACAACCCCATGAAAGACCACCTTATGGCCGTGTCGTACGTGGGCATGATGCTGAAGCTGAGCGTGGGCTTTGCACTGCATCTCATTCCATGTCGGGACTGCGTGTACTACATGATCGGAGCGGAGGCGGACCGCGTGCCGTGGTGGAAGAACGCAGTCTTGTGTTTCTTCCAGGCAGGTCTGGCGTTGGTGGCGGGCCTTTTCATTCCCCGCATCACGACCGTTTTTGGGCTGCTGGGCGGCTTCTGCGGCGGCTTCGTGGGCTTCATCTTTCCCTCGTTGTTCATGATGTACGCCGGTGGCTTTAGCATTGAGCGAGTGGGCTGGGGTCACTTTATGGGCACCTACGCCCTCCTACTGGTGGGTGTGATCGCCGTGGTGTGGGGCACCGGTGCGGCCGTGTACGGCGCCGCTATGACGCAGTGGTGAGTGACTGCAGATGCAAGATAGCTGTGGTGGTGGAGGGATGCAGAGAGACAAAGAGGCGGAGAGAGGGGCGGAGGGAGGGCAGGAAGTGCGAGGTCGAACGATCCCCCTCCCTCCTAGACAGGTTTCTCCTTTTTCTTTCCAAAAGTGTCTTTCTTTTCGACTCCTTCTCCTCCTCCTCCGCCTCCCACTGCAAAAAGGCAGCTGGCGAGCCGCTCCGCTGCTTTCTCTGGCCTCGCCCATTTTCTGAAGCGCCTATGGCCTTATCCATGCCCCTCTCGGGGAAAGGGGAAGAGGGAAATCCTTTGGGGCTCCCCTCCCTTCACATGGCCAACACGTACCACACAAAGGACATCCACCGGCGTGCACACCTGTTTTTTCTTTTTTATCTTATAGTTCTCGTTTCTCTCGCGCCGCTTCTCGCTTGTGAGCGTGCGCATCCAAAGGCTCCGACCTTCCCCTTTTTTCTTTTGCTTTGTCTCTCTTCTCCTGTCCAGTCAGGCCGTACAATATGCAGGTGCAGGGGGACTCCTTTTCTGCTCCGTCGGCATCCCTTCTCCTCTACCCTCTGACGTTCCCTGCTCCGGGACGGTGCAGGTCAGCTGTAACTCGCCTCCTGAGCACCGCCCCGGGATGAAGCGGAAGAGTTGAACGCTTTCTTTTTAAGTGTTTCCGCTCGTTTGAAGCGTGCGGAGGGGGAAGGAGGAAATGTGGGAAGCAAAGAGCGCAGAGAGGGGGGAGTCGTGCGGCAGCACTTGTCCGTCCAAGGAAGGCTCTGCTGTCATACGGGGACATCACTGGTTGTCCTATATATATATATATATATGTAGCAGGATCAACCCACGCCAAGACGGTGTCCCCTCCCCTCCCCTTCCCTCGTTGCCTTTTCTCCATAGCGGACTTCGCATCTTTCTAATCCCTCTCTCTACCTACATATATATATATATATATATACCTATATGGTGCATATGTGCGTGGTGCTAAGTGTGTGCATGCCTATCGATGCCATTCTTGCAGGGTCTGTGAGGGGAGAGGTCGCCTAAAAATATTTTTCTGCCCTCTCTTTCTCTCTCGCCCCCGTTCTCGTGTAGCTCTCTTTTCTTTTTTTATTTTGTCGCCGTATTCCCTTTCCCTCCTCCTCTCCCTTTTCTCTTTTGGTTCTGCTTCTCTGATCTTTCCGAAATAAAGAATATGCTACGAACAAATAAAAAATAGAGGGTGTACGCGAGGTGCGCGACTCTTGGAGTGAGGGATTTTCGTCTCTACTCACGGTATCTTCCGGCTCTTCTTCGCGTCGTGTCTCTCCGTCCTCCTCCCCTCTCTTTCTTCGTCGAAAGTACGAGTGATGTACGGTGGGACGCTAAAAAAATAACATGAGGGGAGGGGCTGCCACACTGCATCCGTCCTCCGTGACGGGGTTATGCTTCCTCCCTTTCCCCCCCCCCCACTCCTTCCCCTCCCTTTTTCTCTCTATCTATATATGTATCCTGCATCGGCTAGTACCGCAAGCTTTTCTTTTTCTTTTCCTCTTCGCCTTTCGCCTCCTTTCCCTGCCCTCTCCTTCCCTCTTCTTTCCACAGTTTTTGTCACCCTTTCCCTCTCGCTCTTTTCCCAACGCTCTTGTATTGTATGGAGAGGCGATTGATGCCGCGAGGCAACGTCGATGAACGGGCCGTGAGTTGAAGGGTGGTAAGGAGGGGGGGGGGCGGGGTATGAATAGACGCGTGTGTAAGTGGATGTGTACTCCACTTCTACAAAAAAAGTAAGGGTGGGGTGAGACTGTGGACCCCGTGAGGCTGTCTCTTGGGTATGATGGGGGAAACAGCGGGCTGGGAGGGACACGCCGACCGCATACCTCCCAACGCGCCACGGTTTCCGTCCCCCCCCCCCGTTGGCCCCGCCCCCGTCTCCTCATCCTTCTTTCCTCACCGGGATGACTCCACGTCTTTGTGGTGGTGTTGGGCCTTTTCGTAGGTACGACGATGTCTCTCCATGTCGCTTCCGTCTGGTCTGCCGCCTTCTCTTCAGTTTCTTTTCCGCTCTCTCTATCCCCCTGTGCTTTCTTTTGTGTGTCTCTCTCTATTCAGCACACTTTCGCCGTCCCCTCGGTGCCCCCCCCCCTCCATAGGGGTATTCCCTTTTCCCTCTCGCTGCGCTCAGCTCTGCTCTTCAGTGGGCGCAGCGGCCGCCCCTGCCCCCTCTTCCTCCTCCTCTTCATCCTCATTCCCTTGTGTTCCCCTCTAAGAGAGTTGGCACAGCCGTACTCGAACGAAAGCAGCTCGACGTGGTCTGATTAGCGCAAGGGTGGGGACGGGAAGCGTAGCACCTCTCTGCCCCTTTCCTCCTTCGCTTTCCGCGCATCTGTCGCTGCGACGATCTCTTTTGTTGTTTGCTTCGTACAGCATCTTCGTTTTGGAGTCCCTTCCCTCTCTGTCCTTTCCCCTCCACCTTTTCTACTGGCACGTCCTCCGGTTTCCCGCACAGACTTGGTGGAAGTGAAAAAGGAAGAAGCGGTAGAGCAAGGGGTTTCGAAACAGCTCACATTATGGCGTCCACCTACACCGCTCTCGACGACCTGGGCACGGTGGCCCTCTCCCACCGGGGCGAGATGGATGAGGTGAAGCGGCGGCTTGACATTCATCACGGCTACTTCGATGCCTGGATGTACGGCTTTCTGGAGAATAAAAAGTTTGACATCGACGAGACCGTGGCGAAGCTGCAGCGGCGGTTTGCAATGGAGGTGAACGAACTCGCCACGTACGAACTCACCGACTACATGCGCGAATCCCTCCGCAAGGGCATCATTCAGGAGATCGGCACAGACAAGGCAGGGCGGGTGGCCTTCTTCATCAGCACGAGGAGGGATTTTCCCCAGTCGAAGCACCGCGACGAACAGCGGCGCTCCTTCGACATGTTCATGAATTATGGCACGCGATTGCGCCACGATAATAAGCGAAGTCAAATCGTCATGCTGATCAACCAAAGCGATTCGAGCTTCTTCAAGAATGTGGACATGACATTTCAAGCCGATGTGGCCCTGCGCATCTCGAAGTACTACCCCGGTGGGGTTGATAAAATGTACATTTGCAAGATGGGGCGCACGCTGGCGATGATGGCCAAGCCCATCTTCAAGCGCCTCCCTTCCATCGTGGCGGACCGCATCATCATCATCGACGACAATGATATCAAACAGGGCGTGCTGCTGGACCTCTTCGATGCGGCGGTGCTACCGGTGGCGTTGGGGGGCAAGAATGAGTGTGACGACGCGGCCCATTGGAATGCCTACGCCGAAAACGTAGAGAATTATTACTCGGGACTGAAGCGTGCGGTGAATGAGCGGGGACTGACGGTGAAGGAGTACGAGCTGGAAATGTTGGGCATCGATCCGAGTGCGGCCGGGAAAGGGGGACCTGCGGGGGAGGCGGCGCCACCACACAAGAAAAGCCTCCCGAATGACACCCTCGCCCAGTCCGTGCAGTCGCTCGCGGTGACACCCGTGTCACAGAGGCACTCCACCTCGCGGCTGATGTCTACAAAGGAGCGCACCCTGTCCCAGCTCGGGGCATTCGGCTCTTCTTCGGCTCGATATCCGATCGCGGCGGCAGAGATCATCGATCCGGAGGCCAAGCCCCTCATGACGTGCCTCAGCGAAGAGTCATATGTGCCTGCGTCAGCCAACGACGGTGCTTCAGGAAGGGATGCCTCCGGCACGGGCGTGGGATGGGCAGAGTTGGTAGCGTCACTGCCGGACTCCTTAGCCCTCTTCTTTCTCGAGGAGCTGCTGCGTTGGCGCACCGTCGTGGAGAGCAGCGAGCTGTCGGAGCGATACAAAATATTAGACAGCTTTGCCTCCGAATTGACAACGGCGGCGGACCGCGGCGTTCACGGAGTGGATGTGTCGGACACGAAGTGGTACACGAGTGTGCCGTCTCCCCTACGGGCCCTCTTTCGCATCTTACTGCTGGGCATTACGGTGATGAATGCCATCTACTTCATCGTGGCGCTGGTCTTCTACGCGGTGTTCTGCGCGGATGTCATCCTCACCCTCTTTTTCGGCTTCTACGTGCAGCCCTCCTTCGTTTTTCCCCTTAGCGCCGTACTGTTGATGGTCGCCATCCAGGGGGCCTCGCTCTGCACCCGCGCGGCAGACTGTATCCAGGCGGTGTACCGCGGGAACGTCATTCCGCTGTTCGAGCGGCTCGGTAGCCGCTGGGGCGGCATTGCGGAGATGACGCTCTTCGTCGTCCTCATTGCTGTTCAGTTCACCGTTTTCTGCATCTTTGCCGCGCGCTACAACGCCCTGCAGGGACTCGAGATCTCTTTCGCGACGGGGTGCGTGAGTGCGGTCGTGGTGATTGGGTGCACGCACGTCTTCTTCTTCACGGGCCTTTTTGCCTCACCGACCGCACGGAGGACCGAGAACGGCCTCGCCGCGTTGCCCTTTTTCCTCGCGCTCAACGTTGGCAAGGCGTCGAAGGAACAGCTGCAAGAGATGGACACGCGCTTCATGCTGCGCACTTCTTCGTACGTGATCTGCGGTATCCCGCTGACCCTGAGCCTGCTGCTTGGCACTGGCTTTCTTCTCAGCCGCATCCTTGCCTTCTACATTGCCACGCTCTGCGTATCTCTCTTAGCGGCTTTTGTGGTGCACTACTACGCTGACACCCTCTCTTACTCGTTAGGTGGGTCCCTCCTTCGTTTTACGCTGTGGATGATGACACTTGTGTGGTGCTACGTAACCTTTTCCTTTGGCTTTCAGAACTTCGATCGCGTCCGCGGGGCGTCGGTGATCGTCGCGTCAGTGCTGAATGGGTTCTTCGTGGTGCTGGCGATCGCCTGTCTCCGGCAGCCGGGCCGCAGCTGGCTGTTGCGTGTTTCCTACATCATTGTCCTTCTCTACATCCTTGGGTGCTGGATTTCTATCTTCCCCTTGGTCAACTGGCGTTTGGGCCTCTTTGGGCTCGCTCTTATCGTGCACAACGTGCTGAACATCGTGTTCGCTCCGCGTTCTTTGATCGGCATCCACGCCTCCTTCCTTGTCACGGCGGCGGTGCTGCTCCTCGGTGTGTCCACTGTATTTCTGGGATATTATGGGACGACCATCCTCACCACAACGCCGCAAAGCCTTCCCCCCGCTCCCACGGCGACGCCCACGCTGACGCCGCTGGAGCTGTATCATCGTTATCCAGTATGTGCGCTTACCTTGGGCCAGGACAACTCCTTCCGCGTGGTTGATGTCGCTTTGATGAACGAGCTGGTGGGGGCCCGATTTGACACCACGCGCAACATCGACTTCAACAACTGGTTCGGCACCAGCGGGGTCACGTACAGCGGGGTGGTGGCCCAGTACAGCGCAGACGGGATATCGTGGACGATGCATCAGTTCCTCCTGCCCACTGCGGCCAACACCACCATCCTCGTCCTTAACAATCGTTTCGCCCTATCGTCTATTGTGTCAATGGTGGCCTGGATCGACGCCATCGCGCTCTCCCCACTGAGCATCTTCATGCCCACCGCGTGGATCGACAACACGGTGTACGTCGTATCCTTCGCTACCCGCCTCATCCCATTTGCCTGGACCTCCCTCATGGCGGATCTCCCAGCATCCATTATCCAGCTGCGTCAAGCGTTGGGTACGAATGTGATCGTCACTGGAACAGGGGTGACCGGGGGATTTCTGTCGGTGGCTGCGTCGCAGGCCGCAACACAGGCCATCGTCTTCGCGTCCCCCGGTCTCGTGCAAGTCTCGCGGAAGTTAGGGACTCACTTCGACGGCTACCACAAGTACGTCCTCTCGATCGGAGCGTACCATGGGATCCTGAATGACGTGGGTGGGCAGGACAACACCATTAGCCAGCGCCTTACCTGCAATGGGACGGCCCTGTATTGCATTCGGCCCCAGTACTTCTCGACGGAGCTGCTTTCGGCGTGCGAGGACGCCGCCGGTCGCAGACACGTGTAGCCGAAAAAGGCAGGATGTGGAGAGAAGAGCGTGCGGCGGAGGGAATAGGGGAAGGGTGGTGGAGAGGGAGGAGGAGAACGGATCGCGTGGTCGCTCCTCCGTCCGTGCTTCACTTCTTCTTTCCTCTCGTTCCTCCATGAAAGCCTTCCCCATTAGCTTTTGTTCTGTTGATTTGATGCAATTCCGGATGTTGCTGCTGCCTCCCTCTCTCCCTCCTTCGCGCTTCTCCCTTCGTTGCCCGACTCTTCTTTTTGACGGCCTTGTAGTTCTTCGACCTCTCCGGTGGAGAAGGGAAGGGAAGGGGGATGCAGTGGTGCTGGTGGTGGTGCCTGGCGGGGGTGGAAGCGGGGCAGACGCGGGCGAAAAGGAGGGGCGGGGGCGGTGGAGGATGGGGAGACCGCGCTTGTCGTTCAAGAGAGGTGTGCTCAAGTGAAGGTGCTGCCTTTTCGTGAAGCTTTCGCTGCTCACATTCCTCTAGCTCGTCCTTCACACCCGCCTTGTACCTTCTCCCCTATGGATAGGGAGAATAGGGGACGTTGGGGGGGGTGCGGAGGGTGAGAGCACTGCTAGGCAACGGAGTCTCGGCTTGCTCGGCAGGCGGATGGTGATGGCGGTGATGGGTGGTCGAGGTGAGCGTCGTGCTTGCTCTGCTTTTCTCGTTGTTTAGATCGTATTTCTCACGAAGTATCCGACGTGGTCCTAGCGTCTTCAGCTCTCTGTTTCGTGACTAGGTGCCTGGAGAAAATATATACTTCACGCGGCGACGTCTGATGCGGAGGAGAAAGGGAGGCGACGGAAAGCACCACCCTCGCCATGACCATTTCTCGGAACACACTCGCTGCTCGTCGTCGGCCCATCAGGGCTCCCCGCACGCGTACCTCCCCTCGCCCTCTTTTTTTGTGTGTGGGTGTGCGATTTCTTCGATGAAAGGGGTGACGTAGTGGAAGGCGCATGGATGGCGGTTGCGGTGGTGGTGGGGCTCCCCGCTGTCGCTGCGAGGCGCAAGGCGAGCGTAGACGCCGCTGATCCCCGCCCACACTGCCGTGGCTGTACGGCTCCATCCAATGGTATCCTTTTTTCAATAGCTCGCTCTTCCAGCGCTCTCTCCTTCTTCTTACCTCTCCGTCCGCCTCACTTCCTCTCTTTCTCTCTCTCTCTCTCTCTGCCTCTTCTCTTCCGCTTCGCACGGTCTCCTGATCGCACCGTTTGCACCTGCCTCTGTTTTCTTTTTTTTTGGGGGGGAAGGGAAAGATCGTAGGAAAGGAAGGTGTGAACATAGCTCCGAAACATCATTGTATAACAAGGAACGCCACCGGGTGCTTCCCTCCGTCGCCCAACACTCTATTTTCTCATTGCGCACTCGCTCTTTGACTCTCTCTCTCTCTTTCTGGGAGCGTCTTCTCTTCCCGCCCCCAGCGGATGGTGCCGTCGTCTTCACTTCCCCCGTTGTTGTTTCGTCTCCCTTCCTGCGGACGCGGATGCGTAGAGGAGGGGTCACCGGCGTTCTCTCCAGAAACCGCCCATCATATGGAGTGGGCACCCCTGCATGGTGAGCGATTTGCCCCGTTATCGTCCTCTCCCTTCACGCTACTCAGGAGACTTCAGAATACACACATCTTCTCCCTGCTTTAACCCTCCACCGCTTCTCTTTCACTTCCCTTCGTCGAGGCTCCGCACCCTGCCCCGTCCCACAAGAGGCTTCCCAACTCTTTCCTCTCAGCTGAACCACATTGGGCGAACTTGAGGCGCGCACAGCGTCCTTCACCCCCCCTTCCTGCACCTCTGTAAACACCTAGACATACACACTAACGTATCTATCTACATAAATACGCACATACTCCCTCCTCAACTTCCTCCCTCCTCCCTCTCGTTTGCTCCCTTTCTTCGTGGCTTTCTGTGAAGAAGAGGCGAAGGAGGTGGGTGGTGGTAGTGGAAAGGTAGAGAAGGGGCAGAGAGGGGGAGACGTAGCGAGCTTCTCTTAGGTCCGAGAGGTACGCTCCTTTCCTGGGAGTTGGCCTTTCCTCTTTTTCATTTTTGGCCCGGCTTTCTTCTTTTACGGGGAGAGCGCGTGGAGAAATCGTCGTGAGCTGGAGCTATTCTGTTGATACTCCTATTGATCTACCGATCGATCTATTCGAATTGATCGACAGAGATATATATTGACGAGACCATCTCAGAGCGACGTCGTGTAGCCCGTCACTCTTTCCGAACGTTTCATCACCCCCCTTCTCTCCCCAGTAAAGCCCCCCCCCCTTTTCCCCTTCCCCCCTCTCTCACCTCCTTTACCAACCACTTTCTCTTCGTTGTGGTAGGGGAAAAAAGGGGGGCTGCCTTTCGTGTGTATTGCCGGATTTTCTTCCGCGCGTTTTTTTTCTTCGTGAGGTCTTTGTTCTTCATTCTCCTTATCTCTCGCCCCAAGTCTCTCTGTGGAAGGACGTTGGGGAAGGTGTTGTCTTGTATTCGGTGCTGGCGTGCGGAGAGGGGCCACTCGAATAGCCTTTCTTTCGTTCTCCCCTTCTTTTCTCCTCCGCCTCTTTCCTCACTGCGGAGGACCCTCTCGGAGTGGGATCAGCAGAGGAGAGAAGAAAGTGCATAAACGGAGATCTGATGCTGATACGCCGTTTTGATTGCTTGCTTTTTGTGTTTCCTCCCCTTCTGCGGCGTGTGTGAATACCCATCACCTTGCATCGCTGTGGTTTTGCCCCTTCTTCCTTTTTGTGCAGACTCTTTTCGGAGAGAGAACTTATTCGAAACGCGTCTTGCCTTTCTGCTCCAACCTCAGCCCCCCCTCCCTTTTTTGTGTCCTTTCGCTGCTCTCTTCATTTATTTTTCCCATTTCTCTAATCCTGGTTCGCGCTCTTCTCCCGCGGGGAGCGGTATCAACGATTCCTTCTCTTCATCTCCCCTCCCTCCTTCCACACCCTTTCTCGACATGACGGATACTGCGGTGCTCCTGGACATCGGCGTCGACGCCTATGCGCACCAGGAAGAAGTGGACGAGGTGAGGCGTCGTCTCGGTATTCCTCACCGCTACTTCGATTGCTGGATTTATGGATTTCTGGAGAACAAAAACTTCAACATCGATGAGACCGTAGCAAAGTTGCAGCGACGAGCTGATTTCGAGCGAGATCAGCTCGCCACCTATAACGTGACGGACTGGATGATGGAGAATATGCGCAAGGGCATCATACAAGTAATTGGGAACGACAAGGCGGGCCGGGTGGCATTTTACATCCGCACCGCACGCGACAAGCCCGTGTCGTCCCGCCGCGAAGAGAGTCGCAGAAACTTCGACATGCTTCTCAGCTACGGGACGAGGCTGCGGCCGGAGAATAAGCGGTGCCAAATAACGATGCTGATCAACCAGGATAAGGCGAGTATGATGAGTAACCTCGACATGACCTTTCAGGCAGATATCGCCTTGCGCATTGCGAAGTTTTACCCCGGCTGTGTCGATAAGATGTACATCTGCAAGATGGGCAAGCTGCTAGCCGCCCTCGCGAAGCCGATCTTCTCGCGTCTTCCCGCGATCGTCTCGGAGCGCATCATCATCATCACCGAGGGCGACATCCGGAACGGCAAGCTTTTGGAATTGTTCGACTCGAGTGTGCTGCCGACGGAACTGGGCGGTGCCAACAACTGCGATCGGCAGGAGAACTACGACCGTTGTGCCACCATCACGCGCGATTATTTTGAGCAGATGAAGGCGGCGCTGATGCGCGGTGAGGGGGTGAAGGAGTGGGAACTGAGTTGCCTTCGCGCCGCTGGATATATTGAGGATGTGTCTCGCATGGATGCGCTACGGCGCAGCGTCATCGAGCCCAGTGCCTCCTTCAAAGATGTGCATTGCATCGGCGGTTGCGGCACGGACTTCGACTTATATTCGGCCGCCTACTCAAACCAGTCGATGCGGACTCCCAGGCCGAGTGTCATAACCCCCAAGCGGCCCGTGCGAAACATCGACGACGATGCAAATCTGGTAACGTGTGCATCGGATAGTGCGAGAACGGACGATTTGTTCTCGCCATTGCTGGTGCAACATCACAGCTCCAACATCTCTATCATCCCCTCCCGTGACCTCTTCGCCGACTACATCTCTCAGTTTAGCACCATCGAGTCGTTCTTCCGACTCACCCTCAGGGATTTGCACGAGCAGGAATGGCTGAAGATGGTTCAGGGGGAGGTACAGGAGCGGCGCGCGCTGCTGCAAAATAGTACGATCATCCAAGGGGACAGGCTCCTGATGGGGCTGCCGCCATCGATACTGGTGCTCGTGAAGGCGCTGCTCTGTCTGAGCCTCTTCGTGACCTCGTTCTACTTCTTTCTGGGGACGTGTTTCGTTGTGTTGTTGGGGGTGCTGTCCCTCATCAACACCTTCTTCGCCATGTTCATGGTCCCGTACCGCGTCTTCCTCTTCGGTGCGGCCTTCGTTGTGGTGGCATGTCAGTTCGTCTTCTTCTGCTCCCGCGGCGTCGACTTGACGCGGGATACGTTTGAGGGCCGGGTGGTGCAGGGGCTGGGGCCGTTCGGGGCCAAGGCGCTCGCAGTTCAGGTGATCCTCAGCATTGTCTGGACCGTGGCTTGCTTCATCGTCTTCTGCGTGATGGCGGCGCGGTATGACATCTTGACGGGGCTGCAGTTCAGCATCGCGTATGGATGGATCCCCGCGGTGTGCCTCATATTTCTCTATCACGTGGTCTTCGCCTTTGGCCTGCGCAAGGTGAACCGGCGGTCCTACGGGCATGGGAGCCGACAGAACAACGCCGAGGTCACTCTGTATCTCTTCATGGAGGTGGATATGGATGATGAGCAGCAGCAAGACCGTTCCCCTCCTTCGGAGGTGATCCTCCTCGGCTTCATGGGTGTCCTGTCGGTGGCGATGGGGGTGGCCTTCCTAGTCAGCGGTGCGATTTTCTTTCTGTGTGCGGCGATCGTGGCCCAGGCCCTGCTGCTGCTGCTGAGCACGACGCTGATGTCGTCGCACAACGTCGGCACTGCTTCGAATATTCCCATTTGTAGCGTGTTTTATGCCGTCATCTTTTGGATGAACATCCTCTTCACGATGCCCCTGCATGGGTGGACGGGGAAGTGGGGTGACTCGATGCTCACCCTGCTTTTCCTCATGCTCTTCTTCTTTGTGACAGGTATGGTGAGCATCTACGGACCATGGAAGGGAGCGTTGCGCCGGTGGCTCTTCCGCGTTTCCTGGCTGCTGCTCCTCCTTCACTTGATCAGCTGCCTCGTGTGCCTGTTCGTTTACTATTACCAGTTCGCGCTCTTCGTGATGGCCTTGTCGGTACATCTCCTACTGTGTATAGTGCGCACCAATGAGGCGTCGAACAAGCACGGAGTCACGGCGACGACGGCCTGCTTCACGTTGGTCCTGCTCACATGCTGCTATTTGGGCTACCTCACCACCTCCTATCTCTACGCCGATTCTGTGAGCGATGTTCTGCTACCGGGTTATGGTGCGCGTACTAGTCTGTCAGCCTCTTCAACGTCGTCTCTAACGTTCGACACCTATGCCGACAGGGGCATCTGGCGCGCCGGCGCCACTGTCTACCCCGCGACGATGGGGAGCACGTCGAGTGCCCAGGTGGCGTACACCATGCCACCGCTGTGTCTTTCGCGGTTTGGTCGGACCCTCGATGTGGTGGGCATGGCTCTCTTTGCGAAATTGGGGCTCAACGTGGATTCGGCAGCGCAGGACGTCGATCTCGGCCACTGGTTCCCTTCATTCCGTCGTGTTTCACTCGCCGGCACCCCCGTCACAGATGCGTCGGTGATGCACCTGGATGTGTTTCGCGAAGAGACCGCGAGTGGCAACACCACCGTCATCACGGCTCGGCCAAGTAATAACTTGATGCTGAGCATCGTGTCCATGTTGACGTGGATCGACGTCTACGCGTTCTCCTTTTTTTCTTTTCTCATGCCACCCTCCTACGTGGAGGTGATCTTGCCCTACATTTCGTTCGTGCAGCGTATACTGCCAGTGTGGTGGACGACACCGTTTGATGAATCCATGGATGTGCTGCTGGCGCTGCTGATGCAATTCCAAGGTGAGAGCGAGACGTTTTATATCGTTGGACACGGCCCTACGGGGAGCCGGGCCGCTGTGATGGGGCTGCAAGTCGATGCGAATGTGCACAGCGTCATCTTTTCCGGTGCTCCTGTCGTTCTCGCCAACCGCGGCCGTCGCCTGACGGAGGAGCAGGTGGCACACCGAGTCATGTTTGTGCAAACGATGCAGACCGTCTTCTCTACCTGGTACCTTCGTACCGCTTCTATGCAATTCATTCCCTGCAGGCTGGGCGGCAACATCTGTGATAGCCCCGACACCATGGCTCTAGAGCTGCGTACCCTCTGCGACGGGGAGACCGAGACCTTCTCTGCCCAGTAGAAGGGGAAGAGGAAGAGGCAGAGGGGACGGCGGCGGTCTTGGGTGCTGGAGGAGCCCATGGGTAAGAGAAGTTGAAGTGCATCAGAGGGGAGAGAGAGGACGGAACGCGGGAGTGGTGCCGTCTGCCTTTTTGGTCTTTCTGTTCCGCTTCTCGTCAACTCGCCCGCCACCCTCGCCTTTCCCTTCCCTCTCCCCCCCTTGTTTTAATGGACCGGCGATGCAGGACATGCACCTGCTTAAATGTGTGCCATGTATGGCACTCTCTCCGGCTCGGCAGCTATTAGCGGTGTTGTGTGTGTGTGTGTGTGTGTTTGGGGGGGGGGGGGTACCCCTCTCGCTCCAAAAAAAAAAAGAACGAACATGCCATTTCTCAGCTTCTGACCTCTCCGTGAGTTCCGACGACACTCACACGGATCTCCCTGTACAGCAATGACGAGTCAAGCAGAAGATTTTAGAGGCGTGCGTAAACGCTCATGGTTCGCACTATGTGTAATATCCCGACGCCGTAGCTGATCTCCCGCCCACGGATGATTCCCCCTTTTCCGTTCGGCTTTCTCACCCCCCGACGAGTCGCTCGCCTGAGCGAAGAGGTGGTGTGCGCTCCACTTTCACATGCTCTTCTTCCCATGTGCTCTATATGGTGCGCGTTCCTCTCCACCTTCATGCATCATCACTGCGCCAGTGCATCGTAGGTGTGTCATGGCCGATACGAACTCTCTCTCCTTTCGAATCCCGGTCTTTCTCCTCCCACTCCATCTACTTCGCTTCATCTCCCTACCTTTCTCCCTGTGTGCACCTCACCGTAGGAGAAGAAAGGTTACGCGGCACCAGGCCAGGCGCTGGGCAAAGGCGTGACACGGAAGGTCTGCTGCTCGTCGTCCTGTGCGGGCTCTTCTGAACAGGGCAGAGCCGTCTCGCGGCTCTTGCCACCTTCTCCACACGCACACTCTCTGCACTATTTCTCTCCCCCCTTTCGGTGATCCCGAAGATCTCTCTCTTTTTTGTGTCTTTTGCAAGAGAGCGAAGGAAGACAGAAAGGGGCTATCCTCTCTCTCTTCTAGACCCCCTTCTCCCTCTGTGCTTCCCACTATCCTGCCTTTCGGGCACCGCAGTCCTCGCCTCAATGCACTCCGATACAGAAACAGATTCGTGGGCATCCAGAGGGGAGGCTGGGACACAGCAGCTCCGACGCTTTTCTCAAGCGGTGGAGCAGGATAGTCGAGTGGCTTCTCCCTCGTTGCCCCCGCTAGCATCTCTCTTGGACCCTAAAGCGCTGTCAACGCCGATGCTGACGCACTCGGTGGCCGCCGCTGCCCGTGACCACAAGCTCGTGCCTCTGCGGCAGGACCGTGATGCCCCCGTGACGCATCCATGTCTCAACGATGCTGCCGCGCCATCTCTCGCTACCCTCAACCGGGACTTTGACTCTCTCGCTCTCCAGTTCGCAGGCCATAACAAAACGATCGCCGGAACACCCTTAGACCTAGCCGCGCTACGCTCTCACGGATCGTCTCGCCAAGCCTCGGCACCCGGCGTTTCTCGCGCTCTCCCCCAGCGGCAGCGTAGCCAATCGCAAACTCCCGTAGCACGACTATATGGCAGTGCCACCACCGTCGACCGGACATCAGACGGTCCGCCATTTGTGCTGCGATCCTGCGAACATTCGATAACATCTGCCAAGGCGGGATCAACCTCTGCAGCGCCAAAGCCCGCTAGCAAATCACCGACGCAGCCACCGATAGAAAACGGTGGAGATGACGCTTCCAAGACGCCTTCAAAGGGTGTACTACCAGGGAAGGTGCAGATCGCCGAAGTGACTGAGGTGGCAGTGCCGAATGGGATGACCTCGTTGCCCGGCGCATCCTCTCAGAGCGGCGCTCCCTTCCTTTCCCCTGTTCAACATGTTCCGAAAGCAAAGCTGAAGACGGCGGACGCGGCAGGGGACCGCGTCCTTGACGGCTCTCCACTGGCCTCGCCGACCGAATCGGCTGCCCCAGTGCAGTCAGAGATCTCCCCGACGGGTGTGACAAGCAGGCGGCCCTCCTCCGCTGCGCGCGTTAAAGGCCGGGATGGACGTATCTTGGTGGTGGTGCGTAAACGCCCCCTCGTCCCCGGTGAGCCTGGTACAGACTGCGTGGAGGTGAACGGGCCGCACGTGCGCATTGCCGTGACGAAGCAGCGAGTGGATCTCAGCAGCTACGAGGAGGTGAGCGACTACGTTTTCGATCACGCCTTCGGGGCTTCCGCTACCAACGAAGAGGTGTATACAACGGCCGTGCGAGCTCTGCTGACGGTGAGTCTGGAGGGAGGGAGTGCCTCGTGTTTTGCCTACGGGCAGACCGGCAGTGGGAAGACCTACACGACGATGGGCGTGGACACAGCGAAGGGCCTCTACATTCAGGCCGCCGCCGATCTCTTCCAGCGGCTTCGACCGACGCAGCAGCTCCAGGTCGCCTTCTTTGAGATATATTGCAACTCTCTCTATGATTTGCTCAACCGCCGTCACCCCATCGTTTTGCGGGAGGATGCCCAGCACCGCGTCAACATCTGCGGCGTCACATGGTGGACCGTCACAGGGATCCGTGAGATGTGGCAGCAGGTGAAGACCGGGATGGAGCAACGACGGACTGGCACGACGGCCGCAAACGAGCACTCGAGCCGCTCCCATGCGGTGCTCATCATTCACATCACAGACAGGGAAAACCCCAACTTTCTCGGAACTGTCAATTTTGTGGATCTGGCGGGGAGTGAGCGGGCTGCCGACACCATCGCCAAGGACCGCCTGACGCGGCTGGAGGGGGCGGAGATTAACAAATCGCTGTTGGCCCTTAAGGAGTGCATTCGCGCCTTGGACGAAAAGAGAAAGCACGTGCCTTTTCGCGGCTCCCGCCTCACCGAGGTACTGCGGGATAGCTTCACGGGCCATAGCAAGACCGTCATGATCGCCGCGGTTTCACCCAGCTCGGTGAATCACGAACACACGAACAACACACTGCGGTATGCTTTCCGCGTGAAGGGGCTCAGCGTGCCGTCTGTAGAGCCTAGTAAGGCTCGCAACGCGCCGCGTCCCTACCGGCCCGCCTCCCGCGGTCGTTCAGGCCCTCCAGCACTACGTGACAACACCTCCGAGGTGCTAGCCATTGGTGCTCGCCTGGGTGCAGGTGCGTCTCCCCAACCGGAGGAGCCAACCATTGATGTTTGCGGGTCGCGGAAGCCGCAATACCCTCAGCGGCGTCGTTCCTCACAAAAGAAGGACAGAAGGGGACAGCAGAGTGAGGCGACATCGGTGGAGGATACGGCGATGGGTGTCCCCAGCGAGGTGGCGGAGGTGGCAGGTCCAGGGTTGAGGGTGGCTCAGCGAGCGAGGGTGCGGAATGCCAGCCGTGACTCGTGTGGACCGCAACATCTGCCTTCTATGGGGAAGCAGCAGGACCTCTTCTCGTTGCTGCCGGACACCAGCGCACTGTACCAACAGAGGCGAGCTTCACCGGAGTTCACCTCCGAGGGAATTCCAAGACATCGTCTCTCCGTGCTCTCCGCCTCTGATGTATCCAACTCTTTCCTGGCCTCAGTGAAGGACACTCGTCGTCCCACCCATGCGATGGCGCTACCCGGGATCCAAGGGGTTCGCGGTGGCGTCTGTGCGGCGGAGGTGGAGGCGTTGGAACGGCACCTCACGCGTAAGATCATGACACAGCTGCAGCACGACCTTGGCAAGCAACTCGAGGAGGTACTCGTGGTGAAAGACACGGCCATCGCCTCCCTTCAGATGGAAAATGCCCGACTGCGCCGCGCCCTCGAGAAGGAGCGCCAGGCAGGACGGCGCAGCGAGTCCTTTCCAGCAGAGGAAGGAGCTGATGGGCGCGCCACCAGCGTATTTCTGCCTCTCCCGTATCCCTCTTCCCCCAGTATTTTGTTGGAGCAGTACTCCACCGGCGCGTCATCGTCGACCTCTGCGGAAGAGGCACCAATTCGAGTGGTACCGTGAGGGGGAAGGGAAGAGAGATGGCGGCGAAAGGGGGAGGGACACGGGGTGCCGAGAGAAAGTGAAAGACGGTTTCGATGCCGGGAAGAAGGAGAAGGGGGGTTGGCGGCGTAACAGCAGCTTCTCATCACCCTCCCCCCTTGCCTCCTCTTCACTCCCCCCCGTTCCGTCTTTCCCTCCTCTCCCTATTCTTTCTTTCCTCGTCTCTTTACACACACACACACACACACGGTAACACACCCAGCCTTCACATTATGCTTTCCTCCCACCCTTCCTTCTCCTGCCCTCTTTCCTTGTGGGAGAGTGAGGCAGACAGGAATGGGCGTGGAGGCCTTTTCGCTTTGTCTTTTTCGGTATACTTTGGATGATGGAAGGAGAGCTGCTGCTTTGCCGGGGCGATGACGACGGTCCATTTCTTTTTTTAGCACTCACTCTTTTGTTTTTGTAAGTGTGCACACGTGTGCGTATATGTGTGTGTCTACACATCTATTTAACCCTCCTCCCCTCCCTCTGCCCTCTCCCTTTTGCTGCAGTCTAACGTGCTTCCGAACGGAGTGCGTTGGGTTGTGGCGCCACCTCATGCGGATAGGCTCATCGTTGTCATTGTGCTCCTCCCACTCCACCCCATCTATTTTGTGTTACCCCTTTCTCTCTCTTTCTCTCTCCTCCTCCTTCTGCTCTATCACGGGTCATCTGCATCTTCTTCTTCCTTCGCTACTTTCTTCTCCGTTAAGCTCTTTCCCCCTTCCTCCTCTCTGGCTGTGCGCTAGGGGTGAGGGGTGCGTTCTGTGCAACTCTCTACCCCTCCTCCTCTCATCCGCACCCCTTCTCTCTCTCTTCCCTCTTCATGCTCTTCGAAGAGGGTGGCGTAGAGCAGGGCGACTACACGAACTCAGGGGGACAGGGAGGTGGAGAGAGAACAGGTGCCTCCTCCCTTTCCTGTTTTTCCTTTTTAACGTGGGCAGATGGCGGAGGGAGAGGCGAGAATGGCGAGGGGAGAGAGAGGGTCCTGTGGTACCTCGCGAAGGCATGAGGGTGTGCGTCGAAGCTCTGGTAACTGAAAAGATTCTCCTGCTCAAAAAACTTTT
>JASAOM010000966.1:26254-51502 GCA_030849085.1 Borovskyia barvae | reverse complement strand
GGGCCCGCTTGTCGAGGAAGCCGCGGAGCCTACCAACAGAGAGTAGCGGCCACCCTGGGGGGCTTTGAAGACAAGGGCGTGCTCACGAGCGTTGCTCGGCTCACCTGTCGTACCGATCTTGATCCCATATTCGTTGAAAACAGCCATCGTCACTTCATCCTCCGCGACCGCATCCCCTTTGCGAATGCTGCTCGCATCGGAAACTTTCGTCTGGTGAAGTAAGATGTGCACATCGCACGCATCATTCACCATGAAGTCGAGCCTCTCCCCGTCCTCATCTCCCGGCTTCAGGCAGAGGTTCGCCCTTAAGGGCTTCAGGGTGAGGCCGGCGTGGCGGAGCGGGGTCAGCGTCACCTTCGCCATGTCGGGATAGATGGAGACGCGAAACTCGCCCATCGTACCACGGTCCTTCGTGTACGGGATCAGATAGCAGGTCGAGCTGGGCGGCAGTTCCATCTCCGCACACACTTCTCGCGAGTCCAGCATCATTCCCTTCTGCAGGAACTTATGTGTGCCATTCGTGATGAAGGGCGTAGGGGGCAACTTTGAGTTAGACGGCTGCATCAGGGTCAGTCCAGTGTACGGGTATTGCTTGCAATTCATCTCATCCACAAAAAGCGGGTTCGTATGCCGCACCTCCGCGAGTATGGTTGCTGGTCGAGAAGACTTGTTCTCCAGAAGATAGATGGGGTTGCGGCGGAACGTAGTATACTTCGACGTACCACCTGCCGTGAAGCTGTTCCACTCGCCTGGCGAGCTCAGACGATCGCCACAATTGATGTGGCAACGCTGCATGCAGCTGAAGTTGTCGAGGAAGGTGGGAAGGGGCATATAGATCATGTTCTCGTCCGGCAAATAGTGGCACGCTCGCTTCATCTCCGCTGTCCAGCCGCCGTCGTCCTTGCTCAGCGGGCCATTGTAGAACGGCGCATCTGCATAGCAATTATGCACCTTGACCACAATATCGAGCGCGTCGCTGGTGCCCGGCTTCACCTCGATAATATCCATGAGCGCATAGCTGCACTGCGGGTGCAGGCCGTTGGGCACATCCCAGTTCGCGACACACACAAAGACATCTCCCCGGTCCAAGTCATCCATGACACGGCGCCAGAAAGCAGGTGTCGTGTAATCACCCATGTTAGTCGCTGCTGCGTGCCTGGGGTCCTCCAGCGAAATGTGCAGCACCGGGCGTCCCGTCATATCGCGGAGCGTATCGTGGGCGTTGCAGTTGTTGAAGTTTTCATACCCGCCAACAAACTTCGCGTAGGCCTTCTCCAGTAAAAGAGGGTACCACATCCGCGACGGCACCTGCGTGAACTTCGGATCCCCCTTATCATCGCAAGGCACTCGGTCGTCTACTTCAACCGTTACCGGAGAGCTATCGGGGTTGAAGAGGGTCACACGGTAGGGCTGGTTCTGTGGATGGGCCTTATCCTGGAACAGGCGCGTGATGAGCGGTGTGTGACGAGAAAGCGCAGCAATAAAAGGTGCCAAGAACCCCATGTCCTGCGGAGCGGAGGATACATCAGACGGCAGCGTCGTGTCAGGCATCACTGCATCATACGCACCCTCAGGATAAAGATCACGAATGCGTGGCCACTGCTCCGCAATGTCCTGGTTCGCCTCATGAAATTCTAGATCCTGATAGCCCTTCTTTTCCTTGGCAAGCTCATGCACACGGCTGTTCAACTGCTCCTCCAACTGCTTCACCGTCTTCGCGTTCTTTACCGGGTCCTTCCTCAGCTTGCGCCGGTCAACTTCCATCCCATGGAAATCGGGATCCGTATCCAAGGGCAGCTCCTCCAGCGGGATACCCTCCGGATCGGGGTCAAGGTACGCGCGGTCTCGCTTCAGGTACTCGTTCGCGATTCGATCCACGTGCTCGTTGAGCAGATTCTCGAGCTCGCGAACTCTTTCGGCGTTGTTTGGATCCTTTTTGGCCTCGCGGCGGGCAAGCTCCGTGCGGCGGAAATCGGGATCCTCGTCGAGGGCAAGGTCGATCACGGGCACACCGCGAGGCTCGGGGCTCAAGAAGTTGCGGTCATCGGCAAGCTGACGCTTCGCTAGAGTGTGTGCGCGGCCATTCATGTTATCCTCCATGTCTCGTATGGCGTTGGCGTTCTTCCGTGGGTTCCGGCGGAGCTGGCGGAGCTGCTTTTCCATGTCCTTGAACGCCTTATCCTTGTCCAGAAGCAGGTCCTTGAGTAGGACTCCCTCTGGCTTGGGATCAAGAAACGCGCGCTCCTTCTCCAGCTTCTCCTGCGCGAGCTGCTCCGCACGCTCGTTCAACTCGTCCTCCAGGCCTTTCATCGCCTTGGCATTCGCACGTGGATCCTTCTTCTTCAACGCACGGCGCTTCTCCTCAAGGTCGCGGAACAGGGGGTCCTCGTTGAGCGGCAGGTCCTCGATCGGTATCCCGGCAGGCTCGCTGTTGAGGTACTCGCGATCCTTGGAGAGGTAGTCCTGCGCCATGGCATGCACTCGGTCATTCATGCGCTCCTGCAGCTCCTCGATCGCGTCCCTATTCTTGGCAGGCAGCTTCTTCAACGCCCGCAAGCTTCTCCCCATGTCACGGAATTCCTTGTCATCCGACAGCGGAAGGTTGTCCAGTGGCACACCCTCGGGCTCCTGGTCCAGGAACGCTCGCTCTTTCGCCAAGAAATCACGTGCAATGCCCTGCACGCGGGCCGCGATCTCGGGCTCTAGGCTCCTCAGAGCCTCAACATTTCTCTTCGGGTCCTTCTTGAGGTCGCGACGCTTGCGCTCGAGGGGAATTAGTATAGGGTCGCCGTTGAGAGGCAGCTCCTCCAGTGGAACACCTAATGGTTCCTGATCCTGATGCGCGCGCTCCTTCCGCAGCAAATCTCTCGCAAGATCCTCAACACGGGTGTTCAGTTCATCCTGCAATTCCGCGATCTTCGCCGCGTTACCACGGGGCTCCTTCCTCGCCTTGATCACCTCGCTCTCCAATTCGCGGAAGATGGGATCACGATTAAGTGGAAGCTCAGCGATAGGCACGTTGCACGGCTCCGGGTTCAGGTAGCCACGATTCTTGTTGAGAAAGTCCTCAGCAATGCTGTGGACGCGATCATTCATTCTGTCTTCTAGATCCTTCACCTTCGGGTCGCGGCCTCTGCCAGTCCTCTTCAGTGTCTGACGCTGCTTCGCGAGCTCGTTGAACTCCTGGTCTTCGTTGAGCGGCAGGTCAGCCAACGGCACCCCCTCAGGTTCAGGGTCGAGGAATGCACGATCCCTCGCCAGCTCGTTTCGAGCAAGCTCGTGCGCGCGGTCATTCATGCGCTTCGCAAGCGCGGCGACCTTCTTCTCATCTACCCTCGCTTCTTTCTTCGCCTTGTAGTGCGCGATCTCGGCGTCCTTGAAGTCGGGGTCCGCATCCAGCGGTAGGCGCTCGAGCGGAACGCCCTCCGGCTCCGCATCCACAAAGCTCCCCCGCAGCTTTGCAAACTCATCTTTTGCAAGCTGGTGGGCTCGGTCATTCATCTTGTCTTCAAGGTCACGGATCACATCCTTGTGGCGCTTCGCGGTCCGCTGATCCTTGACACGACGACGACGCTCCGCCTCGAGAGCAACAAACTCCTTGTCCGCATCCAGCGGCAAATCCGCGACGGACATACCTTCAGGCTCCGAGTCCAAGAAGGAACGCTCAGCATGGATCACGTCGTCAGCGATCTCCTTCGCCACCTTATCCATCTCATCCTCGATCGCCGCCATTTCAGCGGCAGGCACGCGACGGCGTCGCCCGTCCCGGCGGCGGTTCGCAGCAGCGCGGAACCGCGGGTTGGCATGCAGAGCCAAATCCTCTTTGGCGATGCCCCGGTACACAGCCTGGGGGAGGACGGCAAGGTCCTCTGCCACAACACCCTTAGCAAGCTCGCACGCGCGATCATTCATGCTTCCCTGTGTGCTCGCGATGGCGTCAGCGTTGCGGCGCGGGTCCCTCTTCAGCTTGCGCAGGTAATCCTCCAGACGAAGGAAGGTTGGATCGTCATCCAAAGGCACATCCACGATCGGAATACCCTCAGGTTCACGCTCAAGAAAAGCGCGATCCTTCTCGCGGGCATCCTTCGCCAGCTCGTGGACGCGGTTGTGAAGAGTCCCCTCAAGTTCGGCGATCTTGTCAGCATTTCCGATCGGGTCCTCCGCCTTCAGGATCGCGCGCCGCAGCTCGGCATCACAGTACGAGACGTCAACATCTAGCGGCAAGTACTCGATCGGCACACCAGCAGGGGTGGAATCCAAGTACGTATCGCGCTCACCCTTCACCATCAGCTCACCAAGCTCGTCTGCGCGATCTTGCATCATGCCCTTCAAGTTCTCCACCGCGCCAGCGTTTCGCCGCGGATCCTTACTGAGACGCCGCAACTGCTGCTCCATCTTGATGAATGGTGCGTCTTTGTCCAGTGGCAGCAGAGCTTTCGGTACGCCGTGGGCCGTCGGGTTCAGAAAGCTGCGTGCCGCCTCCTTCTGCGCAGAAGCCAGCGCATGCGCACGGTCGTTCAACTGCTCCTCCAGGCTCGCGATAGCAGCCGCATTGCCCTTAGGGTCCACCTTCAGCTTGGCCCGCTGCGCCTCCATCGCGTGGAAATCGGGATCGGTGTCGATCGGCAGCTCCGCGATCGGGACGTTCTCAGGCTCAGGGTCAAGGTAGCCCCGGTCACCCTTTAGTATCTCGCGTGCCAGCTCGCTCGCACGCTCCCTCAGCAGCTCCTCCAGACTCGCTACCCTCTCAGCGTTGCGCTTCGGGTCGTGCTTCGCCTGCCGAAGCTGCTTCTCAAGGTCTACGAACGACTTATCGTTGTCCAGAGGCAGCTGCGCCAGCGGGACACCCTCCGGCCGGGCATCCAGGAAAGCCCGGTCGCGCTCAATCTGAGCCTTGGCGAGTTCATCCGCACGCCGGTCGAGCTTCGCCTCGATATCCTTGATCCTAGCGCTGCCCGGCTGCCCTTTCCTCAGCCGCCGCAGCTCCGGAAGGTGCGTCGCGAACTCCGCATCGTCGTGGGGGTTGAGAGACTCGAGCACAAGACCACGTGGCCTTGGGTCCAGGTGGCTGAGATCCTCTTCCTTCTGTGCCTCAGCCAGCTCCTCTGCACGGAGGTTCAGCTTATCCTCTAGTGCAACAATCTTGTCGGCGTGCTTCTTTGGATCCTGCAGCTTCAGTTTCGCACGCTCCACTTCCATTTGATGGAACTGGGGGTCCGCGTCCAGCGGCAAGTCCGTCAAAGGGACACCGCTGGGCTTTGCGGCAAGGTATTCGCGGTCGCTGTTGAGCGTTTCCATCGCGAGCTCCTCGGCACGGTCATTCAGCTCCTCCTCCAGATCCTTGATGGCAGCAGCGTTCTTCTTCGGGTCCTTCGCCTTCAGCACAGCCCGCCGCACTTCAGCGTCGTGGAATCTCGGGTCCTCGTGGAGCTGCAGCACCTGCAGCGGCACCCCAGCGGGCTGCGGACGGAGGTAGCCGCGATCGCTCTCAAGCATCTGCTTCGCGAGTTCGTCAAGGCGGGTGTTGAGCATATCGCGCAGCGCCTCGGCGTCCGCTCCTCCGGCATCAGACGAGCTGCTCGCACAAACCCTCGGGTCCCGGCGCTGCACAGCTAACGAGGCAAATACCTCGTCGTCGTGTGGCGCCAGTAGATCTACCGGTATCCCACGCGGCGCACTGCTCAAGTCCTGCAGGTCGTGCACACGCTGCTCGCTCGCCAACTCGTGCGCACGATCGTTCAGGCGGTCCTCCAGGTCGGCAATCTTCGCCTGGTTACGTTTCGGGTCCTGCAGCACAAGCTTCGCCCGCTCCAGCTCCAGCTGATGGTACAGCGCGTCCGAGTCGAGAGCAAGCGAATCCACTGGAATGCCCTCCGGCTGCGCATCGAGGTATTCCGGGCGGCAACCAGCAAGCACATCAACGGCAAGCTCATGCACCCGGTCGTTCATGTCCCTCTCCAAGTCAGAGACCTTCTCGAGGTTGGGAGACGGCTCGGCCTTTATGAAGCGCAGCGCATTCACCATGCGGGCAAACTCCGGGTCCTCATGTGGTCGTAGCATCGCCACGGGAATGTCTTCAGGGGTTGCATCGATGGCGCGCAGATCCTCTTGGATCTGCTCCGCAGCCAGCTTGCACGCTCGCTCATTCAGCTGATCCTCGAGGTCGTGGACCGCCCCGGCATTCTTGACGGGATCCTTCGCCTTCAGCGCTGCTCGTTTGGTCTCAAGATCGTTGAACTGGCGATCCGTGTCCAGGGGCAGCATCTCGAGTGGTATCCCAAGGGGCGCCGGAGAGAGGTACTCACGGTCGCTCTTGCGATACTCATGAGCCAGCGCGTGCGCGCGCTCGTTCAGCGCAGTCTCAAGGTCTTTGATGTCGTCCTTATTCGCGCGTGGATTCTTGCGCATAAGCTCTAGCCGCTCCGCCTCCAGCCGGTGAAATGCCGCGTCCTCGTCAAGCGGCAGCGCAGTCGTCGGGATGCCCTCCGGGTACGGATCGAGATACTGCGCGCGATCCTTGGCGAGGTACTCGGCCGCAAGGCCGCTGAGAATATCGTCCAGCTTCGCCTGTACGTCGTTCAGGCGGTGCTGGGCTCTCGGCGAACGCTCCTTCTTCTGCGCCCGCAGCTCCGGTAGCAACGCCGCAAAGTGCAACTCCTTGTGTGGCTCCAGCAAAGATACCGGGACACCCAGCGGGGAGTTGCTCAGGCCCTGCAGGTCCTCCATCTTCTGCTTCTCAGCCAGCTTGTGCGCGCGGTCGTTCAGCTTGCCCTCCAGATCGGTGATGGCAAGTCGATTTTTCACCGGGTCCTGGGCCACCAGCACCGCACGCTGCACCTCCAGCTCGTGGAACTCCGGGTCCGTGCCCAACGGCAGCGCCGCCGCTGAAACGCCCTCCGGCTCGGGGTCCAGGTAGCCGCGGTCACTCACCAGCATCTCCGTCGCCATCTCGTTCGCCATATCATTCATCTCCCCTTCAAGAGCCTTGATCTTTTCAGCGTTGCGGCGCGGGTCTTTCCGGAGCGCTCGCGCACGTGTGGCGAGGTCGTGGAAGTCGGAGTTGTCGTGCGGCCTCATAGCGTCGATTGGGACGCCTTGTGGCGCTGGGTCGAGATTCCTCAAGTCATCCTTAAGGACCTGCTGCGCCAGCTCGTGGGCGCGCTCGTTCAGGCGATCCTCCAGGTCCTCGATCTGCTTCGCGTGACCCACGGGGTCCTTCAGCACCACCTTCGCGCGCTCCACCTCCAATCCGTTGTACACCCCATCCGTGTCCAGGGGCAGATCGGAAAGCGGCACGCCCTCAGGGTTCGGATCCAGAAAGGTGGCACGTCCTCTGCTAAGCGCATCTTGGGCGAGCTCTTGCGTTCGGTCGTTCAGACACTCAAGCAGGTCCTTTGTCTTTGCGGCGTCTCGCGGATTGCGCCTCGCGCGGCGAAGCTCTGACAGAAGCTTGGCCACCTGCGCATCCTCGCGCGGCGCCAGAAGCTCAACTGGGATGCCGAGGGGGCTCTGGTCCGCACCATCGAAGTCGTGCGCAACTGCATCCTTAGCGAGCTCGCGTGCGCGAGCGTTCATCTCGTCCTCCAGCTGCTTGATCGCACCGGCGTGCTTGCGCGGGTCGTTCGCCTTCAGGTTCGCGCGGTCCTGCCGCATCTTCTCAAACGCAGCGTCCTGCTCTACCGCGACCTCCTCCAGCAGAATGCCCTCTGGCCGCTTGTCCAGAAACCACAGGTCCCCTTCAATCCTTTCCTTCGCCAGCCCCTCCAGGCAGCCCTCCATCTCCTCCAGCACCTTCACGGCCTCCGGCGAGGAGCCCTCACCCGCCTTCTCCAGCTGCCGCAGCTGCTCCGCAAGAGCGGCAAACTCGGGGTCGTCGTGCGGCCTCATCGTCTCCGTCTCGACGCCGCTGTACTCTCGTGCAAAGCGCTCCAGCTCCTCAGCCTTCTTCGCGGCAGCAAGCTCCGCAGCGCGGTCCCTCAGCCGTTCCTCCAGGTCGGCGATATGGCGCTGATGGCGCTTCGCATCCTGCGCCTTCAGCGTCGCGCGCTCCACCTCCATCTCGGCAAACTCAGGATCCTGATCTAGCGGCAGGTACTCCAGCGCCACGCCTTCCGGCTTCGGATCCAGGTAGCCGCGATCGCCCTCTAGCAGCTGGTCTGCCAACTCGTACGCGCGGTTGTTTATCTGATTCTCCATGTTCAGGATGTCGCTGGCGTTCTGATCGGGGTTTCGCTTCAGTGCACGCAGCACCGGGATCATCTCGGCGATCTGTGGATCGGTCAGCGGCCTCAGTAGTGCCAATGGGATGCCTTCGGGAGCCGGGTCACAGCCGGAAAAGTCGTCCTCCAGCTGCTGCCTCGCCAGCTCGTGTGCTCGATCACTCAGCTGCAGTTCCAAATCCTTTATCGCACGCGCATTGCGCTTCGCGTCCTTCAGTAGCAGCTTGGTGCGCTCCACCTCCAGCTGATGGAACTCCGGGTCAGCAGCCAGCGGCAGGTCCGCAAGCTTCACACCTTCAGGCTCCGGCTCCAAGAAGCTACGGTCCATCGCCTCCCTCGCCATCTCGTTCACGCGGGCGTTCATCTGTCCCAGCACCGTCTGCCGCGCCTCCGGGTCAGCGGCGGGGCTCTTCTTCAGTCCTCGGATGCGCTCCACAAGCGCGGCGAACTCCGGATCGTGGTGAGGGTTAAGCAGCTCCACAGGCAGGTCGCATGGCGCCGCGTCGACGCCCCGCAGATCCTCCGCCAGCTGCGCGCGCGCCAGCTCGTAGCAGCGGTTGTTCATCTGCCCCTCAAGGTCCTTTATCTTCGACGCGTTGCGTCGTGCATCCTGTGCCTTCAGCTTCATCCTCTCCACCTCCAGCTTCCGGAACTCCGCGTCCCTATCAAGGGGGAGCTCTTCCAGAGGAACCCCTTGCGGCGTGCGATCGAGGAATGAAGTTTCCTGGGCAAGCATCGCCTTGGCAAGCTTGTGAGCGCGCTCGTTCATCTCCGCCTCCAATGTAGTCAGCGCAGCAGCGTTCCCAACGGGGTCCTTGCTGAGCTGACGGTGGGTGTCCACCATCTCCGCAAAGGCGGCGTCGTCGTGCAGGTTGACCAGAGCGATGGGAAGCCCCTCCGGGACCTGATCCAAGTTCTCCAGGTCCTTTGTTCGCTGCTGATCAGCAAGCTCGACGGCGCGTTCGCGCAGCCGATCCTCAAGGTCCGTCATCTTCGCTGCGTTGCGCCGCGCGTCTTGCGCCTTCAGAATGGCACGCTGAACCTCCATGTCATGGAATTGCGGATCCGTGTCGAGGGGCAACAGATCAAGCGGCACGGACTTCGGCGGCTCCTCCAGGTACCTCGGCCGATCACCCCGCAGTTTCTCACCGGCCAGCACGTGGGCGCGGTCATTCATCGCGTCCACAACCTGTTGAAGTTGATCCGGTCGCGTACTAGGGTCTGCCTTCATGCTACGCAGCTGCGGCAGCAACCGCGCGAACTCGGCATCGTCGTGCGGTCTCACCACTGAGAGCGGAATGCCCTCGGGCTTCGGGTCGACACCGCGAAGGTCCTCCTGCTTCTGCGCCTCCGCGAGCTGCTCAACACGCAAGTTGAGCTGGTCCTCCAGATCCTGAATCTTCTTTGCGTTTTTGGAAGGGTCGCGAGCCTTCAGCTTCGCGCGATCGATCTCCATTCGATTGAACTCGGGATCGCTGTCCAAGGGCAGGCAGTTTAGCGGCACACCGTCAGGCTGCTGCTCGAGGTAGGAGCGGTCCTGCTGCACCAGGGCGGCAGCCAGCTCACGAGCACGCCTATTCATGTTTTCCTTGGTCTCCTTAATGGCTGCAGTGTTCCGTGATGGGTCAGCCTTGAGGTCGCGGAGGCTGTTGGCCAGTTTGCTGAAGTCAGCGTCATCGTGCAGTGCGACCATAGAGTAAGGAACACATAGTGCATCGTGGTCTAGCGAACGAACCTCACCTTCCTTCAAAGCCTTTGCCATCTCGAGCGCGCGATCGTTGAGCTGGCTCTCCAGAGTCGCGATGGCTCCCTGATGAGCGCGAGCGTCTTCGTACTTCAACCGCGCACGCTCCGCCTCCATTTCATGAAAGGTTGCGTCGGTTCCCAGCGGAAGGTGTCGCAACGCAACGCCCTCGGGAGTTTGCTCCAGGTAGCCGCGATCTTCCTCCAGCTTCTGCGTCGCCTTCTCGTGGGCCATGAAGTTCAGCCTCTCCTTCAAATCCTTGATTCCCTGACGATTCGCAACGGGATTTTTCTCCAGTCGTCGCAGCTCTTCCTCGGCCTCCGTGAAGGCAGCGTCATCACCGAGCTTGAGCGCTGCAATCGGTATACCCTCGGGAGCTTCGTCCACGTACTGCTTGCGCACCGCATCTGCCAACTCCTCCGCACGCATGTTCAAGCGCTCCACAGCATCAGCGAGTTTATCAGCGGTATCCGCTTTTTCGTAAGGCAAACTGAGCAACGCACGCATCTCATTCTCGATGGCGCTGAAAGTCTCGTCCTCATTGAGCGGCAGCGCCTCCAACGGCATTCCACCAGGGCGCTGGGCCAACGACTGCCGCTCTTTTTCGTGCACGGCCTGCGCAATTTCCTTGGCGCGCTCATTCATCTGGTCCAGCAGCTGCGTCGCCATCTTGGCTTTCGCCGGGTTCCGCTTCGCATCTCGGTACATATCCTCCAGTTCGTGGAAGCGCGGATCCGCGTCGAGGTGAGCATCCATGAAGGAGAGCGAGATCCCGAGCGGGCTTGGCTCCATGTCCCGCCGAGCGTCGAGCTTCACTTCCCGAGCCATACTGCGCAACAGCTCCTTCATTTCCTCCTCCACAGACTGAATCGCACGCTCGTCCTTCGACGGAGCGCTCTTCAGGGCCGCCCGCTTCATCTCAAGCGCACGGAAGGTCGGATCCTCGTCAAGAGGCAGCTGCCGCTGCGCCACGCCCTCCGGCTCAGCCTCCAAGAACATGCGATCGTTCTTCAGCGCCTCCGCAGCAAGCGCGTCCGCACGATCGTTCAGTGCCTCCTCGATTTCGCGGATAGCTTTCGCATTGCGTGCCGGGTTCTGGCGAAGCCTCGCACGTTGCGCCTCCAACCGCCCAAACTCCTCATCCGTGTCCAGCGGCAGCTCCGCCACAGGCACGTTGCGCGGTGCAGCATCCAGGTACGCATCCCGGTCCTGCGCGTTCTTCGCCTTCGCCAAATCATGCGCGCGATCGTTCATCATCTGCTCCAAATCGCGCAAGCGATCCGGGTCGGCGTACGGGTCCTTCTTCGACCTGCGGTGCTGCTCCTCAATGCCCACAAACGTCGCATCTTCGTCGAGTCCCAGATCGTTCATCCGGCGACCCTCAAGCTCATGGTCGATATAATCCTTCCGCTCCTCTGCAGCCATCGCCTTCGCCCTCTCAATCGCCAAGGCGTGCAGGTCCTCCGCGGCAGCCTTGATCGCCTCCGCATTTTTCTTCGGCTCCTGCCGCAGCTCCACCAGCGCAGCCTCCTTCTCAACGTACTCCGGGCTGGCATCCAGCGAGAGATCCTCTGCTGCGAACCCGAGGAGGCTGCCAAGAGTCGCTCGCTCCTCACCGCGCCGCTTGGCCGCAACGTCCAGAGATCGCTTCTGCATCGCATCGCGTATATCGCGACCCTTGTGGACATCGCCGTCACCGCTCGCAGTGATGTACGCCACCTCCAAATCCGCGAAGGGCTCGTCGTCGTCCAGCAGCAGCGCGTCGCGTGCGATGCCGCACACGCGAGCGGGTAGCACACTGGCCCGCACCTGCTGCTTAAGAGTTCTCGCCAGCTCGTTCGCGCGATCGTTCATGGCGCTCTCCAGGTAGCCTACCTGGGGGTCCGCAGCATCCGGGTTCGTGCTTTGCGCAAGAAGGGCCATGCGCTGCATCTCCATCTCACTGAATTCCTTGTCGCTATCCAGCGGGAGGTACTTCAGCGGGATGCTCTGCGGCGCCTCGTCCATGAAAGCACGATCAGATTGGATCTTCTCCTGCGCAAGCTCTTCAGCGCGGAGTCGGAGGGCGTCCTCGACGTCGCTGATCGCCTTCTTGTTCTTCGCAGGCTGGCGCGTCAGCCGCGCACGCTGCGCCTCCAGCCTGCTAAACTCCTCGTCCGCATCGAATGGAAGCTGCTCCAACGGTATCCCCTTGAAAGAAGGGTCCAGAAAGCGAAGACGCTCCTCTCGGTTGATACCCTTCGCCAGCTCGTGTGCACGGTCGTTCATCAACTCCTCCAGATCAGCGACGTCCTGCGGGTTCGACTTGGGATTCTTCTTCAAATCACGGTACTGCGTCTCCAGCTTGTGGAACTTCGGGTCCTCGCTCAGCGGCAGCGTATCGACAGGACGACCCTCTGGCTCAGGATCGAGGAAGCCGCGCATCTTACTCAGCTCTTCCGCGGCCAAGGCGTTCACCATATCACTCATTTCCTCCTGTAACGCCTGAATGGGAGCTGTGTTCCTTCTGGCGTCCTTACTGAGTGCGCGCAACTTCTCCTCCATGGCGAGGAAGGCGGGCGTCCGATCCAGTGGCAGATCCTCCAGCGGGACACCAAGGGGGGAATTATCGAGAAACGAGCGCTCCTTCGCAAGCTTCGCCTTGGCCAAATCGTCGGCACGGTCCTTCAGTGCTTCTTCCAAATCCTGGATGGCCTTGGCGTTCTTCTGCGGCTGATCCTTCAACATCAGACGCTGCACCTCCATGTCACGGAACGGCTGGTCATCATCCAGGGGAAGCTCCGTGTAGGGAATGCTACAGTAGCGTGCATCCAAGAACTTGGAGCGCTCCTTACCTTTTGTCGCCCTCGCAAGCTCGTGTGCGCGGTCGTTGAGCACATCCTCGACATCCGCGATCGCTTTGGCGTTTCGGTGTGGGTCTTTCCTCAACTTCGCACGCTGAGACTCCATCTCCGTAAAGGTGGGATCGCTGTCGAGCGGTACCAGGCGCAACGGCACTCCCTGTGGCTCAGGATCAAGGTAGTGGCGGTCACTCCTCAGCCGGTCCGCCGCAAGCTCCAGGGCGCGGTCGTTCAGCTCCTTCTCTGTGTCAGCGATGGTGCGCGCGTTGCGGCGTGGGTCTTGCTTTTGCTGCTGCCGCTTCACTTCCAACGCGCGGAATATCGCGTCCTCACCAAGCGGCAGCTCGTCCATAGGAATCCCCCTGAACGACCTTTCCATGTAGTCCGGTCGTTCCGCGACGTTCATCTCATGCGCGATTTCGTGTGCGATGTCGTTCAGACGATCCTCCATGTCGGGAATACGGGTGAGATCACCGCCACGGTTCAGCGCTCGGCGGCGCTTCGAGTCGAGGTCCTTAAATTCCGCGTTCTCAAGAAGGGGCAACGTGTGAGTCAGCCGGCCTTCGACCTCAGGATCAAGGAAAGTCCGGTCGCGCGCCGCATCCTCAGCGGCCAGCCCGTCAACCAGCTGACGCATCCCGTCCCTCAGCTCTGAGATGGCCTTAGCGTTGCCTTGCGGATCTTTCAACAGCCCACGCAGCATCTCCTCGCTTCTCAGATATCCGTCGTTGTAGTCGAGCCCCAGCTTCTCCAACGGCACCCCGTACGGCTCCTGATCCAGGAAGGCGCGCAGACCGGCCCGATGCTCCTTGGCAAGCTCACGTGCGCGACCGTTCATCTCATCCTCCAACCCACCGATGCGGTCGCGGTTTCCCAGAGGGTCGAGTTTGCGTAGCTGCAGGCGCTCCATCTCCTTAGCGTGAAACACCGCATCCGCGTCGAGCGGCAGGTCAGTCGCCGGAATGCCCATGGGCACAGGGTCCAGGAACAGCTCACGCTCGTCGTCCTTCAGCTTACCAGCGAGCTCGCGCGCACGGGCGTTCAGCTGTCCCCGCAAGTCCTTGATCGCCTTCGCATCACGCTTCGGTTTGCGGTGCAGCGCACGCAGCTCATCCTCCACGCAACTGAACGCTTCGTCCTCATTCAGCGGCAGCAGCTCCAGCGGAACACCCTCAACATCGGGGTCAAGGTGCGATCGCTCCTCTTTGTGCATCACGGTCGCCAGCTCCATCGCGCGGGCCTGCATCATGTCCTCCAAGTCGCTGATCCGCGAAGCGTTTGCAGCGGGGTGACGTAAAAGCTTCGCGTGCTCTTGAGCCATGCCTGCAAATGCAGCGTCGTTTAGAAGCTCCAAATCGTCGAGCGGGATGCCTTCGTATTCGGGATCCATGAAGCCCAGGTCAGCGGCGGTCATCGAGTCGGCTAGGGTGTTTGCACGGTCCCGCAGTGCGTCCTCGAGCTCTCGCAGCTTATTCGCGTTGCGAGGGTCCCTCTTCAGGGCATACCGTTCCCGCTCCATCCTCGTGTACGCAGGGTCTTCCTCCAGCACGGGGCCCAAGGCTTCGAGGTCGTGCTCAGGTAGATACTTGAACCGCTCTTCGCGGAGCACGGCCCTTGCCTGCACATGTGCCCGGTCATTCATCGCCCTCTCCAGCGCCCGCATGTCCTCCTCTTGGCTGTTGGGGTTGTGGTGCAATCGCTTCAGCGCGTCCAGCAGTTCCTGGAACGCATCATCTCCATCGAGCGGAACGTCCGCCAGCGGAACGCCCTCAGGCTCCGCATTCAGGAAAGAAAGATCGATCTCGCCAAGCTCGCGTGCATGCTCAGGGGCCTCCGTGATACGCACATGTGCCTCCTGTGCTGCGACGATCTCCACTTTGCATGGAACGTCACCAACGCCAACGGTGCAGCTCACGCTAATCGCATAGCGACCCGCCTTGCTTACGTGCTGCACGAGGCCAATCTCACGATTATTCGTAGCCTGTGCTTGAGGGCTAATAAGTTTGTCGTTCGAGTCGTACAGGTGCACGGACAGAAAGTCTTGCGCAACTGCATTACTGCCGCTGATATGCTTGAATGGTTTCTCCTGCTTAAGGAGAATGTGCAAATCCGTCGGTATATCAACAAGTATGTCGACACGGGCATGGCCCTTGTTTAAAAGATCAACGTGGGCGATCGCCGGCAACTGGCGCGCCACGTTCACACGGAGGCGCTCGATCTCCAGCTTCGGTGGATCGCTCTCTCCAAGGAACCAATACGAAAAGATGAACTTACCTTTATCACGCTGCATTCCCGTTGGAACTAAGTAGCTGAGGGACTCCGGAGGGATCGTCATCACATCAGCCACCTCGCGATTCTGCAAATACAGCCCAGATCGCAGACGGCGATGATTGTTGCCCGTCACCAGGTACGTTGGGATTCGTTCTGCACTGGCGCACTCCGCACCCACGACCGCACACTGAATGTAATTTACCTCGTGGTTCGTCTGGCGGTGCAGCAGATGGCGCTGGTCCGGCTGCCGAATCATCCCTATTATCTGCACGGGATCCCTCGTCTTGTTGCGCACAACGTAGAGCGGGTTCTCGCGCCACGTCACCAGTGAGGCGTTGCCGCCGTTGGTGGTGTCGCCCCACTCACTGTTAAAGTTGTAGCACGGGTGCAGCGGTCCTTTCAGATACGCCTGCTGCACGTTCGCGAACACATCGAGGAAGACGTCAGCGGGAATGTAAAACACGTTGCGCTGTGCAGGGTTGCAGATAGACCGCATCTCATCCGTCCAGCGCGAATCCGACGGCTGCATCGGCCCTGAATACGGTGAATCCTCGTAAGGGTTGTACATCTTCACCAGCACGTCCGCAGGGCTCAGGTCCACCACGTTGCGCGTCTCCACAAACCCTAGAATCGCGTAGCTGCCTTCGTCGATCAGACCGTACTCGCCAGCCTTCTCACCAAAGGCCAACGCAGCCATCGCCTTTTTCTCCATGTCATCCATCAGATCCCGCCAGAAATTCATACTCACGATGTCGTAGCCCACAGCCTTGGCCTTATCCACTTCCATGGGTATGAACATCACAGGGCAGCCGCTCAAGTCGTGGAAGATCTCGCCCTGTGAGATGTCCTCCAGGTTACTGTACAGCGTGTAGAACTTCGCGTACGCCTTCTCCAGCAGCAGCGGCCACCAGTGTCGCGTCGGCGAGCGGCAGAACACCGTCTCGCCCTGCACCAGCGGAATGCGGTCGTCAATCTCCACTTTTACCCAGTGGCCGTACCGGTGGAACTGAAACGTGTAGCGGCCGTCCTTGCGCGGCTTCTTCGACACGAAACAGTTGCGAATCACATCTGGGTGCCGCTCCAACAGCGCCGCGAACGCTGTCAGTGAGCTGCAGTCGTAATGATCACCCTGCTCAAACTGCTCACGGCTGAGCTCATCTGGTAGAAGCGGCATTTTCTTTCCCTCGGGGTAGAGGTCGCCAATGTGCACCCACGGATCATTCGTAGCCCCGCGATTTTCCATGTAGAATCGTTTATCTTCGAAGGGAGCGTCGCTGTCAGGTTGTTCGCCGTTGTTCGGAGAGTCGAACAGAACCGGTACAAAGTCGATGGTGTTGCGCTCTGTCTCAGCGTCCTCTCCCTCATCGATGATATCTTCATCGTCGAACATTACGGCATCTTCCGGGGGATCCACAATGCGCACATTCGCCGCGTGTGAGCCCACAGCAGTTATGTTCGCCGGCGCCTCACCCTTTGCACGGGGACAGGTGACGGAGATCGCATACCGCCCACTCCGGGGAAGGTGGTGGATGATGCTGATCTCACGAAAATTGGTAGCCGCGTGCACGCCACCGATCTTGCGATCCGTGTCGTCGTAAAGGTACATGCCCATGTAATCCTCCGTCATTGCGTCTCCGCCCGTCTTACTCACGAACGGCTTTGTCTGCTGCATCAGAATGTGAACATCCGTCGCCTCGTCCACGTAGAAGTCGATGCGGCCCTTTTCTTTCTGCTTCAACACCACACCTTTAGTGGCGGGGCTCGCCCAGTTAATACCAGGAATCGCCAACTTCGTGATGGTAAGGTCACTGTAGTCGACCCCTCTCATACGATAGAGTGCTACAGTGAAAGGTCCTTCCGCGCCTTTGAGCATGCACGACGGCACAAAATAGCAAAGTGAGTTTGGCGGAACCGTGATGGTGTTCGCCACCTCCCGTGAGTTGAGGAAGAGACTTTTGTGAATTGGCTTGTGATTGTTCCCTGTCACCCAGAAGGTCGGGATCGGGTTGGGGTAGGCGTAGTGAATCAGCACCATACCGCACTGCAAATACTTGGTGACCTCATCGAAGGAAGTGAAGCGGCGCTGATCGGACTGCTTGATCATCACCACTACTTTGGATGGGGTGTTGCCGGTGTTGCGTACATAGTAAAGTGGATTCTTGCGCCACGTAACGCTAGTGGGGTTGCCACCAGCCGTCTCGCCCTTCCACTCGTCTTGAAAATAGGTCGCGTCCGTCTCCACCGGACTCATGAAGCAGAGCTGCACGGAATTCATGATCTTGAGAAACGTGTTCAGGGGGAGAAATATGGAACGCTCATCGTCGACGTCGTACTTTGTCCGCAGCTTGGGGTCCCACGTTGTATCCTTCGAATTGAGTGGGCCCTTGTACAGGTACTCCTCGTCCTCAAACGGGTTGTGTAGATGCATTACTATATCGTTGGTCGATGATGTGCCAGTCAGGGAGAAGATATCTAAAACACCGTACTGCTGCTCTCGCTGCAACCCCATGTTCTCCAGCTCGATGTCTTTCGTCAGCACAGAGGCCACAAAGCGGCCCGACTGAATATCCTGCGCCAGGTCGAGCCAGAAATACCCTTCCGTCACCTCAGCGCCAGCCGCCTTGGCCAACTTCGCATCCATTGGAATGTTCAGCACCGGGTGCCCCGTCAAGTCGTGGAACGTCTCCTGCAGCGTGCAGCCCTCCAGATGGTCGTAGGCCGTATAGAACTTCGCATAGGCCTTCTCCAGCAGGAGAGGCCACCAGTTCTCTGTCGGCGAGCGCACGTAAAGTACTTCTCCCTCTTCCATAGCGATGCGATCGTCTACCTCGACCTTCACCCACTCTCGGCCACGAAAAAACTGAAAGGTGTAACGGCCGTCTTGACGCACCTTCTTCGTCACGAAGCAGTTGCGGATGACATCAGGGAACCGCACGAGGGTAGCCAGCGCAGAAAGCATGAAGCACTCGTAGTGGTTACCCTGGCCAAACTGTTCACGCGAGAAAGTCTCCGGCAGGAGCGGTTCAGTAACACCTTTGGGATATATTTCCGTAATGCGCCGCCATTCTGAAGTGATATGGGCGTTGTCGCGATCGAATAGGTCGTCTGAGAACAGCTTACTGCTGTCAGGAACCTCCTGAACTGACATCGTGGTCCCCCCTCAACGAAGAAAAATAAATAAAGAAGGCAGGGAAAAGGGAGAGAGGAGGAAGGGCACCGAAACAGGATGAAAAAAAATCGCACAATCAACAATGAAGACGCAGGCGAGAAAAGAAACAAATATATACTGGTAAAAGAAGAAGTGAGGGAGAGACCGAGACGGGGACAGCGGGCTGGGAGCGGGCGAAGGAATCGTGGCTAGTGGAAGAATAGACCACAGCGGAAGAACAGGGAAAAATGTGGGGTCGTAGGGGAGTTGGGGGGAGGGGGAAGGGGGGGGGGGGGGTCGGGAGGGTACTCAGCTAGAGAAAGGGGGAGTCAAGGGAGATGAGGGACAGACGCTATGGAAAAGAGACGAGGAATTGTCGGTCAGAGGTGGGAAGCAACCACAGCGAAAATAAAAAATAAAACAAAAATGGAGCAAAGCAGCTCGACCGGGAGCGAGGATCACCCCTCCCACCCCCTCCTTTCACAGCACCGGATCTCTTTTTCCTAGCCGCTAGCTCTGCGTCGCCCCTTTCACTCGTGAAGACCAACAGATCCCTGCACGTCACGGAACAAAGAGAAAGAAGAAGAGAGGACAGGGAACAAGAAATATATATATATATATTTATATTCTCAATGACTTAAAGGAGTCGGTGAGCAGAGGGTTAACAACAAAAAAAAAGATGGCGAAGCAAAAGAGGATGGGGAAAAGGCCTCCTGTACTTCGCGATCTTTTTTATAATTATTTGTGTATGTGGGTGAGGAGCTTGTGTGGCTCACCTTCTCACTTTCTAGTTGTCGAAAAGCAAACCAAAGTGCCTCGTCTCAACCTTTCACCTTCCTTCGCTTTTGTGTGCTTTGCCCCCGGGGGGAAGGGGGGGGGAGAGACGGCTGCGTAAAGGTGGATCCGCCAATGGTGAACGGAGCGAAACTCTACGCAACGACACACAGAAGGGGAAAGCTGTGTACCGCTGTGGACTCGCAACCACCTCACCAAGATATATATATTCGTTCAAACTGGGAAGGGAAAGCCCAACAGCTGAAAGCATACACTTTGCACGATCACAAAAAACAGAAGCCCGAAGGAAAGTAGCGGCCGAAACAGGACACGATCGCTGGATCGTTGTTTCTATTTGCACACGGAATAACTGAGGTCCTGCAGAGGAGGGGAAGAAAGGGAGATGTGAATTGTGCTGGGATGTTTCTGGCAATATGATCTCTTTCTTTTGTTTCTCTTTACGCTTTCTAAGTATGTGATTGTGTATGTGTGTATGAGTGTGTGTGGAAGGGGGGGAGTGTAAGCCCGAAAGAGCGAGGGTACCGCGAATGAACACCCAATCGCCCCGGCCCACACAGGATGGGAGCGATTCAGAGTCGAAGGAACAATAGGAGCGACAAGTAAGGCAGAATAGCGAAGGAGGGTTTAGGCATACACCGCATGTAGCTGAGCCACCAGTAATGAGTGCAAGACCGCGGAGAGTTTTGCGTGAGAAGAACTGTACTACGATACATCAGGCAGCGTCTTCTGGAATAATTCCGTGAATTCCGGCACTACCATCAGCTCGCACTGTTCTGCAATTCACAAGTCGAGATTGCAAAGGAGCCCCCATCACCACCATCACCCGTACGATTAGCGAAGACCGAGAGGAGAAAGGGGGGCGAACATACATACAGCCAGTCTCATCATGCCTTTCATGCCGGTGCTTTTGTAGATATGTGTGTCATGACCTCCTCAACAAACGCATACGCATGCAGTGCTTCGCGGTACAAGAAATGTTGACAAAGCAGCGTCTCCGTTTAATGTATACCTCGATAAACCCGAGATATAAAAAAAGAATGGCGAAAAACATACTCAGACAAGCACATACGAAAAACAGATGGGAAAGCGGGTGGGGAAAAGGATCGAGTGCGGTGGCTCTCTCTCTTGTATGACGCGCCTGCTTCTCCTCAATAATAATAAAATGGGTTACAAATGGGAAATGGGTGCCGCGTGCCCCACAAACAAAAAGTTTGACATGCACACGCGGTCCCCACCTAAAACGCCTGAACACGCTTTCGAACAAAAACAAATCGCATCGTTACCGGTGAAAATCCATCCACCAATGGAGTGCTGGAAAATTTTGTAAAGCGAGCGCATCATCTCTTACCTCTCTTTCGGAAGGAAATGTGAGGATGAAGGGGGAAGAGGGGCCCACTTATCCGCATCCGAGGCCTGTTCGATCTCCCTTTTCGCTCATCTACAGCGCACCTTATCATACACCGCGGCACATTTCACAAGAAAAAAGTGCGCACTACTCCGCCGAGGCACGTTAAGGACCTACCAGAACAGAGATGAAGGAAAAAGGAGGAGGGTGCTGCTTTTCGGCAATAAGGGGGAGAAGAAGAGTACTTTCGTATCCGATGAAGACAGAGAATCCAAACAAAAGCCAGTCCAAGACAGAAGCGCAGATAACATGGCTCGGGTTCACAAAAATGCTGTCGTTCGACCTCTTCTCCCTCTTGGACACTCATCAAAAAGGATACAGCTTTTTTTTTGGAGCGACGTCATGGCCTCTTCCCCTTTCGAAGCTTGAGGAAGGTGGAGGGAGGGTGCAGGGTGCAGAGGATGAAACCGTGTCGCTTCTTACCAAACCGTACCAGAGAAAAGACCTCATCTCATTGAACGCCCTCCTCCGCATCGATTCTGATGTCAAGGGGATGGCCGATCTGCCTGTTTGTTTCGTTCTTTGCATCGTTCCCAGTTCAGATAGTTCATGGATGTCCCGCTTGTCACGGGTTCGAGACTTCAATGGGGTCGGCATTGACGAATGCGACACTACTATATATATATATATATATGCATGCTGAGAAAGCGTTCGACTCAGCGATACGCTGCAGAAAGCTGGAGAAGCTGTATCTCATTACACGAAGAGTGGCACCGATACTGGTGCCGATGCTCGCGGAGTACACCGATTTAAAAAAAGTGGAATGGCGGAAATGTGACAGAACAAAGAAGCGCAGCTCATCAGCGACTGTGATGTGAAACGTTCTGGGTCCTCCCTCGAGAGCAGGGAATTCCTGGATGCACTTACCGCAGGCTTCGCCTCCTCCAACCACTCGGAGGTGGATTCACTCGTAGGTGAATCAGTTTGCATCCCACGCCAGCTTCCCTTCTGTTCAGCTCCGTCTTGGAAGAGCCCCTACGTTTCCTCTCTCCTGGAAAGGGGGAAAGGACTTGGAGGTTCCTGCAGCCGTACAAAAATGAAATATGCACATGCAAATCTTCCCACTAACACATTGCTGACATTCGAAAGTGGCCATGGGTATTCTTAGAGAATTTGAGAACTCTCTCCCGACCCTGGTGACTGGGCTGGGGATTTAACGCGAATAGCCGCGGCTACGAGGGCCTGCTTCAGGGACGCTCACCGAGCCGTTGGAGTTCGTCGCAGTTGGCTTGTGAGGCCGTCGGGTATGCCGCTGCATTTCGGCGGAGGGGTCCGCAGCGCTGGAAGAATGCGGACGCGGCGGCACCTTCGCACGGGGCGGCTCCATCACCACTGCAAAGCTCGCCTGTACATACGCTGGTGTGTATATAGTCAGTGTGCAGGGGGCATTACCGGATACTGGTTTTGATGGAGAACCTATAAGGAATGTGTAGCGTCCCTGTCTCGGAGCCTGGAAAGTAATGGCGTGCTCACGTGCGTTGGAAGCGTCCCCGGTAGTGCAGACCAGAACAGCGTTGTCTTCGTAGGCAGCCATGAAAATCTCATCTTCTGCAAGATGGTCGCCGTGCCGTGCAGAAGCGGGATCCGTCACCTTATTCTGGTGCAGGAGAGCATGAACGTCGCACGGCTCGCTCACCAAAACATCGACGCGCACACAGGTTCCAGAGCCGGGGTGCACGATGATTTCTTTTTCGATACGCCGATGGGTCTCAGCAATGGGTCGTAGCGTTGTGAGGTGGACTGGGTTACCCTGTGGATAGACAGAAAGTTGGAACTTGCCAAAGCAGCCTTTCTTTTTTGTGTACGGGACTAGGTAGCACGTACTGTGCGCTGGAAGCTCCATCTCCACGCACAGCTCACGCGCATCGGTAAGAAGGCCTTTCTGCACAAACCGGTGCGTGTTGTAGGCCAGGAGTGGCGCTACAAGCTGGGCGCTGTGGTCAGGACGTAAAAGGGCCAGCGCTGTCTGGTGGAAGACCCCAACACTGTGGGCATCGTAGTAGACTGGTGCGTGGTGACGCACCTCCGCAAGCACTGTCACGTTTCGGTGACTACTGTTTTGTACTAGATACATAGGGTTGTTCCGAAAAGTAGCGTACTTCGGATTGCCACCACTCGACTCAGCGTCCCACTCACCTGTCACAGTGAGACGATCACCGCAGTTTATGTGGCACCGCTGCAAGCTGGAGAAGTTGCGCAAGAACACCGGCTGTGGAAGGTAGAGGAACTCACGCTCTGTCTCGGGATTTGCCTTGCAGAGCGATCGCAACGCCGGGGTCCAATCAGAGCTCCCGGCTGCTAACGGGCCACGATACACCGGAGCGTCGAGGTAGCAGTTGTGAAGCTTCACAATCATGTCGGACGGGTCCTCCGAGCCTGGCACTGCCTCGATCACCTCGAAAACCGCGTAGTAACAGTGCGGATGTATACCATCGGGTACCGTATCGTTTGAGATAGTCATGAAAACGTCACCTCTTTCGAGCTGCTCACGGATGCAGCGCCAGAAGTTTACCTCCCGGTATGTACATCCTACCACCTCAGCCGAGAGCTTCGCGTCAAGCGGCAGATGCGTTACCGGACGCCCGGTCAAATCGCGAAGCGTCTCATGCGAAGTGCACTCATCAAAGCGCTCGTAGCCACCGACGTACTTGGCGTACGCCTTTTCCACCAGAAGTGGCCACCAAGCCCTGTTTGGTGACACGGTAAAACGGGGGTGCCCTTTTTCGTCGCAAGGAATTCGATCGTCGACTTCTACAGTAACGGGTGTGCTGTTAGGGTCGAAGAAGACAAAGCGATACGGGTCGTGGATAGGATGCATCTTAGTATGGAAAATACGATGCAGGAGCGGCGGTTGCCGACTGAGCGCCGCTAAGAAGGGAGCCAGATAAGTGAGGTCTCCTGCCGACGACGCCACATCAGATGTCGATGGGTAGTCTGGCAGTAGCGGCTGGTTAGATCCAGAGGGGTAGATCTCAGCGATATGCGGCCACAGATCCGCAACCTTTCTATTCGTGTCACGAAACCGCGGATCCACAAAGGCAGCAGCCTCTTCGACCGTCTTCCGCTGATGTTCCTCCGGAAACTCCATCGACCTCTTGAAGCTCTTCTCGAGCGACCGACGCCGACTGTTCGCTTGATCTTTTGCAACAGAAGGCTTCTGTGGCTTTAAGGGAGCCTCATCGTGTTCATCAGCGTGCCGCAAATGTTCTTGCCTATAGCGCTCCGCGATCTCCCCGACCCGCCGCTGCATCTCCGATTCTATGCCCTCCTGGTAAAGCGCAGGAAACTCGCTGGGGTGATACATCCAGCGGCGTCGCTCCTCCGCCAGCTGCTGGAATAATGCATCACTCCGGAAAGGAACGACACTCAAAGGCACGCCATGCACAACCTCGCTGAGAAACGGGTACGATTCCTTTGCGATCATCTCCTCCGCGAGACGGACTGCCTCCTTTTCCAAATCCAGGTCAACACCTCCCGGGCCGTCGTCTCGTGCACGACCCTCACGTAAGCGATTTGCGTGCATACCGAAGAGTTCTCCACCCGAGTACTCGTCGATCTTCTCCACAGGAATCCCTCGATATGCGCTTTGTAGCGGCACATTCATCATCTCCAGTGCGCGGCGTCGCATCGATCCCTCCACCTCCTCCATACGGAAGCCTCCCGCGACAGGATCAGTCTTCTCTAATCGATATCGCTCTCTCTCCAGTGCATCGAATCGAACGTCATCCTCCAGCTTCAGCCCTCTACGCTTCAACTCATCCCCGATTTCACCGAGAATTTCCTGACGCCTCGCTACCTTGAACCGCCGTGCCATTTCTCCGGCACGTCGTAGCATCTGCTCCTCAAGCTCCATCAGCCGTGCGGAATCTGGGATAGTCCGACGCGTAGAAGCACAATAAGAGCTGTCTAGGGACGCAAATCGCGAATCCTCCTCTAAATGCAGAAGCGCCACAGGGACACCTTCCACTTCAGAGGGTAGCACATCTCTGTATCGACTCAGAGGACCTCCGGAAATCACACCGCTATCATTCTTAGCACGAACCGCTCCTTCGTCTTCCTCCAGAACAACCTCCCCGGAGGCCCTGACGAGCACCTTCAAACGCTCACCCAAATCCGAAGAAGATCCCGACAAATCGTAAAGCGCTCTAGCCAGCTCGTGCGCACGATCGTTCATCTGCCGCTCCACGTCCTTCAGCGCCTTCGCGTTGCGCTTCGGGTCCCGCGCCAGCTCGTGCCACGTGCCCTCCTGCTCCACGAACTGTGCGTCGTCGTCCAGCCCCACCTCGCGCAGCGGCACACCCTCCGGCTTCGGGTCGAGCACCTGCTCGCGGTCCGCCCACTTCCTCGCGTCCGCAAGATCGCAGGCGCGGGTGCCCAGCTGCTGCTCCAGCTCCTCGACAAGACGCGCGTTCGCGCGCGGGTCCTGCGACAACAGAGCGCGCCGCTGCTCCTCCATCGCAGTGAAGTCGGCGTCGTCGTCCAGCCCCATGTCCGCGCGGTCAATGCACCCAACACGGCGCGGCACATACTTGTCCCGGTCGGCCTCCTTCACAAGCCTAGCCAGCTCGTGCGCACGGTCGTTCATCTGCCGCTCCACGTCCTTCAGCGCCTTCGCGTTGCGCCTCGGGTCCCGCATCAGCTCGCGCCATGCTCCCTCCAGAGCCACGAACTCCGCATCCTCGTCGAGCGGAACGTCGCGCAGCGGCACACCCTCCGGCTTCGGGTCGAGCACCTGCTCGCGGTTCGCCCACTTCGCCGCGGCTGCAAGCTCCTGCGCGCGCACCATCATCTGCTGCTCCACGTCCTTCAGCGCCTTCGCGTTGCGC
>JASAOM010000966.1:0-26217 GCA_030849085.1 Borovskyia barvae | reverse complement strand
CAGCTCGTACCACGTGCCCTCCTGCTCCACGAACTGCGCGTCGTCGTCCAGCCCCACCTCACGGAGCGGCACACCCTCCGGCTTCGAGTCGAGCACCTGCTCGCGGTTTCTCCACTTTTGTTGTTGCGCTAGGGCTGCTGCACGTTCATTGAGTCGACTCTCTAAGGCGCGTACGGTCTCGGCGTGGATATCAGTACCAGAGGTAAGGAGCACACGCCGCTCTTCCTCTAGCGACATAAATTCACTGTCATCATCCAAAGGCACGGAACGAATCGGAACGTGGGCAGGGTGAGAGTCGAGAAAGAGGTCGCGCTCACACCACTTGTGCTTTTCTGCCAAGGTGTCAAGGCGATCGTTGATGACGCTTTCAAGTGTCTGCAGCGGAGTTTGGGCCGTGTAGGATGGCTGCGTAGCGCGCTGATGTTCGCGGATCGCGTCTGAGAAGAGGCGGTCCTCGCCGATGTGCGGAAGGTTAATGAGTGGCACGTTCGCCGGTCTCGTGTGAAGAAAGGGGTAACGCCTCAGGAGCTCCTCGAGCGCTAGGTGATAAACATGACTCTGTAGGTCATTTCGAAGTGCTTTCAAGTGCGCCTCTGTAGGATTGTGGCGAAGAGTGTTCCGCAGGTTTTCCTCTTTCGCATTATATTCGGTGGACTTCTCCAATTCGAGCTCGTCTAAAGCGATACCGAACGGCTCAGGTTCGAGAAAGGCACGAATAGCTTGCAAAGCCTGCTGCTTCAGTTCATTGTGGCGTTTATGAAGGGCCTCTTTGACGTCGCTGATCTGCTGCTCATAGAAAGTCGGATCCTCACGCAGAAGACTATACAACTTATCCTCCATTTCCTGATAAGGAGCGTCACTTTCGATCGATATTTCGCTCAAGTTCCGCAGATCCTCTCCCGCGATATCTGCCCTCATATTTTTCTTGAACAGCTCGGCAAGTTGTGTTGCGCGGTCCTTCAAGCTTTCCTCAATGGCGGTGATGGCGGACGGGTTTGTGTCGGGGACGCCCAGAAGATCGATCAGCTCTGATTCTTGCCGCATGATGGTGGAATCGTCGTCAAGACTCAGGAGACTGACAGGGACCCCTCCTGGAATTCCGTAGAGCCTTTCCCGCCTGCTGGCAAGAATCGTCTTCGCTAGCTCGGCGACGCGGGCGTCAACTGCCTCCTCCAAGCTGCAGATAGCCGCCGAGTCGCGCATGGGATCCGACTTCAGGCGCGCACGCTGGTCCTCGAGGGCCACGATAGTGGGATCAGTGTCCAACAGCAGTTCGCTGGGGAGGACGCCGTGGAAGTTGAGCCGCACATAATTGGGACGGTCTGCCCTATTGAGCGACTTTGCGATGTCGCCTGCCATCTGGTGAAGTCTGTTCTCTAACATCTGCAGTGTTTCTGCATCGGGATGCGGCTGGTGCAACTCATCGCGACGCTGTCGCTCCATCGTAAGAAACGTATCATCCAAATTGAGCGGCAAGTCCTCTGTGGGGCGTCCATGATATTCAGGGGCAAGGTAGTTGAGACGCTCCTGGGCCAGTAATTCTGCGGCCATGTTCTCCGCCATGGCCGCAAGCTCACCTTCCAACTTTACAATCGCAGCAGCGCTTTCGTCTGGTGTGCTCCGCAACTCCCTTCGCTTGGCTTCTTTAAGCAAAAAGCAACGGGCCGCGTCTAGCGGCAGCTCCGCAAGCGGCACGTGCAGGTATGCCGGCGCGAGATAATCACGGTCTTCCGCCAATACTGCCCTCGCAAGCGCTTCTGCGCGCATGTTGAGGAAACCGTTGAGTTCCTGAATTCTCGCCTCATCCCGGGGGTAACTCTGGCGCTCGCGCATTCGCTCAACCTCCTTGTCGTGGAATTCCGGATCCTCATCGAGGTGAAGTTCGGCACATGGAACACCCAGCAGCAATGGTGGGAGGAAAAGCTCCCGCTCATTCTCTTTCAGGTCCTTCGCCAGCACCTCCACACGATCTCTAATTTTTCTCTGGAGTTTGACAGCCTCATCATGGGCCGTGATAGGGTTCCCCTTCCTGATCAAGCGGAGCTCTTGCTCCAGTGCAAGCAGTTCTGAATCTTCGTTGAGAGGGAGCAGCGCCAGTGGCACGCCATGCGGCTCTGGTGGTAGAAAGGCACGTTCCCGCGCGTGCATGTCATCGGTCATCGTCCTTACCACGTGTTCCATCCTACCTTCCAAATGATTCATCCGTGCCGCGTTGAGAGATCGGTCCCGCTTCAGCTGCTCCCGCTCCACTGCCAGACTCGCAAACAGCGAATTGTCCATCAGCGGAATGAAGGCAGTTGGGATGCCAGCGTACAGGGGGCACAAAAAAGATAGGGAGGGCTCCACCTCATTCTCCTCCGTCGCCCTCGTCTCCATACCTGAACGTAGAGAAAACTGCAGCTCCGCCATGTCCGAGGGCAACTGGTGCACCTTCATCTCCATCGACGGTGTCCCAAGACCGCTGCTGTCATCTGCCGTCTCGCTCTCGGTAGCCTGCATTATCGGTTCTTCCCTCAACGCGCCGATGCATGGGGCATCCTCGTACGCGTCAGTGATGCGCACGTGCGCCACCTCTGCGCACGCGATTTCCACTCGACACTTGACCGTCGCATCTTTAGCCCTTGGGCACGTGATGGAAATGACATAACGGCCCGCCTTCGGTAGATGGGTGACGAGGCCATTCTCTTTCAAGTTGGACGCCGATGATACACGTGCCACAAGCTCTGTCTCCTCGTTGTACAGGTACATGCCGACGAAGTTGTCAGTTCGCACCTCACTGCTCCGTCGTGTATCATGATTACACTGCACAAGTAGAATATGCGCATCCGTTGGTGAATCAACATGGAAGTCAACGCGGCTCTTTTCTTTGGGAGCCATTGATATATGCTTCACAGCAGACAAGTCCTGCCGCACATCGACTTTAAGTCGCTGAACAAGGAGGGCCGCGTCGTCAGATGGTTTTACATGCCAGTAAGAAAGTTGGAAGATGCTTCTATCGTGGTATTGGGCTGTCGGGACGAGATAGCACAAGGAGCACGGTGGAATGCAAATCTTGCTCGCCGCCTCGCGGTAGTTGTGAAAAACGGCCTTGTGCGCTATGCGGTGGTTGTTCAGCGTGACCAGGTAGGTGGGGGTCGTTTCGTTCTCCATGCTCTGCGCGAGCAGAACGTCGCATCGAACGTAGTTCAGCTCGGCTAGCAGATGAAATTGGTGCCGTCGATCGGGCTGTCTTATCATGGCGAACACTTCCACAGGTTCCGGACTGGTGTTGCGCACAACATATAGCGGATTATTACGCCACGTCACGAGAGAAGGGTTGCCACCGCTGGTCTCCTCGTTCCATTCACTGTGAAAACTCCAGCACGGCTCTACAAAGCCTCTGAGGTGCACCTGGGAGAGCGAGTGGAGGGAGCCTTGGAAGGTGTCGGCTGGCATGAAAATGGTGTGCGGCGTTAATGCGCTGGGCGAAATTTCTATTGCAGTCCACCGCTCATCCGAAGGATCCGACATGGGGCCTCGGTACACCGCACCGACGAATGGATTAGCCAATTTTAAGATGATGTTGCCAAGGGAGGGTGATGCTGATTTGATAACAATGATGTCAAGAAGGCTATAAAACTGTCTAGGAATAAGCCCAAAACTCTCACTTTGCGGAGACGTCTGCAGAGCTACGGCTGTATTGCCAAGTTCATCACGCAGCTTCTGCCATTGCGAGCACGACTTCGTATCGAAGTCTCCCGATCCTGGTGTTGAAGTATCTAACGGAATGTTAAGCACAGGGCAGCCGCTCAAGTCGTGAAAGACTTCAGCCTGTGAGCATCCCGCTAAATTGTCGTAAAGCGTGTAGAACTTCGCGTACGCCTTCTCCAGCAGCAGCGGCCACCAGTGTCGCGTCGGCGAGCGGCAGAACACCGTCTCGCCCTGCACCAGCGGAATGCGGTCGTCAATCTCCACTTTTACCCAGTGGCCGTACCGGTGGAACTGAAACGTGTAGCAGCCGTCCTTGCGCGGATTCTTCGACACGAAACAGTTGCAAATCACATCTGGGTGCCGCTCCAACAGCGCCGCGAACCCAATGAGGCAGCAGCACTCCGACATCACACCCTGCTCAAACTGCTCACGGCTGAGCTCATCTGGTAGAAGCGGCATTTTCTTTCCCTCGGGGTAAAGGTCGCCGATGTGCACCCACGGATCATTCGTTACCTCACGGTTCTGCAGCATAAACATCCGATCTTCGAAGGGAGCGTCGCTGTCGGGAAGCTCTTGGATGGAAGCAGGTAGTACCTGGATGGCATCGAAGTCGATACGAGCGACTCGCGTCTGGTCAGTCTCGCCTTCTTCGACTTTTTCTATTTCGTCGGGGAGCATCTCAGCGTCGTCTGGGGCCTCAACGTGCCGAACGTGGCTAGAGAAAGAGGCAACGATAATAACAGTCGCCATCACCGTACCCTTTGCACGGGGACAGGTGACGGAGATCGCATACCGCCCACTCCGGGGAAGATGCTGGATGATGCTGATCTCACGAAAATTTGTAGCCGCGTGCACGCCACCGATCTTGCGATCCGTGTCGTCGTAAAGGTACATGCCCATGTAATCCTCCGTCGTCGCATCACCGCCCGCCTTGCTCACGAACGGTTTTGTCTGATGCAGCAAAATGTGAACATCCGTCACCTCCTCCACGTAGAAGTCGATGCGATCCTTTTCCCTCTCCCTCAGCGCCATCTTCACCGTGATAGGATTCGCCCAATCCATTCCGGGCACGGAAAGCGGCTCCACCGAGAACTCCGAGTAGTCCTCGTCCTGGAAGCGATACAGCGTTAGCACAAAAGGGGCCTCAGCACCCTTCAGCATGGTACAGGGAGCGAGGTAACACATGGAGTCTGCCGGGATCGTAAGGGCGCTCGCCACCTCACGCGAGTTGAGGAAAAGGCTCTTAAAGATGGCCCGATTGCCGGTCCCTGTAACCCAATAGGTTGGGATCAGGTGAAGGTCGATCACGCGCGTCACTACTATACCACACTGTACATAACGGCTAGGGTCATCTGGGTCCGCAAATTCGCGCTCGTCTTCCTGCTTGATCATGGCTACAATGTCGATATCCCTCTTACTTCTGTTTCGTACGAGATAGAGCGGGTTCTTGCGCCAGGAGACAAACGTCGGGTTCCCGCCAGCAGAACGGCCACGCCACTCATCTTCAAAAAAAATGGGGTTCGGTTCGATCATGGTGACGTAGCAGACCTGCATGGAGTTGATAATGCGCAAAAAGACGTTCAGTGGTAGGAAAATAGAGCGAGGGTTACCGACGCCGTACATTACGCGCTGCTTCTCCGACCACAAGGAATCTTTTGCGTTGAGTGGGCCCTTGTACAGGTACTCCTCGTCCTCGAACGGGTTGTGCAGGTGGATCACTATGTTGTCCAGCACCAGCGTCCCGTGAAGGGAGAAGATATCTAAAACACCGTACTGCTGCTCTCGCTGCAACCCCATGTTCTCCAGCTCGATGTCTTTCGTCAGCACAGAGGCCACAAAGCGGCCCGACTGAATATCCTGCGCCAGGTCGAGCCAGAAATACCCTTCCGTCACCTCAGCGCCAGCCGCCTTGGCCAACTTCGCATCCATTGGAATGTTCAGCACCGGGTGCCCCGTCAAGTCGTGGAACGTCTCCTGCAGCGTGCAGCCCTCCAGATGGTCGTAGGCCGTATAGAACTTCGCATAGGCCTTCTCCAGCAGGAGAGGCCACCAGTTCTCTGTCGGCGAGCGCACGTAAAGTACTTCTCCCTCTTCCATAGCGATGCGATCGTCTACCTCGACCTTCACCCACTCTCGGCCACGAAAAAACTGAAAGGTGTAACGGCCGTCTTGACGCACCTTCTTCGTCACGAAGCAGTTGCGGATGACATCAGGGAACCGCACGAGGGTGGCCAGCGCAGAAAGCATGAAGCACTCGTAGTGGTTACCCTGGCCAAACTGTTCACGCGAGAACGTCTCCGGCAGGAGCGGTTCATCCGCATCTTTGGGATATAGTTCAGCTATTGAAACCCATGTTTGGGCCACATGATGGTTGGAGCGGTAAAATTCGGTGTCGATGAACGGCTCCTCATCGTCTGGCAGTTCAATAAGAGACATGGAAGTGGTGCAGCTGCTCGCTATACGAGCGGTGTTTCCCCGTCGAACGGATCGTTTAAGGGTTGCTGCAGCGGTCACCCCACTCGCCTGGCAGCTCGAAAAAAAATTAAAGTGGCGAAAAAAGTCGAGGAGACCAAAAGTGACTGTTGGTGGTCAGGGAGGCGAGGGGAGGAGAACGGGTGGGGTAATGACGCTTCGCAAGACGAAGGGGAAAGGGTGAGGCGGGGAAAGGTTAAAAGACGCTGCAGACACGATGGGAGCCGCCGGGGAGCCACAGAAGAGACGAGGAGACCTCACCAAACGGGGAGAAAAGGGGGGAGAAGGAGGGAGGGAGGGGAGAGGCGCGGTAAAGTTCGTCGGGAAAGATTCGTGTTAGAAAGAGGCGCACAGGCGAAGCAAACAATGATGTCGACCACGATTCCCCTCCGAGTGATATAAACAGGCCCAGAGGAGGAAATAGTGACGTGAGGGTCGGAGCTCGTCAAACGAGAAGCGAAGGAGGAAATAAAGAAAAGGAAAATGTAGAGATACAAAGAAAAACAAAAGAAATACCAACGAAGAAGATCCCCACACAGAAAAAAAAGGGGTCACCACAATCACGAACACCACCAGCAACAACAAGAACACGAAATATGAACAGCGGCAAGCGATGCAATCGAGGAAGAGAAAAGGGAGGGCAAATACCACCGAGGTAAAAATAGGAGAGAGGAAAGGAAATGCGTTGATGCCACGCTCGGGGGAGTACAGCAGAAGAGGAGGGAGAGAAAGGGGAAGGGAGGAGAAGCCGAGGTCTATTTGCTTTAGTACACCTTTTCTAAACCTCGTTGACTTATGATTTCGCTCTAGAACACCGACGTCTTCGTTTCGCTGCCGCCGAGCCTTTTAGCTTCTACCACCGGCGCAGCCGGGCCCTGCCCTTGCCTGTCTGCCCTTTCTATCGCAGAGTTGTGTCTGCTTATCTGTGTTGGTGGTCGAAAACGCGCCGAAGTTACGATGGGTTAACGAAAAGATAGCGCCGGGGGGAGGGGAGCTGCAGAGCGACGGTGGAGTGAGCCTCCGATCGTGGGGGGAAACACGGAACGTGACGGCAGAAATTCAAAGCGAAGGGGGCACCTCTCCCTCGATACACCACGATCCCGTCACTGACAGACGCACCGAAGAAAAAAGGAGGGCTGATTATCTCAAAATTCTCTCACTTTTTTCTTTTGATTGCACAAGGGGGCAACTGATGCCTCCGTGGTAGACACAGAAAGAAAGAATGGACAACCTTAAAGACCTTCGATGGAAGAAAGTAGTCTCAATACATCACACCGTATGATCTCTTGCGTTTTAGGGTGGGTCGATGAGAGGAGCAGCAGCCTCTGGGAGACAGAAGCTCCGCGAAAGGCACCAATCTATCCAATGAGCAAGAGCAGAGGGAAGGGGTGGAGGTCTAGACGCTTGCGATAGGGAAAATGAGGAAGTCAAAGGTGTCAGAAGCAGAGAAGTTCCCTCCTGGTGTGAAATCCAAGGAAATTGGAAAAATAAATGCTGGAGCAAGTTCGTATAGACGATAGAGTAGTTCCGGGGTAAGGAAAGAGGAGGGTGCGAAGTGGGGGCGACAGCAAAGAAAGGAAGGAAAAGTTTCGTGCTGCAAAGGGCGGAATGAGGAGGAGGCAGAACGCCACTCAAAGGGGAGGGGGGCGGGAAGGGCACCGGGAGAAAGAGAGGGAACAATCTTCACGTTGGGGGAGACGAAGCGTCGAAAAGGTACCTGAAATGGAGGAGCTCCATCGAAATAATATATATACATATATATTCCATGAAGGCATCCTGCATAGGCCACATGAAAAATATATACCTTTTCAAAACTCTTCCCCATGAGCAGCCGCGCTCTCCCCGTCATTCCTTCCCTCCGTTGTCCCACCTCCCTCGCCCCCATTCTCCTCCTCTCCATCGTCGCTTCTTGTTTACTGCAGCAGACGAGTAATATGTACTTGAAATAGATCCTTTTGGCGTGTGTGTGTGTGTGTGTGTGGGGGGGGGGGGGGGCGGCGTTGGGAGAGCAGCATTTCAGGTGCGGCGGGATGTGCCCAAACACCTCATGTTTTGGTTGTTGTTTTTTTCGAATGCTTTTCACGAGCTCATGAAGGGGGTTTACCCTGCCCACCTCACCCCTGCTAAGACCTTGATTTTGCTTGGGTGATGGGCATGCGTCATGGTTAGTGGAGATCGCCGATGGGGTGGAAAAGTGTCGGTTTGCGAGTCTGCACGTGTTTGTGCTTCTTTTTGCTTAGAAAGAGGACATGAAACACGGCGTGTTCTAGGAATGCGGCTTGGAGTTGGCCAAAATGAGCGCGAAAGCATGGCCGGAACTCCCCAAGGTAGGTGCTGATTCACGCGTTGAGGGCGCCGGAAATTGCGGCCGCGTGGTACATATCTTGTGCGGAGACCCAGCGCATCAACGCCATGACCTACCGCTCGTATACACAAGTCCAGCTGAGGAAGTAGTCTGCGTGAGAAAAGCAGTTCCTGGCTATCCCTGCACTGTCCGCCTCCTCGTCCAACGCCCTCTCGTTACCGGAATCGACCAGCCCGATAAAAAAGGGGGGAAGAAGAAGCGGAAAACAGGACGGAGTGGCACACGTGCAGCTGCTAAGGTGGAGAAGCAAAGGGAGCTTCCCTGTGCAAGAGCCCCGCCTCGTCATCGACGCAGCTAGATCGAAAAAGAGGCACCGATGGGACACGAAAAGAGAACAGGGGCGTGGGCACCCCGTCGCTTTGTTCATGGAAAAGCGGCTGGAAGGGCAAAAGCGGAAAGGCAACCTCAAAAATCTTCGTTCAGGCCAAAGCCATCTTGACTATCAGCGGTGCAATCACTACTACTGTCTTCATCGCTGCATTCAGAGCTCTCGCTATCCTCGCCAAGCGCCGGCAAGTCTTCCAACCTGACAACTCCCTTCTGCAGAGCATCTTGCAGGGACGCTGGAAGGGTGTGAGGGCTCAGCAAGGATGCATCTGGCATCGTCTCAGTGGCACGCTGGGGACGCAGCCATTCCGCAAGGCTGGCCTCTTCATCCTCCAAGCGGACGGGTGACGAGTCCCGTTGGCGTTTTCCATAATGCCGACCGGACAAGTCCACAATTTCCGATCGGTCAGCGCCGTCTCCGTTGCAGCTCTTGGTACGGAGAGGGAAGCGACGTGGAACCCGCGATAGCTGCAACGGCATCAGGAACGACTCCGTGGCATTCTGCAGTAGTGAATATCCCCCGTGCTGCCATTCTACAAAAGTGTGCGCAACGGTGATGCCGGATGGGTCAGATGGGATGCGCAGCGGTGCGATGACAACCGCCACTGCGGGAAGCACCTCATTCGCTTCCATCTCCCGTAGCGTTGACGAGGTAAGCGTTGGCTTTTTGCGGATGCGCACGGAGTGGCCGTCTCGAACCGGTGTGTAGAAGGTCGGCTCCGGCAGCGGTAACCTTTTCGCAGACCCGCCCTTGGAGGCCCCGATGCCTGTGACGAGTCTGGGCAACGTGACGGGGTAGTCATCACGCAGCGCTTCCGCCATCGGAATGCGTCGCTCCGCATCCTCCGCCTCCACGAGTAGAGGAAGGCCACTCGTTCCCGCCAGCTTCGACCAGCCCCAAACGTAGCATCCCTCTTCGATAAAGGTCAGATCATACGTGGCGATATGAGCGGCGAAGGCACGCCCAGCAGGAAGATACAACAGCACGTACTGCTCAGATGTGAAGGGGTCAGAAGTGCGTCCGAAGGCCCTCACACACTGCCCGAACGGCACCTCACCCACCACGTCAGCGTACCGGTGAGGAAACCGGCGCACTCGGACTACCTTCTCCGGCCGGGCAGGTTGATACACACGAGCAAACGGCGTCACTTCATCGGAGAGGCCCACTGTTCCATCTGACCACATCACGCACGCGTGATTGAGAGAGACCGCCACCGCCTCCTTAACCTCTCCGGCATGAAGATGCTTAGATGAGGGTACATCGCTGGTTGTGCCACCGCAGATACTGCGGCAATGTTTGTCCCTTTGCTGCGCAGCGCGAGACAACGCCGCGGATGCGTAGTACGGTACCACCGTACCGCGGCGCACGTAGTCCTTTAGTTCGTACCAGCGGCGATGCAGAAGCGGCCGCCACTCTGCCTCAGCCAGAATGTCACTCGAAACGACCTCGGTCCCCAACAGGCTCCACCGCACGGAGAGAAGAGGAATGGATGGTGAAGGCGCTGAGAGAGGCATACCTAACGCCCCCTCCAAAACAGCCTGCAGCTTCCCAAGCGGTGTTTCGGTTGGGGTCAGCAAAAGAGCTGTACGTGAACCGGCGCTGAGGTCCCACCGCAGGGAAGACACCGTCGCACCTTCCCGTCGCGATGCAGCGGCGCTGTCCACAACACCAAGGGGAATGGGCTTTGTAACCGAGTAAAACCCATCAGCGAACGAAATCTCCGGCCGTGGAACGGTCAAAGCCCACAGGACATGAGAAGAACTCTTCTGTTCGCACTCGTGACCGGTCGACGGGGGTACTCTCACCGTAATGGACATGATCACTGCACGCCGCTGCTGCTCCAGTACCGGACACACATCCGTCCTTTCCACCATGAGAGACGATGAGGTGATGGACATGGTGGTTGGACAGTCCTGTGAGCTGGCACACCACAAGCCACCGTAGCGCAAGATCTGGGGAGGAGCGGGGGGAGGGGTGAGACACGTGTGTTGAAGAGAAGGAAAAATGCAGAGCAACCGAAGAACCGGAAACAGAAATCGGCTCCTCGTAGACCTTTCCTTTTGGGGGGGAGGGAAGGGGAAGAGGCCAAGGGAGAAGAATAACTTCTTCGCCGAGTTGAGCTTCAAAACGTCAACGAGAGGGGGGGCACGATGCTTGTTGATGACGTTCGCACTTCGTAGCGAGCAACTTCCAGCTAAGTAGGCCAGCTGGTGAGGCTTCAAGTCGTCGTACCCGGCCTTGCACGCCCACACACAAGGAAAGAAAGGAGAGCACTACGTTCGATCCTCCACCTTGTGTGAAGCGTCAACGAAGGAGACGGGGGCAAAGGCACGAAGCACTGGACCATGAAACAGAGAGGGCTCACAAACAGATTTGGGCTCCTCGAAATTACGTGGTGTTAAGGAAGAAAGGGAAAAAAGAATTGAAGGAAGAAATTTATGAGGAGGATTATCGTAGTGTGTGAGGAATGCAAGAGGGTAAGCGAAGGTGAGGAAGCTCGTGTGAAGTCTGGGAGGCGCAACCCGCCACCCTGAAGCGATTTCTCCTCAGTCTTACGGCGGGCCGAAGGCTTTGACAGAAAAGAGAAGAGTAACAAGTCACAAGGATGGAGAAGTTCAAAGATCTTCGAAAACGGAACAAGGTGAAAGAGAGGAAGGAATAGAGAAGGAGGGCGATCGCGCGCCTTGCAGGCATCACAGTCCGTTAGCTATTTGTCGGGCATCCCTCCCCTCTTTCACGGATATTGGCCGCACTCGCTTCATCGAGGGACGGAAAGCCATCACGAGAGAAAACCGTGAGGCTTCTCTCAAAAGGGTGCTGACGCGGAGGGAAAACGGTGCGTCATGGTGGAAGGAGCGACAAGGAGCGGAAGAGGGATGCACAAACTTCATTAAGGTAAAGCGGACACGCATGAAATAAAAAAGAGAGCGGCAGGTGGGCAGGCGGAGGCACAGAAGTGCTCGCCCGACGAAGAGCTGGAGACCGCTATCGCCTCATAGGCACCCTGCCGAGGAGAGAGAGAGTCCGCACCACGGAAAATGCGCGCGATTCAGAAGACCTTTTGTATCCCCGACGCTTTGGTTTGCATGGGCTGTTGTGCTGTTTTCTTTTTGGGTTCTTTTCACTTTTTTTTCGGAGTGGTGGGGTTTCTCACGCAGCAGAGAGCAGATCATAGACAAGTATTTTTTTGTCGCTGCAACCTCGGAATGAAGAAAAATGGCGACGGGGAGGACGATGAGAGAGGGGGAAAGGGGGCGAGAGGGAGAAGAAAAGACTCGGCGCGAAAAACAAAAATGGGGAGCAGGGAGAGCAGGGGGAGCTTTCAAGGATAGACAATCAGGGCGTTGAGTCTGTAGCCGAGCAAATCAGCGAGCCACCAGCACCCAACGCAAAAGAAGGATCGTGCATATGTGTGTGTGTACAGCTCTGCCAAATTTAGCCAGAGATGCATTTTCCATTTCCTCTTTGGTTATATGCGGCCTTATCTTCCACAGTGAAAACGTCAACGCCTCCCTGTGCGGCACATACGCCCCTTTGTTTTTCTCCTACCCCGCCCCACCACCACCACCATCGATGTATCAAACGCCGAGTGATTTCACCAGTCCACCAGAGCAAATGAATTAATAATAGCTGCAGAGACGGGAAAAGGAGGGGAGATGAAGGAAAATTGGGGGGATAACCGGGTTACGTCAAACATGAATTTGAAAATTCGAAGCTGAAAATTCATGATGATGCATCACCAACGACGAAAAAAGGTGCACCCTCTTCCGACAGTACCGCCTTTCCTTTTTTTTTAGCCTTCACGATGGTGCGCAAGAATTTGCAGGGCTACCCCCTCACCACCACCACCACAATCCCTTCTTTTCTTCGCATTTGTAGAATGGAGGAGAGTAAGGAGAAAAGAAAAGCGCCGTTCCTTTTCTCCACCTGCGCCATGATACCACAAGGTGGGTGCGCACGCACTCACGAGACAAGAAGCTACTCCCCCTACCCCACAATACGAACGCCCTTGCCAGCCCCTCCCCCCCCCCCCACTCCCCTGCTCTTTTTTTAGAATTTACAAAAAGGCATGGACAAAACCGAAGGGCGATGCAAAAGTTCATCGCCCTTGCAAACCTTTTTTTTTCTTACGATGATTGCGTGTGCGCGCGTGTGTTTCCGAGTGAGTGTATCTCACTAAAAAAAAAAGAAGGGAGCAGCGCTACTGATGGCACCACCATCGACGCCTACACGTCGAACGTATTTACGCACCTCTTAGCACCAGGTACACCGGTAATGACACCACGTGTTGAAACCAAATGTATCTCAACCAGGACGCGAAAAAAAAAAGGAAGGAGCATTTGTCATCCTAACAAGAGAGAACCATACACATCGGCACAGACATTAGCGACAGAACACGAATGAAAAAGTGATGCCTCCTCTCCAGCTTCACAATGCGCTTGGCGGACGGTAAGGAGTACCCCGGTGACGGAACATCAGCGTGGGCGCGGCGTAAAAAAAAAAGGTCACGAAGGGGGGAAAAACACAAAACTGACAAGGCACCTGCGATGGCGGCATTTCCAAATGAAGTTCATCAGCGCTCCTTCCCGCCTCCAGAGGAGGGCAGTGGAGCTCTGACGCGTGTACGTGTGTGTGTGCGTCATTATTTTTATCCGCGTAGCTCCCACGAACGCGAACGTCATTCAAAGAAAAAAATCTCATTCAGGAAGATAAAAGGAAAATGAAGGGAGGGAGAGAGAGCAGGACCAACCTCCTTAACGAGTGGGCAGTAAACAGACTAAAAGAAGAAGACGGTGGGACGTCTCAGCTGATTCGGAGCTTTCCCCTATCATCGTGGCGCCCCCCTCAAAAGAAGTAGAAACGAAGAACATACGTTGTGGTCACCACTGCCACTACCACCATCATCATGGCCTTCCAATCTCGCTCACTTTTTTATTTGTCCCGCCACCGTGCGTCTTCTTTTCCGCTGTCGTCCCCACAGGTCGACCGAAATGCAAAAAAAAGAGAAGCAGAAACAATTTGAAAATGGAAGCAGCTCTTATTTCATTCCCTCCCTCCCCCCTATGATGCCGCCTGCTATCGCGTTGCATCATCGGTTATCACTCGCTCGCCTATCTGGACTGGATTGCGCACCTTCTCCACGCTCCAGCTTCCTCCTCGGCCGATGCGAAGGACGTTGGTGTGGTGACGTATGACAACCTCGCGGTGCGTGACCGAAATCATGCGGACATTCATGCGGCGCAAATGATTGATCACGTCCTGCTCCGTGTCATCCATCATTGACGTTGCCTCATCGAGAATGGCGACTGGAGTTTCCTTTTTACGGTCCATGCGCAGCACGTGAAAGAAAACGCGAGCCATGCTGATGCGCTCCTTCTGGCCGCCACTCAGACTCCCCCACTCATACGAATCATCGGTGTTGTTAGGGTCAAACCCCATCACCGGACTATCATAACCGCGTATCACGTTCACGACGGTCTGCGCACCAGCGAGCTCAATCGCCCGCTTGACGGCAGCCTGGATTTCCAGAGTCGGAGTTGGTGGCATCTCGGGGAAGCAGATCTGCTCGTACAAGGTACACTGCGGCGCCATGTAGCTGTGCTGCGGGGCAAGCAGAAATTTTACTGACGCATCCACGTCAAGCACACCAGAGGTCGGCATCCACAGACCACACAGCATGCGTAGAAACGACGTTTTCCCACATCCGTTCTCTCCGATGATGACCCAGTCTTCGTCACTGCGGAACTCCACGTTCATGTCAGAGAAAAGCTCATGCCCAGCAGGAGATTCCAGCATCAGGTGCTGCAACTTGACTAGCGGAAAGCTAGATTGCATCTCGGTGTGCGTGACAGAGCGCATGCGTGTATACACCAATGGTGAGTTGGGGTTCGACCCAGACTCAGAGTCGTGACGGCAGTTGATGAAGGTGCCAGCAGCGATACTCTTCAGGGTGGTATCGAACTCGGCCATCTTGGAAGCGAACTCCGTCAAGTGAGACAACTCGCGAAAGTTCACCACAAAGTCCTTCACGCTGCAGTTGAGATCCTCAATGAGTTGAATCTCGAGGTACACATCGTTGATGGAGCGATGGAAACAGGACTCATGGGCGCTGCCAAAGGTGACAATTTGCGCCACGACAGTCATGAAGGTCGCGAACGTTGTCTCCAGCATCTCGAAATTGCCCTTCGCCAGCGCCATGTGGTCCAGCGATCTCTTGAGCTTGGCGAGGGAGCCGTCGAGGCGCAGGCGAGTGTAGGTGCCTGCGTTGTGCATGGCAATACTTTCCACATTGTTTAGGTCGTTGGTGAGCATGCGACGATAATTGTCCTCGCGAGAGAGGAGCACCGAATGAATGCGGCCAAACGCGGGAGAAAGGTGACGAAGCACCAGCACAGCAACGGTGGAAATGCCGCTCATCAGAAGAGCCGGCCTCAGCCCCATTTGCTCTACCAAGGCCACCATGGACGTGACGCACTCAAGACTTGGAAGGGCGAAGTAGTACGGGAGCTCCGCAAAGTGCTCCGCGAACTCACCGCAATACGTCGCGATGGCGGTGTCCGCAGCCTGCACACGGTTGTCGAGGACCGTCGCTTGGTAATAGACGAGCTGCTTGTAGAAGCGCCTCTGGAAGGTGCGACTGAGACGCTCTCGATAACACCCGATGAGCCACGGTCGAATCCCCTCGATGGCGCCACCGGTCATGCCAGCCGCGAGACCCACAGCACCGCGGATGAGAATCTTGCCTATGAAGCGGGGAACGCGTTCAGACCGGGTGCCGTGCAGCATCGTCGCGAGTACATCACCGTTAGCCTTGGACACCCAAACGCGCAACACTGCCTTCACCGCGAACAGAAGGATGAAGATGACGGAGCCGGCAAACTCTCGGCAGCGCCATGTCGGGAGGGCGATCCTGGCGATTTGGAAGAAGTTCCTGTAGAGCGCCGCCGTCACCTCCGTGTCATCCTCTGTGTGCACGGTAGCTATCGATTTGCCATACAGGTGCAGATAAAAACGCTGGACGATAGTACTCGCCACAAACAGGGCTGAGGCTCCCACAACGCTGACGCGATGGGCCACGGGCATCGCACCCATGGTCCGCGCGACCAGTGTCGACGTTTGAAGCGGAGATTCAAGGAGCGGCATTGCGGAAGGTGCCTCGAAGGAGTCCAAAATACTCGGCGGAATAGCCCTGCAGTCCGTTAGGCAAGTGGGGGGAAGGGACGGAAGAGGAAGAGGAGGTGAGGTAAGGTGTCTCTCTAGAGTAAAAGATGGGGAGAGGAATGAAAGAGGTGCGAGGAAATGAAACGGATGCGTAGGAATTATGAAATCCGTCGAGAGGCAGGGGGAATGCCCCAACGATAGCACCAGAGAAAGGGGGGAGAGGACGGCGCGCAAGGGTCTGTCCGTGCACGAACAGCGATGCAGAGAAAACGCCCAGCCGAGCGACCCAAGCGCAAGGGAGAGCAAGACGCCGGCACAGTCTACCTCAGACCCCACAGAGAAGCTGAAGGTTGGAAAATGGGAGGAGGAGAAGAAAGAGAGAACAAGGTGTAAATGCAGCCACGCCCGCGCGGAAGGAAGCGTGCAGAAAAGAGAGATGAGGCGGAAAGGAGAAGAGAAAGGCCGAGCTGCTCGTAAAACCCGGAAGAGAAATCACACCGCCGGCAAAGTGAGAGAGGCGAGAAAAACGAGACGATGACCACGGGAAAAAGGGGGAGAGGGGGGAAAGAGTCATTGGCAATCGAATTCACCAGCGCGCACACCCGCACAGATAGGAGAGAGGATCAGAACATTTAAAAAAAAGTAGGGGCGGATTCGAAAAGCTCATGCAAGGGTTAAGACAGGTGTGAGAGTATTCGCTTATGTTTCCCCAGTCCAAGGGAGGCGGAACGAAGCAGTTCTCGCAGGTTGCCGCCGCTGGGGTGAGTGGGAGGGGGGGGGGGGGGATAAGAGCGTCCCACTCCTGGGATAGACCCCGAAAGCAGGGTGTTCAAGGCTTCATAAAGAGAAACAAAATATGAAGAGGCGCAGCACAGACCCGCTAACCGCTGCCGATGGCCCTCACTCGTCTGTCAGCTTGTGTCGCCGCCACAGCCCAGTATTGAAACATGCAACGATTTGCAGTTCTTCTAGATTTCCCTCTTTCGTCTACATGATGCTTGTACAGATGTATGTGCTTACATGCACCGATATATATATATATATATATATATGTGTGTACTGGCATATCTCCGGTGATTGATCACGGTAGGGGAGAGGAGGGAGATATCGTCGAGCGCTTATGGCACCATTTGTGACCAGTGCACACCCACAGACACACACATACATTGGCTCCTTGAGTTGCGCTCACGCTGTGTGGCTCGCACGAATCACAGAGCTAAAAGGCAAAGGGAAAGCCCCCGATTTCAAAGCCCTTTCGGTTCGGCTATTCCTGACGAACCGATCGATGCGCCGCATGATGGCGGTAGTGGTGATGGCGAAAGATGGTGAAAGAGGGAAGGGCGCAGCCAACAGGCGTATTCGACAGAAAATGACGAGTCATCCCTCCACATTATCCAAGAGGAGGAGGTGGTGAAACTCTCACGAAGGCGAAAAAAGATTGCTCGATGACGATGCCGAGCCGCTGTAATCCCTGTAAGGGGATAGAGGTTTGCTCACATTGCAGTTGCGTGGAGTGCAGGGAGGCGCCGTTAAGGCATCTTCCAAGAGGGCCCTGGGGCTGTCATTCTGCGGCGTGAGAAACCCTTCTACCGCTGTATCGTGATATTCTAGAGGGCTCGAGGTGTCTCCGCCTTGTGCGTATACAGTCGTCCGCGAAATCGCCACGAATGCCTTCTCCGCCTTAGAAAGTGCCGCAGCAAGGGATGTGCAGTCATCATAGGCTACGGTGGCATGTCGCGCCGGTGACGGATGTGTTCGTGAAAGCAGCGGCGCAGCTACTGAGGGGTGCGTGTAAGAAGAGTGACGGTGAGGCTCTGACACTGCTGACGTAACCTGCTTATTTTCGGAAAGCACTGACGGAAGAGGTGACGTCGGAGGCGCATGCCTCATGGCACCACTGCCGTTATGTCCACCAGTGGTGCTGCGGCTTCTCGCCTGGCGTCGTCTCCAGTCTCCGCCGCTGCCGCCAGTGCTGTTGCTGCCAAGGCCGTTGTTAATGAGGCTCCTCCTCCCTGCGTCTTTAAGCTTGGGGGTTGGGCGAAGTTGTCGCGTGGATGCAACCCGCTTTGCCTCTGCGCTGAGCGGGGACTGCATATTCGAAATGTACTCTAGTCTACGTGTATTCTCTATCCCAGCATCCTTGCACGCTAGGTCTAGATCCAAGAAGCACAGTAGTAACGCGCCGCTGGCGGAGTCCACCGTTGCGATGCTTTTGTAATACTGCTCGCTAATGGTAGGGAGAAGGCGCATGTATTTGTTGAGCAGCTGTTCCAGTGGCGCGTAAGCGGATGCCGAACCGTCCATCGACTCAGAAGAAGAGTCAGTTCCGACGGGCATGGGAAGGATATGGGTTGTGGGCGACCCAGAGGTATTTATCGGGCCACCACACAGACCTTTATTCCCCCTCCCCGCTTCCCCGTGCTGGCCATTCGGCAGCCGTTCTGAGTGGGTACGTTGGGCGCTACTCGGCACGGGCGTGGCAAGCGGAGAGCACTCTGTCCTGGACATTCCAAGACTCAAGGGAGGCAGTGCAGGTAACGGATCATTACTGGAGCGACTGAGGGATGCCTCCCCTCCGCCGGGGCTCTTGCGCGCTGGTCGATGGAGAACCTGCGGTGAATCTATTCGTCTGAGCTCCACGGACGAGCGCGAAGGTGAGCCTTCCCTATTTTTGGTGAGGTAGTGATCCAGCTTGAGGGCGATGAATCGCCAACATGGATCAAACCGGCTGTGCTCATCGTGCGTAATAGCGATGCCGAGTTTGATGTCGACTAGCTTGTGCCCAAGCGCCTCGTACGCTTTCTTGTAATTCATGATGAGATCGAAGAGCGAGTGGTGCACCAATGGCTTGTACATAAGGGTCGGCTTACGGCTAAGCCCCAGAGCGCCGTAGAGCGCTGGGGTGGAACGTGTGCGGAGGATCAGCACAATGTGGCGATAAAAGTTTCCATTTGCCTGAGATTTGAAGGAAAGAGGAATTCGATCGATATCGCGCAGGTTTTGCGTGAAGTGAAGTGCGACGAAGGTCGCCTCCAGGCAGCGGATCGGCAGGGCCTCCGTCAGCATTTCTTTCGCCGAGATCAAGATGGTCTGCAACGGGCGATGCTTCTCCAAGGAAAAGAAGGTACGAGGGAGATGGTTGTACGTGAGCAGACTGATTTGTTCCTGTATGAAGGGAATTTGGTCGACCGATGGACGGTCACGGGGAATGGCCGCCTCATTTGGTCGTGGTGGATCGGGGAGGTTCTCCCTGCCATTAAAAGGGTTTTGCTGACTCAGCTCCTCGATAATGCTCACCAACCGGTCGGGCATTCCACATGGAAGAGTCCTGTCAGCCCCAAGGAAAGATGCAAACCTTACCGAACGAAGAGAGAGAGAGAGAGAGGAAGGGGAAAGGGAGAGCGAGAGCGAGAGAGGGAGGGGGGAAGAGGTAAGAAGACCACCTCCACACGCTGGGCCCACCAACTTAAAGAAAAAAGACGATTGAGTCGATGCAGTTGAATTCGATTGGGGCGTCTCTGGGTGGGGCGATAGTGGGTTTGCGAACCTTTCCCCTTCCCCACCTCTCGCTTCGCCACACCTCTCTTCTTATGCTACGATCACCCAAACACACCCACACGGTCTCACAGATGCCTAGCAGAGAAGAAAGGTCTTTTTCCCTAAGGAGGTGAGGGGAAGAGGGAGGGGGAACAAGAGAAGAAAAGATTGTCACGATCCGCGCGAGCACCGTAGAGAAAGAGTGCCGACGGCTGCGACAGATGTGGGCGTGGGAAAACGAGGCGAAAACGCAGCGTAGCAAATGGCAGAAGAGACAAAATAAGCGTGCACAGTTGTAGCGGGCGCGACGTGTACGGAGAGACCAGTAGCAGGAGAAAAGAGAAGGGGAGGGAAGAGGTGCGCGCACACCCTAAAACAAAACATACGCTCACCACTCGGTCTTTTCGCCCCCTTCCCCAAGAGATGCGTAATCTGGGCGACGGTAAGAGCACACAAAACAAAAAAGGGAGTGGCCGACGGGAAGCAACATCGAAGAGTAAAAGAGAAGATGTGAAAGGAAGGATGGCGAGAGCTGAAGGAAACAGTGAACACAAAAACACTCTGAAGACGCTTCCAAGAGAACATTGAGAGGAGGGAGGGAGGGAGAGAGACAGGGACAGATGATCTTGCACGGGTATTCCTCGACGCTCTGTTTTCCCTCACTGCCGCGCCCCTTCCTTTCTATGCACATGACGAAGACCACGACTATTTGGCATGACCACTTTTGCAAGATGAGGGGGAAAAGGAAACGACGGCAACAGGGAAGAAGGCAGGCCAGTCCAGCCTCCGTTTTCGTCCCCGACATTGATCAGTGTACGCTCTAACCGATACTTGGACGCTCACCTTCCCACCATGCATGAAGAAAGAGGAGGGTCTATTGCGTCATCGTTTCCCTTCCCGCCCTGACCATTATTTTTTTTGTGGTGGTGAGGAGATGCACAACGACAGGAACAAAGTAAGAAAGGAAAGAGTGATTAGAGGGTAGAACGAGCTTAATAGACTTGTTAAATGGGGCCGTTAGCCGGACCCCCAGCGGATAGTGGCCGTGAGGCAGCGTCGCACGGCAGAAAAAAGGGTGAAAGGGGGCTGAATAGCAGTCAACGATGTCTGTCTCCCGCACACACCCCGCTCCCGGTCTCCCTCATTCCCTCTCACATGTACCACTCGAGGGTATCGGCGTCGTGCTCTTTCTTGCGATACCATTCGTATTCGCCAAACTGGCGATCGAAGGTGCCAGATTGCAGGGAGAGGAGTCGTAGCGTGAAGCGGGGCCCCATCTCCTGAAGACGTACGGCCTCTAAGCTGTCGAACACGTAGCGGTGGGTGCGAAGGAAGATATAGTCGCGTTGGTTGTGGAACGTGGCGACCGCGCGGCCAGCGTAGTCGCGGGTAGCCGGGAAGAGGCACTCGAGCATGCGAGAAATCCTTCGACCAAGCCTCGTATCGAAGTTCTTGAAGATGAGCTCAGGATAGTGCTCCGTCCGCGGTGCGGGGTCTTCGAGTTGAGCGTAACTCACGAAGTTCGACACACGAAATGTGGCCGTGGGTCCTTCCGGTAAGTGCGAGACGATCAGGTTATACGGCTCCTTGATGCGGTCGGTCACCACAAGCAGATCCGTGAACTCACGATTCATACAAAACTGAGTGATTTCCTTCAACGTGTATGCTTTTCGTGGTCGGTAGACACTGTTGGGTACCAACCACAGCAGTTCCTTCACGAGCTGCTTCGATCGAAAACAAGGATGTTCACCTGTGGTGATGAGCGTCTTCGGATTCTTTCGCTCTCGAAAAAAAGAGGCGAATTCATCGTCTGCTTCGTCCTTCACAATTTCCGCGTCCTCTTTGTGTTCGATGATGGTGACGTCAGGCCTACGTTTCCGCTCCTTTGTCTTCGGTTCTGCCTTTACCGGTGCCTTTTCTTTGAGGTGGCGCCGCTCATTTTCACGTGCCTCGCGTCGCGCCCGCTTGGTATCCTTCTTTTGTTTGAGAATCTCTGTGAAGAGCTGTGACTTTCGAATGGGTTGTTGCGTGCTGCGGAACCGCTCCAGCAGTTGAGGGTCCACCTCTTGGGCTTTACTTTCTAGCACGTGCTGCTTTTTGGCATACGGGCGTGCACTGCGCTTAGATCGAGCACCTTTGCCCATTTTCACGACGAGAAACGGCTATCAGGATAGCCCCTCCCAGCGATGGTGTGGTGCTGCCCTCCCCTTTCACCGAGCCCAGGACACGCCAGTGCCCTGAAAAGGAAAAAGAAGAGAGGGTAAAGGGAGGGAGTACGTGTGTGGGTGCCGATGGGGGAGGGATCGAAGACGGCCAAAAAAAGGGATTCGCGCCCGCACCTGGAACAGGCGAAGAGAGAAGGTCCACTGCGACACTTTCGGCAAAGTGTGGCAGAGGAATCCAACAACGACAGCAACTGCGATGATAGAGGGAGGAAAACCTCCACTACGGCATTTACATGTACGGGACGATGTGAGGAGTACGCGCAAGAATGGTAGGAGTAGTAAGAGTTCACGAGTAGGCCCGTGCGCATGAACGATGCATGCATATATATATAGTGCGAAGAAGAGACAAAGAAAAGAGACAGAAGCTGGTAGGCCCACATAACAGACCAAGTAGAGGGGTAGAGATGCACGAAGAATGCGAACGGGGGACACCGACAAAGCCCATGGCATGCGTCGTAGGCCATCGCGAAAGCATCTCCTTCACACTCTTCCCCTCTCTTTCGTATCGACACATTTTGTTGTGTGGCGGTTGTCGATACCGCTCCGTCTCCGTTTGGGCATCGCTTCTCCTGCCCCCTCCCCCTCTCCTCTCCGCATCTTGGACCAACTTCTATCTGTCAAGCATCAGCGGCGAGGGGGGGGGGGAAACGAAAGAAGACGAAAGACGGAGGCTCACTGTACCTCGATCCAGCGAACGGCTCTCCCCACACACTCTCTCACTGCATGCCCCTCTTCTCAAATCATTGTGTCGAATATGAAAAAAAGATGTTCGACGCAGAGACTCGCATCCAACATTGCCTTCGCGTCCGTCCGCGTACGCTGTCCTGAAGAGAGAAGAGGGGGGGGGGGTAAACGGCGGAGAAGGCGGAGAAACGAAGACGGATACGTCTCATCATTGATGTGATTGGTTTGAGAGCGAACGAGTGCGAAGGGGAAGAGGGAGGGCCACCAGAGCACCACGCCATTAGAGGGTCGTGTCTGTCCCCCTCCCCGTTTACGCCACCCCTCGACTCGACTAATGCACCCCCTGGCTTTCGGTATCCCGTTTCTTCGTCCGAATGGCAACGACAGAATCGGGGATGATGATGTTGCAGCGCTTCTGAGAACGCTCTCATCACAATCACACCGTTACTCTGGTTGTTCGGTCGTGCGACGCGTAGCAACGCCAATTTATCAGTCCCGCAGATGATACTTCCGCCCTCTGAACTCAGCGTGCTCCTTCAAAGCTGCCCTGACGGCAGAGTCGAAGTTGGACGCCGCACTGAAATGACGCATCAACGGGTGAACGTGGAGCTCGGCACGCGTGAGCGGATTCTGCGCCAATGCAGAGATGAGGGCACGATTCAAGTCTGTCACTGCATCGCTGTTCAGGCTAGTGGATGGCCCCTGCCGCTGGGGCGCTGTAGCGGCGGCAACCAAAGTTGGCGTACGTGTGCTTGGGTTTGGTGATGAAGCCCCGACAAGATCCCGCCGCAGCTGCTCGTCAGTGCCATCTTCAACCAGGCGATCCCGTTCGCGTTGTAGAGAATGAAAGAACGCACTGTTCCCTTCAAATCCGTTCTCAACACGGTTTCCATGAAGCACCACAAAGGGGTTGAAGGTGGAGGACACATGCATCACCTGAAGCTCCGCAGTGAGGGCGTCAGGTGTACCCACAACGTAGCCGTCTGAGAATTCACCATCTCCCCACGCCGGGCTGAGAAATAGCTGCCGGATCACCTTTTCAAGCGAAGCACCGGAGAGCTCCCCAGATGGCAAGATGTGCAGACGCATGATGCCCTTCTCAAGGCACCGCTTCCACAAATGGGAAGGATAGAGCTCCGCGAAGGCCGCAACTTCAGCGGTACTGAAACTCTCCAGTTTTCGGGGATGTCGACAGAGAAAGATGAACAATTCACGCCGATGGAGCACACTCGCGTACACACCCGTGCGGACCTGCACGCTACAATCGTCCTCCATGGCCTCGTGCAGCGCATCCATCACGCTTTCCTCAGTGGCGCCCCAGGCTCGGCAGCATTCTCTAACGTCCGCGAAGAGAGAATGATGCGTCGCCCATTGTCGGTGTTGCTCCAGCAGGCCACGCCACCGTGTTCGGATCAAAGCTGGCGTTGCCATCGAGAGAGGTTCCGGGGAGCAGGGAGGCTTCAACAGACGCACCAACTTGCCCAACGGATCAATTGCCAACGTCAGTCGAAGAACATCAGAGACCGTGTACGAGACCTGCTTCAACTCAGCGATTAGGGCTGCTGCGTGCACCGGCTCCTGTTGTGCTTGCGTCAGCACAAACGGAAGTAGCGCTGCGTCGGAATCCCTACTGCGCTTGCGGGTGTGCTGCACCGCATAGATCGTCGGTATTCCAGCCAGCCTCGTCTCTTTCAATGGGTGGAGCCCTGGCTGCGATGCTTCGCGTCTAAGGACGTCATTCGCGTGTGCCATGTCCTGGACTCGCCTCAGCGTCGCAGCGGCATCGCCAGGCTCGCAGAGAATGAGCTGCCGCACCACATCTACAACTCTACTGAGTGAATCCTGCGCCGGCCAGAGCAGGTGATTCGAGAACCGCAGAAACTTTTGGATCCGCGGCTCTGCCCAGAGCACTTCACGCGCACGACGCAGCTCTTCCAAGCGCTTCTCATGCACCTTGCGAAGAGGATCGTTGGGGTCGCTTATGCGCTGTACTTGAGATGACCGCTCTTCCTCGCTGTAGACATGTAAGAAGAACCGAGGTTGGTTGCCTTGTTCCACGACGATCTCAGCGGCCCCACTCAGTACACCATCGCGCAGCTCCTCCGGCACAAGCAGAGGCACATGCATAAAGGACGAAGTGAGCGACATCAGCAGTCGATTAAGCGGAGATCCACCCGAGAGAGGGAGGTTGGTTGAGGGTACTCACGAGGAGGAAGTGAAGCACTGTCTTGTCGACAAAGCTCCCTACAAACCTTGATAATTTAAATGTATCGTCTGGATGCCCTTCCGTACTGCATGCCTTGCTCTCTCAATCAGATATCACGACGTTACGCGGGTCGTTAGTGGGTCACACACCGCTTCCCCGTCCCCATCCAAATGGGGAAGTCAAAGAAGAAAGCAGTGCTCTTTTCAGTTGTTTGCGTCGTCGACGCGCCAGCAATATTCACATTTATGCACACATCCATATATGTATATATATACATATATATATGGGTGTATGTGTGTGGAGTGTGGGAAAGAAAGGGAGGGGGAGTGAAGGAGAACGAGCGAAAGAGGAAGGGAAAAGCAGCGACGATGAAAGAGCGAACTAGAAAAAAAAAGGAAAGGAGCAAGAGTTCTGAAGAAGACACAAGAGCTGCTTCACCCAGTGGAGAAGGAAGGGGGAGGATAGCGGCAGAGAAAATGACCCGGAGCCGGCCGGAAGGAATGAAACGTGGTCAGTGAGGGAGGGTGAGGGATGTACCCTACAAGGCGAGTCAGGGGCATCTTCTTCACCATCGAGGGAAGCCAACCTGAAATAGACAATGAGAGTAGAGTTTGTGAACCTCTCTTCTCTACCTTGAAGCCCCGGTCCTACAACCTCTCTAGATCAGTTCATCTTGCTCTATCTATCTATCTCTTCTGTCGAGTAGTGCACAAAGGTTCTTCTGCGATTTCGCGTATACACCGGTGCGCGCACCTTGTTCAAAAGGAAGCACCACCCATGCCCTTCATGTCCCTCCGGCTCTACCATTTCTTGGAGAAAAGAAAAGAGAGCGCTCCATGGAAGGGGGTAGTGGAAATGGCGAAAGAAAACTAGCCGTGTCACCACCAGCACCGTGCTCGACGTCGTTGAGGAGGGGAAAAAGAGGGACAACTTCGCACTTCGAACAGGATGGGAAGCTTCAGAAGTGTTGCGGTCGTTTACGATGGTCGCACTTTGCCGTCTCGGTGAGCATTTATCGGTATCCTTCCAAAAAAAAGCCCTTTAGAAGGACTGGGGCCGACCGTTTGCAACAGACACGCCGCTTCGTCTGTTGCCCCTTCCTCCTCTCTCGATCGTTTGCGGAAGAATAGGAAGGAAAAGGAAGGAGGCAAAAAAGGCTCCAGAAATTGTACGGAAGGAAACTCACGAAGGAATCGGAGGTGCACCAGATGAGACCACACACATATACACACGCACACACACACCGTATCCATCGTAGCTTGTGCACAATCGTGATGGCGTGTCTGGGCAGCGCAGAAGAGGAGAAAAAAAAGATGAGGGAGTATCTACGGAGGGATAGGCGTCCAACGCAGGTGCAGTGCGGTGTCCTCTCCCCTTCTCCCTCAAGCGTGAAGAGGGAAGAGCACAACGGAAAAACCATGGTGCGTACGCCGGAACACGTCTATCCAAAAGAGGTGGGGGGGGACGAGCTTCCTCCCCCGAGAAGAGGAGAAAAGTCACCCAGATCACCACACCTACCCTCCACCCTGCATATTTTTTTCCTAAAGAA
>JASAOM010000965.1:0-50612 GCA_030849085.1 Borovskyia barvae | reverse complement strand
CCCGCGAAACAGCCCACCCAGCACATCCTCCGAACCGCCGCCGCCCCGCTCCTCCAGATACACGGGCGTCGGGTACTTGTCGTCCATGAACGTGCGCAGCTGCTGTGCCACTTCCGCACTGCTGAACCCCGCGTTGATGTTGAAGAAGAGATAAGGTGCCGACCGAAGCTCGGCCAACGTTTCCGCATTGGCGAGCAAGTCGTTCGTTGCCCGGAAGTACCGCGCCTGTCCCGCCTTATCGTGGTACATGGTGGCCGGTGCACAACCATCGGCGTTGTCCAGGTGAATAGCCACAGACGGCAAGGGCTGCTGCCGCAGGTGCTTGTGCAGTTCGTCCCGCAAAGCCCTCCCGTGCCCTTCCTCACTGAGCATGTGGTGCTGCAGGTCATCCTTCACAGCAGCGAGTACCGCCGCCTTCACCTCCCTCAGCTTGAGCAGATACGGGATGAACTGAGGGGACGCCACCCATGGCCGGTCTAAGATGAAGGCGTTAAACAGGAAGGGCGTTAGGAGGTCTTGGGCTGCACGCTCACGATGGTGAAGCTGTAAGTGCGCAAAGTCGTATTGGTACCGTACCGAGAAGTATCGGAAAATGTTGGTGCAGTATACAAATGGCGCGTGTGACGGGTAGTAGCGCGGGATTGTGCCCTTGTGGTGACTGTTCGGCAGCGGGGTGAGCACGGGGGCGCTCAAGGCCGCCGCCTCCCACACAAATGACGTGTTCACAGCGGCCAGCATGCGGTGGAACAGGGCAACGTATGCCTCTCGTCGGACGGCCTCATCTGTATCCAAATTCGCCCCTTCCATCGCCTCCTCACGGCCGCACCCGGTGCATGCCAACTTCGGCGCAGCAGTGGTTCCTTTCGAAGCGGCAGCGGCGGCCGGCACACGAGGGAGGGACGCGTTGCCCTGCTGCTTCTCAGGCGGGGCATCCGATCGCACATTCCACCGCCAAATCGCCACTAGGCGCTCTGGAAGGTAGTCCTCCAGCACGTACTCCAACTCTTGAATGTTGAACAGTCTCGTGTTCTTCATACCCTCATCCCATACGCTGCCGTCGCCACCACGTGCAGCGGGTGGTAAGCGGAGTCCCTCCTCCCGCACGATCGCGCCGCCGTACTCGTTCAGCAGGTCCGTGATCGCAACGTCGCGGTTCACAAAGTAGTCGTCGTTCATGTACACGTGCACCGCCGTGATGTTCCGAACGCGCCACAGGTTCGCCTCGATGCTGTGCGAGTCCACCGTGAGCCGCATCCCGTACGGCATCACAGCGTCCTGGTGCACCGTCGTCAGGCGCACGTGCGTACCACCGCGCCGCAGCGCCTGCACATCCGCACCGCCGCACACGCCAGCCAAGAAGTTCTTCGCACCGTCCACCCACGTCGGGTGGTGCCCCGGCGACACCACAACCAAGCGGCCGCGGTGCCACCGAATGTGCTGCTCTACACTGCGCACACTGTGCCGCAGCTCGTCCGTCTCGCGGTCACGCACATCCACCTCTCCATCGGCATTACCATCGCGAAGGAGGCGCATCAAACCGCTGTTGGTGATGTTCCCAAATTTCTTGAGGAGCGGGCACGACTCCTGCAACGGGTGTTGCCGGAGCTGCGTCGTCGAAGACAGACGCTTTGCTCCGTCAGAGAAGAAATGGATCGGATGGGAGAATCGAAAGTGCCGCTCTTCGAAGGCCAATATCGCAGACATGCAGCGGCGAATGAAACTCTTGCGGAAGACATGGTTTGCCTCTGTTCCATTCACAAAACTGTAGATGACATCCAACGCATCGTAGCGCTCGTACAGCTCTTCCACTGAGTGAGTACGCCACCGCGTCGTCAGGCGCGGCAACGGCGGAACGTTCATCTGCCACGCTGACTCCAGTCTGTTCTGGGAGCCATTCTTTCCCAAGAGATGCTTTGCCGCTCTCACAGGCAGATATCGGCGAAAGGCGTTGGGGTCTCGTTCACCGTCGACGATTTCACTCGCGTCAACACCCGAGCTGGGCGTACGCCCTACCCCTTGAAGCTCGCGAGCCCATTCCGCGTACAGCAGCCGCTGCGCCTGTTGCTCGCTCTCATTGAGGTCCTTAAACGCCATGCGTGGTCCTCTGAAGTCAACGTACGCCGCATCATCGCGGTCCAGAAGATCTACCGAAGGCTGCGATGGTGAGTCGACCGCTTTGGCAGGCGCAGCAAAGGGGTTAAGTTGCGGCAAAGACTCTCCAACGAGGCGGTAGAGTACAATGGTCACAAAAGCAACGAGGAGGACAAAGAGAAGGATAGAAACTCGTCTAGCCCACGGTTTCCCACGCTGACCGACGAAGCACCTGACCTTCTGTACGAGAGCCACACTCCCCCGATGGAGCGAGTGACCGCACCTGCAGCACGCCTCCTTCACTACTCGTAAAGGGGTCATGTCGATGATGATCCTCTCTCCCTTTCCTCCCCCTCGAGAAGCCGGCGTTCTTCTTCTTCCTTCGTGCAGTGAGAGAAGGAAGGGCCGACGAAACGAAAAGGGGAGGGAAGAGCCCAAGTCACACCCAGCAAGAGGAGCAGCGAGAGAGAAGGAGGAGGGGGGAGGAACCCACTAAGAGCAACAATAATAATAGCGAAAAAGTGAAGCCCACTACGATGTCTGGTGGACCAGGGAGTGAGGGGAGACTGAGGGAATTCAAATGGAAGAAAAGAGATGAGAGCTGGAAGCGAGCGAGCCTTACACTGCGCGGGGCGAGCGATGGAGGGGGGGAAGGAGGGAGGGAGGGAGGCCAACTGTGCCCTCCTCCTGTCACCGAACTAAAGAGGAGGAGGGGGAGAGGAAGGATTTGTTCTACGATTTGAGCTCACTCGCCGCGCGAGTTCCTTTTTGCGTCTTTCCATATGAGTCGCATGCCATTATTCATTTCACATGGCAGCATACCGGCTACCGCCCTTCAACCCCCCCTCTAGTGCCGAACGACCTCTCTCTCATATACATACACACACACACACACACCAGGCAAGCCGTGTGAACCAATCGGGGCAGCGCCAGCCCACCGACCTCTTGCACCGCCACGCGTCGGTCGACAACCCCCCTCCACAAAACTCCATCGATGGAGAGTCTGCTGAATCGCTCGCATCCACGTCATCAACGAACACCACCGGGATGCGGTGTCGGAAAAGCAAATCTTTGGTGTATGCGTAGAGATGGTTCAGGTGCAAGCCCCCTACGGCCAATGCACTCCTCCCCCCCCCCGCCCCCCGCTCTCTCCGCGCCGTGCGAAAGGAATCTGGTAATGACCTATCACCATCGCGACACGTTACACAGACCCTTGGTGGGTGGACATCACGGCAACGGAGGAGCATTAACGCTGCATGCGAAGCTGCATTGGCAGAATGCCGTGCGTTGCTCTGCATGCGTGCTCCTTCGGTTGTTTGTCTCACTGAGGAGCACCCTTGCGTCGTGGACCCTGGACTGCTCGGAAAGCTCATGAGGTGCTCGGCCCTCTCCCCTTTTTTTTATCTTGCCATCGCTCTCCCACAACACGCCGATGCATCCGAAAATAAAGATCCTGTCATGCGCCGAGCCGCCAAAGGTTGCGCCGGTGGGCTCCACCATTCGCCAGAAACGGGGTTCCTATCAGCAGAGACACACATGGTGCTCCATCGTCTGACGTACGCGCCAACGGATGTGGGTTACGAGGGCGTCGCCAGCTTCCTCCTCAAGCCACCTGCTGGTACAGGGCCCGGTACATCCTAATGATCGGGAAGAGATGGGATAAATTGGGTTGCGTGGGGCGCGCCGCTTAGTCCACAAAGGACACCGGTCAGGTGCAAGACTGGCTCGTATAGCTTCCTGAGCGGTTCGCCAAATCCAGCCTCGTCACAGGCTTTGCCGAGTTCCCCACCCCTCGCTGCCCTTCCATTAAAGCATACTCCCCCCCCCCTGCCTCACCTTCACAAATGCACAGCTCTTTTCTCTCTCTCCGCCGAAAAGTTCAGCACCTGTCCACACGAGCCACTTGCTCACGATCGGGGGGGGGGGCACGAAATCGAGGTCCACAGCTTTTCTTTTTGCACCGCCGGCGCACCCTCCCCTGGAAGTGGAACGCTGTCCGGTGCCGTGTCCTCGGTGAAGTAGACGTCCCACACTGCCCGGTTCGACTCACCGCCGGCGGAAGCAGCCCAGGACGACATCACCACCACATAGGCGTGCGTCTCCGGGTGCTCCCGGAGGGAACCGTGCATCCGCTCCTACTCCTCCGTTGGCAGCGATTCTGATGTCTCTCTCTTCACCTCGGACTCAAAACGACAGGAGCCAGCGATCATCTGCTGCAACGCTGGTTCTTTCGTCGGGTCGATGGCTACAGTCCGATTGGTGTACAGAGGTAGCTGCGGTAGGGCTGCCTGGATGGAGCCGTAGTTTCGCGCCATCGTTGACCACTTATGGCTACGGGAACAACCCATTCGCCGCACCGACTCAATGGCAGATATGTGGAGGGGAGAAGTAATAGCCGGTCCTCCGGCATCGCTCGGAAGTTCTCGAGCCACCTACAGTGTGGGATTCGTGCCTGGAGGTTCATCTTCGAGCAGGCTACTTGCGAGGCGGGGGGGGGGGGAGGGGGAGAGGGCCGGGTGAACGAACCATTCGCGTGGGCAGAGACGCCCCGCTGGGTGTCTGTCGCTCAGGTTCAAAGCCCCAGGGACGTCTTGTCGCAGTGCAACGTTCAGTTCTACTTCACAGTCATTTCGCATCGCCTCCGGCTTGGCAGCGGTATTTCACCTGAACTGTGGCTCAGTGCCTTGAGACTGATAATGCAGTGTTGTCCAATTCTCGTGGCGTAGAGAGGCCCACCGACGACGTGGCGAACGCCACACGTCACTCTGTCGTGGCTCAGGTGGCCCGTACAAGAGCGAGTGTCTGCCTACGCGAATGGTTCGTTCGCCCTCCCTTCCCCACTCCCACTCCCACCCTTCAACGACCTCGGTTAGCGGTGTTACGTCGCAAGTTCGAGCCAAGCAGAAAATTTCGTTTCTGCTGCACCTCCACGTCGTCCAGGATGCGAGGAGGCGCTAAGGCAACCTGAACCCACCATGATGATATGGAGCCTGCTCGAGTTTTGCGAGGGGACTGGCGTCACACTCTGTGGCAAAGCGAAAAGCGCTGCGTGCGTTCGCGGAGCACCCCGATGGGGACAGCACGGTACTGACCATCTGTCACTCTGATAAGAACGGAGGCTACCAGCAGGCAGCCGAAGGTCGTCTGTTCGACCCAGCCGCTCGCACGCGTGGTAACCATCCTCATACCTGATGGAAGCTTCACCAACTAAGATAGTAGTGGGCCGCGTTCGTCGGTTGCGGCCTGTGCAGGTCCAGAAAGGCTATCTCAACGCTTTGGCGCCGTCTGTAGCGCGGAGGAGAGGAGCAGTTCGCATGCCTTCTTGAAAGACTTGCCGCTTGGGCCTCTTCTGGGTCGCCTCCAGAAGAAAGGTACGCAGCCGGGCGGGAAGGTCTACGACCTGCAAGCGAGGAACTTCCACTTAAAGCGCTAAGGAAGTTCGCCATCACTTTTTTTTTATCCCACAGCCATCGCTGCCATGAGCAGAAACTCGAGCACCCGGTGCGGGCCAGATGTGGGCCAATCGCTAGCCCTCGGACACCGCACACGAAGGAGCCGACTCGAACAATGCAGAGGTGAAGATGACCCTCCGCAGCCATTCGCCATGGTACGGGAGAGGATGCCTGCGATGCAGCGGTGATGGCTGAATAGGGGAGGGGGGGAGGGACGTGCACCGGCTCCGTGTACGTCAAGGCGCGTCTCAATGTTCTTCTTCAGGTCAGCGCTGGCCGTGTTTGCGAAGGGGTCGAGCACTGCGCGTGGCACAAGATCGGGTAACGTGCGGCGCGGGAAGGTCTTCCCCGAAGGGCAGTAGCACTCATGGATGGCGTCGAGCACTACACGTGGAGTACGACCTACCCGCCGCTTGCCACCACCACACAGGGCGAGGAGGGAGCCTCGGTTGGCCACACGTCATATCTTGGTGCCCCACGGTCCCCCTCGTCCGAGACGGCAGGGGCCCTTCGTCATTTTAGTTAGGGATCGGTGCAGGTGCCGGTCCTTGTGAGATGCCCCAACGCCCATGGATAAGAGGCGCTGCTGCACGAGTCTCCCTTCACCCCACCCGCCACACATCAGCATGGCCGATGTGCCGCGGCCTGCAACCGGGTACAGCACCCAACCTCCAGGAAAGCGCAGACCACCGGGGCCTACGCACGGAACCGTGACGGATCAACCATTTGCAGCGAACGTACGTTGTGGTGGATGATGGCCTCGTCGATTGGCACAACTCAAAGGCCGCCTTGTCACGATCCCCCCCCCTTAAGAAGAGCAACGGAGAGGGCCGTATCCGTTCCAAGGAAGCAGCAATGCTCTGAGCCCCACCCGCTCTAACATCAAGGTACGCAACTCTCGCCGCTCTGAAGCAGGGTACGCTTCGTGGATACGGTGTAGCTTCAACAGCTGCTTCGACCTAAGCGGACGACCAAAAGGTACATCCGGGCATACGAGTCTTACATCATCACTGCTGGGTCTCAGGACAGAATCTTGCGCTTCCCCCCCCTCCCGCTCCCGCAGGTTCGGTAGCGTAGCTAGATGCCAGCAGGGCACTCCGTTGAACTCGTGCTAGAGACAACCGCGCATCGACTCCAACACGTCATGCGTACTGCACTTCTCAGAGTACAGCACCCCCTATGGTGCCCGATTCGCGACAGGCGCATTCGAGGCGCGACGTAAGAGAGAGAGAGAGGCGTCCCAACCGAGGCAACGCCGAGCGAGGAAGCCGGTATGGGGGGGGAGGGGCGCCTGGGAGAGGAAGAGAAGACAGAAAGGTGAGCAGGCAGAATAGGACGATACCATTCTGCGTTGGCCAACGAAGGGGACCGACTCGTTCAACACGTCGCAGTCCCTTCCGATCATGCTTCGCCCAACCACCACTACCACAACCCCTTTCGCATCTCTTCTCGCCCTCTAGTGGCTCCTTCATACAGAGACACTCTACCTGCACACACAAATATATATATATATATATAAATGCGTGTGTCAACAGGTGCTCCTCGGTTTTCATTTTCTCCTCGAAGGAGAAGCGAAGGGAAGACGAGCGGGAGAATCCCCACCTCCCTCCCCTCCCCCCTTTCACGTATTCGCATCCATCCATTCTTTTTGTGATGTGCGAATGCCGGTATTCGGGGAGGAAGGGGGAGGGAGAGGGGAGGGAGGCGATCGTTTCTCTCCCTCTCTGAAGTCGAGGAATGGAAGGAGGGAACCAACACAAAAAGAGGCGAGCATGTTACCGCATCCATCCACCTACCTCTCTCTCCATATGTATATGTACAGAAAGAGAGAGAGACAGAGAGAAAGAGAGAGGTAGGTGGAGCTATGTCCCTACCGGCGCCATACCAACTACGGTAGAGAGACGAGAAAGCACAGGGGGCTGCGAGAGGCAGCCAAAAAAAACTCGACGTCAGAGGTGCCCCCCACCCCACGACCCTCACAGCACAACACTCGAGTCTGTCCCAGCGAGAGATGCACGTCCCACACAGGGAGCTCTCCAGGGTTTCCGAGTACCAGAGAGATGAACGCACGAGGAGGGAGACACTTTATTCTGCGTGAGGCGGGCGAGGCGGAAAAAGAAACGCTGACGCCTTTTCACAGAGCCCCACAGGTGCCCCCACCCCCTCCACTATGAACACATCGTGTACCACCACATCCTCACCCTCTTGCCTTCCCTTCTTTCCCGCACCGTAGAGCTCACCAAGACAGTCAATACGAAGTAAAAAAAATCAACACTAGATCGCCCCAACGTGCATCTCATAAAACCTTCTCTCACCGCCACACCGTCTTGCAAATCCATCTCTTTCCTTCAACGCTGTCGTCTTCGCCGTCGCGATTCGAATCTCTTCCTCTTCCCTATGGATGAAAGAAGGGAGAAGGCCTTTCCTGAGGGCGCGTCAGACCACCCGCCCTCCCCTTCACTGCTAACGCTCCCCGCCCCCTTCCTCTCGCCGCCTCCCGTCTGACCGTTACCCCTCACGGCGCGGACCATCGCACCTCCGCCGCCATGTCCTCGTACGCCGCCACAGGCAGCGGGAACGTCACGAGCAGGTCGTTCTCAGACGCGCCGCTCACCCAGTGCACAGCCTTCGCATCCGCGTCCGAGCGCGACAGCACCAGCACCACGTCGCGCTCCGTCGGCCCAACACGCACGGCCCGGAAGTCCTCCAGCGACACCGTCTGCCCAGGCGTCGCAAGCGCATCGCGGAGCGCCCGAGCGTCGCGCAGNAGGCAGCGGGAACGTCACGGAGCAGCTCCGCGCCCGTCCCAGCCTCGCCGCCACCAACAGCAGCAGACTGCACCACGACCTCCACGCGGCCACGGTGGTGCCCCGCGAACGCCAGCGCCAGACTCCGCACCAGCGGACACGCGCCCTCCTCGAACGACACAACACCCACGACAGGCAGCGCCATCAGCCCGCGAAACAGCCCACCCAGCACATCCTCCGAACCGCCGCCGCCTCGCTCCTCCAGATACGCGGGCGTCGGGTACTTGCCGTGTAGGAACGTGCGCAGCTGCTGCGCCACTTCCGCACTGCTGAACCCTGCGTTGATGTTGAAGAACAGCGGATTCGTCTGCGTGATGCGGTCCAACTGGTGTTCGTTGAACTTCACGTCGTTGTCGAACACGGCGAAGAGAGCGCCGGCGTGAAGAGGTCCTACTTTTAGTGTGGCCGGTGCGCACCCATCGACGTTGTCCAGGGCGATATCCACTACGGGCAGCGCGGGTGCCGGGGCAGCCTCGCCGTGCGTCTCCCTCGCGTTCGCCGCACGGTGCAGCGCCAGCAGGTACGGCAAGAACTTCGGAGACGCCTGCCATGGCCGTGCCATGATGAAGGCGTTGTACAAGAACGGTATAAACAGATCTCGCGCCTTGCGGGAGCGGTGGTGAAGGAAGTTATAGGCGAACTCCCGCTCGTAGCGCGTTTGGAGGAAGCGATGCATGTTCGTGCAATACACGAAGGGCGCGTGCGTCGCGTAGTGGCGGTGGCGGCGCGGTTGCAGCGGAGTGGTGGGCAGGGGCTCAGCGATGTAGCGGTGGCCAACATCCACCGCTTCTTCCGGGACCGCGTCCTGCAACACGGGGAGGTCCTTACCCGCCTGCCCGAGAGCACTTCGGCCGAGTTCCTGCCACATCCGCACCAGCCCCTCCGGAAGGTAGTCCTCGGCGTGTACGTCGAGCTCTTGAATGTTGAACAGTTGGCTGTGCAGCACCCCTCTAGTCCACGCACCTCCCTCGTCGCCCGCTAATCCCGCACCGACGACGCCCAACTCCGTCCGCACGATCGTGCCGCCGTACTCGTTCAGCAGGTCCGTGATCGCAACGTCGCGGTTCACGAAGTAGTCGTCGTTCATGTACACGTGCACCGCCGTGATGTTCCGAACGCGCCACAGGTTCGCCTCGATGCTGTGCGAGTCCACCGTGAGCCGCATCCCGTACGGCATCACAGCGTCCTGGTGCACCGTCGTCAGGCGCACGTGCGTACCACCGCGCCGCAGCGCCTGCACATCCGCACCGCCGCACACGCCAGCCAAGAAGTTCTTCGCACCGTCCACCCACGTCGGGTGGTGCCCCGGCGACACCACAACCAAGCGGCCGCGGTGCCACCGCATGTGCTGCTCTACACTGCGCACACTGTGCCGCAGCTCGTCCGTCTCGCGGTCGCTCGTGTCAACGGTCACCTTCGCAGAAATAAGGCGGAGTAGCTGGTGAGCCTTCAGATGCACACCGGTGAGGTTCCCTAGCGCGCCTGAATGGCAGGCAACACCACTCAAGCGGCTCGTGTTGGGCGACAGGGAACGAGAAAGGAGCGGAAGGCGGTAGGCGGCGCTCTCCGTCGTCAGGAAAGAAGCCGCGCAGTGCGTCGCCATCTTCTTGTGATACCGGTGGTTCGCCTCGCTCCCGTTCACGAAGCTGTACACGATGAGGGCGTCGCCGTGCCGCTGAAGCAGTTCGGCAGCGCTAAACGTGCGGCGGTGTGTGCGCAGCCCCGGTAGCCGCTCCGGCTCCTCAGGCTGGTCCTCGCCCTCCTCATATTGTCTTGTGTTATCAGCGAAGCTGGGGAACGGTCGTGCTTTTCGGGTGTCACCGACCGCACCCGGGTTCGCGGGGAGAGGCGTGGGGAGAGGCGTGGGCAAACTTATAATGGCCGGCAGAGGATCTGGTGGCGTCAACGCTTGGTATGAGTGAAGCACGCCCATGGTGATCATCACTGGAATACACAACAAGACCAACAACCCACACAGCAGGCAACACCCCAGCAGCTGGCGTCTTTTGTCTTCACGTAAGGGAAGCCAGAAGGAGCTACAGATCAGCTTCAAAAGGGACGAGCGGCTATGGGCTTTCCCCGTCTCCGCAGGCTCCGACGCCGCGGGGGTCGAGTGCTTGCGGCGCAGCAACAGCATCGATACCTGATGAATATGTATTCGAAAAAAAAGCACTAGAGGAGGTGATGATGCGCCTAGTGTAAGCGGGAGAACGACAACGGCAGCGCGCACGCACACACACAAAAAAAGGAAGCGATAGTGGGCGTGTGTGTAGATGTGGAGGAACACCGCGAAGAAACCAGAAAGAAAAAGGGGGGGCTATGAAAGAAAGGAGGCGATAGCGATACACACACATATATATACATATACATGCTCATCGTATACATATCTCTCTCTATATAGAGAGAGAGAGAGAGACGCGGATGAAAAGAGAGCAAACGAGATGCGGCGGTGGAGGGAGAGGAGAGAACAGAAAAAAAAATTCCGCTCTCTTTTCCCTCGCTCTCCCTTTTTCTTTTCGCACTTCGTTCCGTTTCTCGGTTCCTTCGATGTGTTTGTTTCCCTGTTGTCGTGGATATCCCCCTCCCTCTCTCACCCACTGTTCTGTTTGCGAAAGATACGAAAGGAGAGAAGTGCACCAACATTGCCGCGTTGAGATGGGCACGAGAAAGAAAAAAAGGGAGCAACAACAACAACATACCGGGTGAGAGAAAGAAACGTAGAGGAGGGGGGTAGATGCCCAGCAAAGCACCGATGGGATACACATCGTAGGCGGGAAGAGAGAGAGGCCGAGGAGGAGGAGGAGAGGGAGGAGGAGGGGGAGAGCAGAGGGGGGCCAGAGGGGAAAGAAGGAGAGAGAGAGAGAATGACGGAAGAGAGAGGCCTGTTCGCCTACGCTGGCGTTATGCCTCCCCCCTCTTTCTGAGGGGGAGGGGGGGGGGGAGGGGGGTGCTGGTTTGTTGTGGATTTTTGGTGTTCTTCGAAACTTCCCTCCCCTTTTCATGTTGTTCTCCCTTCCGGTCTTCTGAGGCCGATCCTTCTTCGCTTTTTCGCATCGTTGCTGTGATGAGGTGGGGGAGAGGGGAGGGGGAGGGGTAAGGGATAAGATATGGGCAGCTCTCTCGCTCGCTGTGCCGGTGCGTGCGACAGGGAGGGGAGGGGGACGGAAGGAAGCCGATGTAGAAGGGCGTTGAGGAAGAACCGTTCGAACAAAAAAAGAAGAAGAAAGGAGGGAGAGAGGGAGGCGCAGCTCCAACGCACGTCACAGAGAGGGGTGAGAAACGGAAATTATCTGAACTGCAAGAGAAAAGAGGCCGACCTTTTCTTGCTCGAAAGACAACGAGGAGACCGACATCCCTCCCATCCCCCGGGGGGGGGGGGCATGCCACACACAAAATAAAAAGAAGAAGGACACGGAAAAGTAAGAGAGATGAACACGAAAACCAAAAAGATGGGATACGAAGGGCCCTCCGCCTCCCTCTGCTCCCCTTACGCCGAGTTTTTCCTCTACAAAATGTGGGACGCCTCCATTGTCTGCAAGAGTGACGTCATGAGCACATCCAGGGCGCCGGCGGTGGGGACCGGAACGGAGGCTAGGTAGGGATGAAGGACGGCCGCCGCGGCAGTCGTGCGCTCCGCGGGCTCGTATTGAAGACATCGACGAAGCAGGTCTACCCCTTCGGGGGTGACGCCACGGTTGAAGCCAGAGACGGACATGTAGGCGTCGAAGAGAGGTCGGTCGAACCACAACTCGAGCGGTAGTTGATAGCTATTCTGGGTGCTGTGCAACGTCTCCTCGCGCTCCTGCACCGCCTTGGGTGAGTGGTAGAACGTTTGGTAGGCCAGCTGCGTTAGCAAATCCGTGGCGCGCCCACTGCCACCGCCACTGGTGGTGCCGTTGTGATGGTGGTGCTGGTTGCTATTCTGGGACACGTGGGTGGCGGAGTCGTCCCTGTCGGCAATGTGAAGATCTGCCCGTCCAGCAGCAATGCGAGCCGCCCGCTCCAGCCGATCTCGCGTTCCGGGATAGGAAAGCAGCGACGGCCACGTCTCTCGCGTCGGCGAGCCCAACAGCCAGAACATACGCAGCAGCTGTTCATCTTCGTTTCGTCCATTGAAGAGGACGCGGCCGGTCGCCATCTCAAAGAAGATGGCCCCCATCGACCACACATCCACGGCGTAGTAGTAGAGGGCAGAGCCCATCAAGACATCGGGGCAGCGATACCACAGCGTCACCACCTCGTGCGAGTACTTTTTCACGGGGATGTCCTCCACCCGGGCTAGACCGAAGTCACCGATCTTCACAATGAGTTGAGGCGAGCCATCGGTGGACGGTGTTGCCCGCTCCTCGCGCCCAGCTATTCCACCGCCACTGGGGGTGGAGGAAGGGGGCTGCGCCACAATCCCGCGAGAGCCCGTAGACGTACGCCCCGGCACCGCCGCCGTTGCTGCTGTGGACGCTGCCGCGTCGGGTGAGCGAGATGGAAGAGATATCAGCGCCGCGAAGTCTGCCGCGCGCACGTTTACGAAAATGTTCTGCGGCTTCATGTCGCGATGCACGACGCTGCGGCCGTGCAAGTAGGCCAGGCCCACAAAGATCTGTTTCAAAATGGGCCGCAGTTCCGTCTCGGCATCGAGGAAGCGCTGGGGGCGTGTGTCCATAAACCGCTTCAGGTCACAGTCGCACAGCTCGAAAATCATCGTGATCTTGGGCAGTTCGAAGAGAACATCGAAGAGACCGACCACGTTGTCGTGCCGAAGCTCCTTCAGGAGTGAAATCTCACGGATCGCTGCGCCAGGCACCCCCTCATCCTCACTCGTCACTGTCATGCGCTTGAAGGCCACCACCTTGCCCGTTTGCACGTCCGTCCCTTTGTACACACTACCATAGGTGCCCTCGCCCAGCTTCATCACCTGGCGGTATCGCCCAGCCGTCGACATGACGGAGAACAAACGCAGCGGGGAACACACGAAAAAAAAGAAGTGAAAGGGGGGGGGAGAAAAAAATCCTCCCACTTCACGTAAATGAAAAATGTGGGCGAGGTTCCGTCACAGACTCTTCTCTCCCTCTCTCTCTCTCTCTCTCTCCTTCTTCTCCAAAACGGAAGTGTATGACTCGCCTCCCTCTGCCGACCCCCACCCCCCACGCTACTTTTTTTTTTCACCCTGTACCACGTCCAACGTTACGTCCTCCGCAGGGCAGAAACACGCGAAGGAGAGGGAGCGTTGCGGAAGGCAGAACGCGGAGCGGCGATGGTTCGAATCGGAGAGAGAAGAAGAGCGGCAACAACAATTTTTTTTTTAAAAATCTCCTTTGTGTGTGTGTGTGTGTGTGTGTTGGCCGTTGATTAGGATCGTCGAGGGGGATGAGAGATCTCCGTCTTCACAGATCTACATAAATATAGAGAGACCTGTACGGGTGTATGCCTCTGGGTCGATCACTCGATATCAGGTGGACGCAAAGAAATAGCACCACCACTCACAGCAGCAGCAGAAGAAGAAGAGGAGGAGGAGGAAGAGGCCACCGCAAACGATACAAAATTTGTTTTTTTTTTTAGGAGGGAATGGAGGAGAGAGAGAAACGTGATGAACGTGCACAAAAGCCGATGCTAAATGATGGCCTGTAACGAAACGCGAGAAGAAAGAAGAGAAAGAGAAAGTGGGGGGGAAGGGGGGGAGGGGGATAAAAGAGAAATAGAGGCGTGTGTACGTGTGGTGTGGTGTGGGTACCCGTACTCTGCGCAACAAATCGATTCGAGATGGTAGAATCCCTGGCGGAGAGAAGACGAGAGGGAAGGGGCCGCTGCCTCTCTCCGCTCAAGCAGCGAAAAAAAAAAGAGTGACTCACCTATTCTCCTTTCTTTCTTTCTTTCCTGCGAAACACCCCTGAGATCCGAGTTTGCTTCTTGGAGGAAGGGAGGGAGAAGAAAATAAAAGCGAAGGGCCGTAACGAAACCACGAATATCAACACAGAGCGAAGCGAATGGGGAGGGGGGGAGGGGGGCTGCTGACCTTCCCGAGAGGGTGATGAAAATGAGATGTGCAAGAAAGAAAGTGAAACGAGGAGAATCCTATACATACACATATAAAAATAGAGAGAGAGAAAGAGAGAGATGGGGGGAGAGAGAAGAGATTCTTCACGGCACACGAAGCGAGATGTGTGCCGTTCACACCGGAGAGTACCCACACTTCGGTCCACCTTCACGAGAAACCCCAAAACAAAAGGAGGGATGAAGGGAGGGGGGAGGGGGAAAGAAGAAAAAATAAAGAACGAACGAAAAAAAAGAGCAGCCTGGATATCTCTCTCAATACGTAGGTCTGTCTGTCTGTCTGTAAGTGTGTGTGTGTGTGTGTGTGTGTGTGTGTGTACGCGCACACACAGAGAGTAGCGATAACGAAGACAAGTCGCTTCCCTTTTTCCTCCTTTCTCTTGTTCTCTTCGCCAACGCCTGTCCTGCTCGGTTTCTCTGCTTTGGCGTGAGTGCGTATATATATATATATATATATGTATTTGTTCAATCTCTCAATTCGAACTGCGAAGGTAGTGAGGGGCAGAAACAGGGAGGGGAAGAGGTATGGGAGGTATGAAAGCCTTGGAAAGAAAACGTTTCGAGATGAGAAGGGAAGAGAGGAGGGGGGGGAAGGGAGTGAAGCACGGCGGTGGTTGTGGTTACGACAGCAGTGCGTACAACCTTCTTGAATATATATATATATATATATATATATATATAGACACATGTGTATCGTAAAATAAGTATGCAAGCGTGAAAGGTAGAGGGAGGGGAAGGAGAGGGGGGAAGTCAGGAGAACAAAGGGCGCTGCATCATCGCTCTCATCATCGACGCATACCAATGCAACGACGGAAGTGTAAAGATGTATACATATATACCTATACCATGTTTGTGGGAGGGGGGAGGGGGTCCATCCTCCTGTCCTTCCGCTTTTTTATGCTTCTTCTTCTTTTGCCACTGTGCTGTCGTCTCGATCCCGTCATCACACACGTACTCACACACAGATGCCACGCACCACCCACCACCACCCCTCCCTCCTCGTCTCCCACGCAAACGACGCGCATACCGTCGTGGCAAGCGATCTTCGTTGCTGCTCTTTCTTTGTACTTAGCTGGGGAGAAGGGGGATAGCCGGGTGAGAAGAGAGGGAGTGGGAAGGGTTACCGACAGGATGTGCCCATTTCCTCTCTTCCTTCGTTCTTTATTTTTACAAAGAGGGTTGTGTGTGCCTGTGTGTGTGTGTGTGTGTGTGTATTACAGCTCCGTCGGTTCAGGTCAGGTATATTGTGTGTGTGTGTGTGAATTCTGCCCCCACTCTTCCCCCTTCCACGCCCTTTCCTCATTTGATTCGCCTCCTTTTACTGTTAAGATCTCTATCGCTCTATGACCCACACACACACACACATATATATATATATATCTATAGAGAGGAGGGGAGGGAGGCGGAAGAAGTTACGGGGGAGAGGGGGAGGGGGGGAGGGGAGGGGAGCACGGGAATGCCGCCATCCACACACACACACACAGAGAGACACACAAACACACGCATCGTTACCGCAACAACCGGTTGAAACCGAACGAGAAATGGGGGGAGGGGGGGGTAAAGGAAGAAGAATAGGTCCAGCCAAGGTGTGACGGAGCATAGCAAGTGGGATGTCTCCACTGCATATCACTGCAGCATAGAGAGAGAGAGGGAGAGAGGAACGTGCGCGCACTCAGACGACGCTGCACAATATAAATAAAGAAAGAGCGAAAGGAAAGGGAAAAACAGATCCAATGCTGACCCGGTCAGTGCCGCGACTCATAGGCACGGAGCTTCGCATGAAGTTGGCCAATTGCCGCGTCTTTGGAGCCGATCAACGTGTACGCATCCTGGATGCGCTTGGTGGTGTCCGAGAGCTCCTCGTGCATGTGGCGCATCTCTTCCTCACTTGCCGTCAGTCGAGAGCTCAGCAGCCGCACCGTACCCTGCAGTTCCTGGTTCAACTGATCCCTGTATTGGGCGTCCTCTACTAACTTCGCCCGCGCCGCGTCGGCCTGCTCTAGCGCCATCACGAGATCGGATCGCGTGCCAGCCGAGTCGCGGTGTATGTGCGACAGCTCCCGCTGATATTGCGTACAGGCTGCCTGCGACTTCGCCAAGTCACTGCGGAGGCCGTTCATCAAATCGTCCATGCGCCTCAATTCCCCTTCGTGGGCCTCGCGGAGGTCTTCCATCTCCTCCTGCAGCCCGCCCTCCTTCATGGCGGACTCCCTGTGTAGCCGGCCGACCTCCTCGCGCGCTTGCTGGAGCGATGCCTCCTTCTCCACCACCGCCTCTCGGAGGCGGGCGACCTCGCTGCGGACGTGATCTGCTGCCATCCGAGCAGCCGCCAACTCTGCCTGGTGTCGCTGCGCCTGCTCCTCTAACCGGCCCTCCATCTGCTGCGACAGCCGCACCTGATCCTGTTGCTGCTCCTGCAGCTTACGCTCCGTCATCTGGAGTGCACTCTCCAGCTCCTCCCGAAACAGTTTCTCCTCCGCGAGCTGCCGCTCCAGCTGCCGCTTTTCCTCCAGTGTGAAGGACACCCTTTCTCGTTCGTGACCCACCACCGCACGAAGATCTTCGGCCTCCACGCGCGCATCCTGCAGCATCCGGTTCGCTTCCACAAGGGAGCGGCGTTCGTCCTCTGTTTGCTTCGCTGTGGCCTGCAGCCGGCTTTGCACTTCCCGCAGCTGCCGCTCGAGACCCTCGCAGGTGGACTCCAGCTGTGCTTTGCTGCTCCGAAGTTGTGTCACGGTTGTTGCCATTTCCTTCTCTAGTAGCGCCATTTTATCTTTGGTGTTAGCCCGTTCCTGCGTAGCGGTATTTTCGAGCTTCGCTATTTTCTCCTTCGCCGCCTCCCACGCACTGGTGCGCTTGACAAGCTCATCCCGCAGCAACTGGGCATCGGCAGCCTGCTGCGTCAGCTGATCCTGCGCGTAGCTCACATCTGTGAGAGCTGTCCGCAACTTGGCACGGATCGCCTCCATTGCTGCCTGATGCGCCTGCTCCGTCGACCGCTCTCGACTGCGTTGGTCGGCCTGTGTTGTTTCAAGCTCACTCGACAGGTGCTGCCGTGTCTTCTCTGCATTTTCTAGACGGGTTCGAAGCACCTCCACATCGGCTTCTCGTTCTTTACGAGCCGCACGCTCCTCTGCGAGTTGTTTGGCGAGGTCGTCGATCTCCCCTTGGAGGGCCGAGAGCTTTTCGCGGTGCTCCTGCTGCAGAGCCTCGCGTTGCCGGATGCCCTCGTCAGCACTGATCTCTCTTTCTTGTCGTGCTTGCTCTAACGCCTGGCGCAGTGCCTCTACGGTCTTGTTCTCCCTCTTCGTGACCTTTTCCAAGTCACGATGAAGTTCCTCCTCTGCCTTGGTTCGTGCCTCTGCTGCGCGGTTGAGTTCTTCACGGAGGCTGTCGGTATCTCGCTTGTATGCCTGCCTGAGCGTGTCGAGGGCATGCTGATGCGCTTCCTCCGCTACACGGTACTTCTCTTCGCCCCTCTGCAGCTGATCTGTGAGGGCTTGGTGTTTGGTGTAGTGCTGCGCCGCAACTTTCTTCAGCTGCTCCTGCGCAGCATCCAACTGCGCGCGGACGGCTTGAACCTCTTGCTCCCGGTTCGCCTGTAGGTCCTTCGCCTTGCTCGCCGCCTCCATTCGCTCCCTCTCCAACTGGGTCGCGACCTCCTCTACCTTCTCCTGTACTGTCTCCATTTCCTCTTCGATGGACTGGTGTTGTTTGGCCAAGTCATCGTACTCACCTTTGAGTTTATCCAGAGCACCTCGCAGGTAAGTGATCTCCCGGCCCTGCTCAGAGATGAGCGACTCCGTCTGTTCACGATAGTCCGCCATGATCAAACTTTTCTCCTCCCGCTCACGATCCAGCAGCGCCAGCAGTTCTGTCTTTCTCCGCGCTGCCTCCTCTGCGGTCTTGCTCTTCTCCGCCATGGCGCTCTCCGACACCATCTTGAGCACATGCAGCTGCTCTCGCAGCTGCCGTGTCTGCGCCTCGTGTTCTTCGCGCGTGGCCGTGGCCTCACGCCCGTGGCGCTCGCGCAACAAGCGAGAGCTCGCCCGCTCACGGTCCAGGGCAGCCTCTAGCGCCTCGGCCTTCATCGTACCTTTCGCGCACTCCTCCCGAATTTCTGCCAACTCCCGTTCTGCCGCGATCAACATCGCCCGGATCTCAGCGTGGCGGCTTGGGGTGTAGCCAGCCTCGCTGCTGCTCGCCGCTGGATCTCGGTAGCCCGTGAAGGGTGTTAAGACGTCCGTAGAGGACGCCGTGTACTGCACCAACGCACGCTGTGGCACGGCGAAGCCTGAATTGTTGATGCCTGCTGGGGAGGCGGCCAAACTACCACCACCAACTCGAGCTTCGCTGAGAGAGGCTGTGGGGGGTGCACCGCGGGAAGATGCTCCGCCCATAACGTACCCGCCGGATGTGCAACTCGTAGAGGTTGGGGCGTCCGGCATTGGACTGCGACTACGGTAGCCCTGATGCCGCGTGAAAGGCACGCACGTCGCCTGCGCTTTCTCCACGGATGGCCTGCCTCTCCCAGAAGGCGCGTCGTAGGCGCCACTCGTGGGATCATGAGCACTGAGAACACCGAGGCGCGATGCAGTTACGGCGCCCTGTCCGGCTCCACCAGCGGTGATGGACAGCATCGATTGATCCTCGGACGCCGCGGCCCCGCTCACCTCGCCGACGTGACCGTCCGCACGCCGCAGCGACGTCGGCAGGGCGCCATCGTCCACCTCCTCGTTTGCCGAAAAACTCTTCATGGCCGGTGGCGCTGGTGCGGACGAGGGCTGGCGTCGAGCGGGACTGGTCGCCAGTGGCGGGGGAACGCCTTGCACATCCTTATCTTCCTCCTCCTCCTCCGTAGCAGCGGCCGCAACCACCACAACAGCCGCAGCAGAACTACCCGCTGTACTATTTTCTTCCGGTGTAGAGTACGGGGCTGGATAGACGTGCGCTGAGAGACTGCGCCGCGCCTCGCTCTGCATCATCGCGCCTTCTCCCCGTGCTTCAGAGGAGGGCGTGTTGCTCGAAGACGGCGCCGTGACGCCCTCTGAATCATCGCGGGCGGCGGCGGTGACGGAGGCGACGTTGGGTGTCGAAGGAATCGTGGCTGCTTTCTCTGTCGCCGGCCGCTCCACACTGCGCGCTTTGTTGGACATTCGGGGACGGGTTTCATCATCCCCTTGCCGGTCTGGCGACGGAGAAGGAGCCGGAGGCGCCAGCTGCACTGCCGACGAGGCCAGGCGCTCCGACATCAGTGGAGCTCCACGAATGGGAAGGTCTTTAAAAGATGGGAGAGAGGAGAGGGAAGGGGGAAAGGGGTAGCAAGACGGAGAAGAACAACGAGAAACACGAGCTAATGTAAAGGGATGGCAGACGAGCCGATGTTTCCCTTCCCCACTCCTTACACAGACACAACCCCTTTCTCTAGAACTATATATATATATATATATATATATGTGGGGGGGGGAGAGAGAACCTGTACAGACAGTGAAATCTCTGTGTGTGAGTGTAATGGGCCCGTGTTGATCTACTAGACTTTCTCCACGCTGTAACAGAAAGCGAAAGAGGGGGGAGAGGGGGGGAGAGGGAGAATGCCGACTACACACACCTGCACACGCAAAGAGAGAGAGAGAGAGAGAGAGAGCGAGATGAATGTTCAAGAAGTGGAGGGGAGGAGGAGAAGGAAGGCCTGGCCATCCGCTGGGTTGACCGCTTCGCGTACGCCATCCACTGCTCCACCTCCCACGCGCAGACGCACACGCGCATCGCTCAGTGACTTTTGTTTGGTTGCTCAGCAAGGGGAAGAGGGAGGAGCCGATGTCCCGGCACGGAAGCCGCCACTCCCAAGAAAAAAAAAGGAAGACCCCGTCAGCGGTCTCACCATCAGCACCGCCCCCCGCCGCGCCACCTCCGGCCGTGAAAGACAAAACACAAATCGGAAGAGCAACGGCAGCGATACTTACAGTACTCCATTCCAGCATGGGAGGAAATGGCTTTGGCGGTCTTTCCCTCCCTCCCCTCACGCCGCCCACGTTGGTCCGGCGTAGGAGAGAACGCGTGCGCGACAAAGGAAGGGATAGAGAACACGCACTCTGCCCCATCCCATCCCGTACTTTCCCCTCCCTTTCCATGCACCCTACGTCGTGCTCCTTCTCTCCCATCTCCGCCGGCCAACCCCTTCCCCCCCCCACCGCTTACCCGCTCTCCTCCACAAACACGGACACATCTCGGAGCAAAAAAAAATAAATAAAGAGCCGCGAATGGAGAAGGGAGGCGGGGAAAGGGGGAGGGAGGGGAGGGGGGGGACTTTGGGGCTGCTGTCATCCCCTGCTCCTCATCGTGTGGTTAGGGAGCACGGGTAAAGAGCAGCGCCGTGTTGATACCACCAAACCCAAAGCTTGTCGAGATGGCAGCTTCGCAGTCCTGCAGGGGCTGGGGAGCATCGCCTTGAACACACCTCAAGCTCACCTGCTGTTCTGTCGTCAGACACGGCTGCTGCAAATTTGCGGTGGGCGGAGCTTGCTGATGATACAGCGATAGAACGGTTAGGGCAGCCTCAACGCTGCCAGCGGCACCGAGGAGATGGCCGAGGCCCCCTTTAACGCTGCTCACATAGAGTGGTAGCGAGGCAGTGGGAGTAGTCGCGCTTCTGCTGCTGCGTGAGGCAGAACGAAGGGCGAGATCAATCGCTCTCAACTCGACCTCGTCGCCAATGGTACCAGTTGCGTGGGCGTTGACGTAGCCAACCGCCGCCGCTGGCACACCGCCACCATCGTAGAGGGCCTGCTCGATGCACTGGCGCGCCCCTCTGCCCTCCGGGTGGGGAGCGGCGACGTGAAAAGCGTCGCATGCAGTGCCAAACCCCCGCAGTTCAGCGTAGATGTGCGGGGCTCTCCGCTCTATGGCGTGCTCCAAGGTCTCTAGAATGAGCACGCCCGCACCCTCCCCCATAACGAAGCCTGCACGACTGGCATCGAAAGGGCGGGACGCAGAGGCGGGGGTGTCGTTATACTGAGTGCACAAGGCCCGCATACGGGAGAAGCCAGCGACGGACACGGGCGTGATGCAAGCCTCTGTCGCTCCACAGACCATGAAGTCGGCACGCCCTTCTCGTATCCACGCAGATGCTTCCCCTATACAATGAGCACCCGTAGCGCACGCAGCCACACTACTGCCGATCGGCCCGCGCAGCCCATGACGTATTGCCGTCTGACCAGCCGCCATGTTCCCCAGAATCTTCGGTACAAACATCGGGTGGACTTTATGATAGTGCACACGATCCCTGTCGGAAGCCGTGGTAGGGTCTGCGGTGGTGATGAAGCCACCCAGCAGGTACGCCGACACATCAGTGATATCCGCGAGCGATGGGATACCGGTTCCGATATTGACGCCGAAACGGTCACGAATCGATTCGGAGAGCGGCACCGCCGCGTCCGCCAGCGCCTCCTCCACGGCACGCTCGCAGAATCGGAGCGCACGCGGTTCGTGTGCGGTCGGCGCGAACGGGTCCGCCGACATCCGCGCAGAAGGCCCAGATGCTCCCGAAGGAGAGGGAGCTTGAATGGAGGCTGCTACTTGGCATGGCAGAGCCTTCACGAGCGACTGCAGGGCCACGAGCCTCTCCTCTTCGCACCGCGTCCGGTCGTTTTGGATAAAACCGGGCAGAAAATATGGTGCTTCGTGAAGGGGGCGAATACCCGATCGGCCGCAGCACACCGCCGCCCACGTATCGGCCGACGTGAGGCCCAACGGCGTCACAAGACCTATCCCGGTAACCACGACCCGCCGCGGCGACCGCACCGGGAGGGCACCGAACCCCATCTACGAGCCCCTCCCTGCGTTTCAAGGGTCCCCTCTCTCTCTCCCCGCCGTACCTCCTGCGTTTTTACACTTTTCCAAAGTGCCTCAGTATCCGTGCAGACACACACACGTATATGTATACACTCAGCGGCAAACGGAGAGAGCTCGACGTAGCTATAGATCTAGGCAGAGAGCGAGGGGACGACAACGCAAAAAGCTGAGGGGGATCACGGCTGATCTCACCCTTACGGAAAGAAACGAAGAGCGAGAGAGAGCCGTTGCCGCGGAAGCGATAGCGGCCGTGTGCAGCAGCAGCAGCAGCAGCACAGACCCCTGTGCTTCAAAGCCACCTCAAGATATATTATTATGATAAAGAGAAGGAGAAGCAGAAAATCCTCTCCCTCGGCCTCCCATCCTTCGCCTTAAAAGTGCACACGCAGGAGCGCTCCGATGGAGAATCCCTGCCGAGATGGCCCTCTTTTATCTTCTCATCCCACCAGGCCCCAAGGATAGACGGGCCGAACCGTTTCGTTGCGAGAGGAGATGCCGGAACGAAATACAAAAAATGAGGAGGAGAAGATTTGTGTGTGTGTGTGTGTGTGTGTTCTGAGCCGGTGATGACGAGAAGCACAGCTGAAGGAGAGTAATTCGATACGGGAAAGCGAAGGAGAGAGAAGGAAGCGGAGATGGAGAAAGAAATGGGGGGAAAGGGGGTAAGAAGCGGTGCCTCTACGGAGGAAGGGGAAGCCGGAAGAGCTTTCCCAACGCCCACAGATGCACAGTAGCAGAAGCAGAGGTCATCAACGGGCACACCGCCACACGCTTGTCTGTCCGGAAAAAAAAGAGGGCTGCCGCGTTCGCGTCAGCTTCGGCATCTTGCAGCTGCATCAGCGCACACCACGTGTTTCTTACGATCATCTGGACCTCCAAAGTACTATGAAGAGGGGAGGGAGGAAAGGAAGAGCGGGGGCCGCCTCATCGTGAAGAGGGCGTCAGTTGCCCTCTCCTATCCCCTCCTCCAAAAGAAAAAAGGGTATGTCACGATCTACCAATGGGAGAGAGGAAGAGAGGACAGGAGAGCAGGCAGGAGCGATGTGCGCATTTCTGACGTGTACAGCTACGTCATCCAGAGTTCCTCGTTACCATAGTCACCAACCACATCGCCGCCGATCCCGATCCTCATCGCCATGCTTTCCACAGCTGCAAACGTGGGTGCATCCATGGATGCCCTCCGCCTCGCACGCAGTGAAAGTCAGCGCACCGAGGGAAGGTGCGTCGTAGCTCTACAGAGGGCCCTCTTCCCTCCCCCTCCACACCGACAGGGACATTCAAGTGAACAGAACGAAAGGAAGAGAAGGAGCCGGTGGGCTCTCTAATGACTCACGTCTGGCAAGAAGGGGGGTGGGGGTCTGTCTGGTCCGCGAAAGCGGGCTTGGGGGATTAGCACCATGAACAATGGAAAGGGTGGCACCACGCGACACTGTCATCCCTCTACTCATGAGAGAGCGCCGCCACCCACCTCCGCCAGAAAAGAGGAGAGCGCCGCATCAGCTAGCCCCCTCCCCCCTACCTCAGCACGGAAATGACTCAGACACCGCAACACGGAAGAGAAGTAGTTCGTACCAAGAAGATCCGCACACGGGAACAGAAAGGATGAAACCAACGAAAAGGAATAGCTTTTGAAGCGCCAACGTGAAGAGACACAAACACGCACACCGATAGCGGGGGGGGGGAGGGGGGACGGGGGAAGATCGGTAAGCACAGGACCAGCTGCGCTCTCGCACTCCGCCCGTCCAACCAACTCAGGAGTGCGCACAAAACGGTTCGACGCCTACGAAAGACCCTCCTGCAGTGCTGCGGAGGCCTCTACGGGATGCGAAGACGGAGCAGGCGAGGAGAAAGAAAATGGAGGGATGCGAATGAAATGAACACCACCGACCATTAGGAGCCCGAACCGCTACGCCACGACGCGTTGCAACGGAAAGGGGAGAGGGAGCCACGGAGCAAGTCCGGCAATCTGCCCCTCTTCCTCCTGATCGCTGTACCACGGAACGTCAAAGAGAGCGGTGCGAGGCTGCCCGATCCACCACCACCACCACCATCACCCTCCCCCTCCTCGCGAAGACTGCCGTGATGATATTTTCGGAACGAGCGCAGAAAGAGCATCAGTTCCGCCCACATGCACCACCCTCCAGCGATGTAGAGAGTTGAGTGTGGGAGCGCATAAAGCAGTGGAACACCCACCACCACCACCACCGGCACCAGCACCGCCGCTAGCCATGCCGCAGGGGTGGTGCACGTCAGAGACTGGACTAAAAGGCGGGGAGCTGCGCGAGGGGCACTGCCGAGAAGGAGAGCCCCAGCCGCTGCCCCAAGACGGGAGGGGAGCTGCTGAAGGCGCCACGGCTGTGGCGATCGCACCAACGAGATCGACCTTAACGGACAACAGGCACAGCCGCAGCAGTGTGCGGGACGAAGCGCAACAGCACCACATGCAGCACACCGCCGCAGTCGCAAACAGCACAACACACCCCCGAGCAAATATCACGATCGACCACCTCGGGAATAGCTTCGACTGAAACACGTCCGTCGCAAGCGGGCAGGGAAAGGCCTCCATCTGCCGCCGTCAGACTGGCGTGGCACACCCGGTTTTCGGGTAGACAGCCACCCAAAGACGTCCCTACAAGCTACACCGTCCACACGTTCGTCAGGGCACTCCACTCTCGTAGCACAGTACCCTCCCGTCGTGTGTCCCAGAGAATCAGTGTCTGCACAGACTGCAACGAACCCCGTTGCCACGGCAGTGTGCCGTAGAAATTCGTGTGCGCCAGGGCTAGAGTACGCAGTGCCACCCCTCATCTCCACGTTGGAGGCAGCGCGCCCGACATCGAGGTGTTGGCGAGGATCAGCGTGAGCAGCCCCCCCCCCATCCCGCTCAACGACTCCGGCAGCAGGCCAGTCACGCCGGTGCTGGAGAGGTCGAGCCTTCCCAGCTGCGCCATGTTAACCTACGTGTCCAGCGGCAGGTCAGACAGCGATGTCCCAGCGAGGGATATCGAAGTCAGAGAGCCGATTCGGCTCCAATTGGTGGGGTACGCGACCTGTATACTTGGATTGCCGCATACATGGATTAGCGTCATCTGTAGCTGGGTGGGAGCGACAAACAATAGGGGCGAGGACCCTGCCAGCACCGTGTCAGAGACGTTCGACGCCTCACCGTCCGCCCAGCAGCTTACACCCCCGCAGCTGAAGTACGTGTACGGCGAGAGAGCATTCCCGAGGACAGGGGGTAGAAGTAGATGTACGCCTAATGAGGAAAGAAAGGTGTTCATGGCGAGGCTCTCATCTGAGCTGGAGCAACTGCGGCAATTGAAGCACTGTATTTATGTGCTGGTACCCTCGAGCAGTAGCAGCAGCCGTAGAGGCGGCAGTCGCATCATCTGCGACCTGCACAGCGCACTCTGGCGGCAGCCTCAGCGCACAGGCACCGCGGATACGTGGGGTAGGGATCCACCTGATGAAACCTACAGAGCCGGCAAGGATGGACCAGACGAGGATCTGCGTGGGAGAGATCAGGCAGAAGGGGAAGAGGGAGAGAGGAGAGAAGTGGGCGTCAGTTGAGACGGGCATCCGAAGGAGGAGTTAGGGGGCTGGGGGTTAGAGAGTGGAGGGGGGGGGCAAGAGGAGATGACAGCAGACGATGTGTGCCAACAGGGGCGATACCACGGGAGGTTAGCACCGGATAGAGAACGCGCCACGTGCCGCACGCAGGTGTGGGTGTCGGTGTGCGTGCGTGCGGAGGGGGAGGAAGCAGAGGGATACGCACCAGCATGAGATAGACACACTACTGCCACCGTGGTCCGCCCAACGCTGCCGTCCCATCCTCACTCATGCTGCGCTACTTGGGTGCAGCCGCCTATACTGAGTATATGATCGTCGGTGAGCATGTCAAACAAAGAGGGAGGAGAAGATCGTGGGGGGGAGGAGGCTCTGCTCATCGTATCCCTTGGATCTTCGGTGCTATGCATTTCCCGTCCATCGACTCCTCCTCACACGGATGCTGCCGATGGCGGCGGCAGATGCATCCACGGTAACGCAGCTTAGTGGGGCCGCACATGATACACACCAGTGGTATAGGAAAGCACGAAGCCTCGAGCCGTGGGCAAGCACGCGAGCCCCTACATCTCACGGTCAACTCGCACGAGGCCGAGGAGGGGAAGCCGACAGGCTGGTGTGAGAGGAACAGCAGCTCCCATGAGACACCCCAACCGGGCTGGCGAGATCAGGCGATGTATCCCCCGTTCATGAAAGAGAGGGGGGTGAGAAGAGGAGGTCTACTGCCGCCGTCACGCACGGTCCGGCCGCCTGGTGAAGGCCTTCATGTCCTACCGCCCCCCCCCCTCTCCTCTTCCTCTCCTTTTCTCTTTTTTGAAAGCGCACATTTCCAGAGCGCGCGCGCACACACACAGAGAGAGAGAGAGTAGGAGGGGGGGAGGGCCTACAGATAATCCCTTAGAGAGAGACTTCTATCGTGGAGTCGAGTTCGAGCTCTTCCTTTCGCCCTCCCTCTTCTCCCTATATCGTCCTTCTTCGAATTTCCTCCCGGAGAGCCAGCAAAGGGGAAAAGAGGTGCCGGAGAGGTGCCGGAGCCGCAATGGGAGAGAGCGAAAAAGAGAGAGAGAGCGGGGATGTGGATGATGACGTGGAACATCCGCAGTGCACATGTGTCTCTTCACCCGATGAGTCCGGCGATGGACCGCTACAATTCTACACCCCCTCCCATCGTTCCACCACGCCTTCACACACCGCTTTGCTCGTCTTGCTGTGAGGACAAGGGGGAGGGAAGGGGACGGGCAAAGGCGTTGACGGTTCACCTGGGGGGAAGAGAAGGGGGGTGAAGGAGCAATGGGAGAAAACGTACTAGCGACGTCGTGAGTAGACATTCCCGGTGCACGCCTGCGTCGCGTAGCTGCCGTGAGATACCGTCTTCGAGTTCGCGTGGTTGCGCAAGCTGGGGAGTACGTGGCCCGATACGCTCTGCAGCTGCTCCCAAAGTCCGTCGACGCTTGGCGCGCCCCCGTCGCTCGGTATTTCACGACGAGCCTCCTTCGATTGCACCAGCTGCCGTTGCAACGCGAGCATGCCCTCCCCCCGCTTCAGCGCCGCTGAAACAGCGCGCGGGCCGCGTAAGTGCCGCTTACTATCGAACTCGTTTCGCAGTCGAAAGCGAAGGTCCCTCCGTTCCTCTGGAGCATAGTGCCGGTAGAGGAGCTGTAGAAAGTGCCGATACAAGGAGAGAATCTCTTGCGCACGATACGGAAAGTCTCGGAACGGGGGGACCTCAGCGCCGAGGACCTGCGGTGCTGCCCCCGCCCGTGCCAGAAGGCGCCACGAATGCTGGAACGAGTGCGTATTCATTCGTCCCCCTCCCCTCGCCAAACGGTCATTCAGGCTTCCTTAGAGGGGGGAAAGCAAAGCAGGCACATCATGGAAGAGAAGAAGCAAAAGAAGAAGAAGAAGAGAGAGAGAGAGAGAGAGGTACGTGTTCAAGAAGGTGAGGAGGAGGTGGAGGAGGGCCTGTCCATCCGGTGGCTTGACCGCTTCGCGTTCGCCATCCAGTGCACCACCTCCCACGCACACACGCACACACACATACACACATACACCCCAGCTGAAGAAAGGCCCTGCATGTTTCTCTTCGTTTTCCTCCCCTCTACCCCCTTCATTCCACAAGGGAGAAGAGAGAAGAAGTTCACTAACGGGGAGCACAAGAATAAAGCGGGCATTGGTGCGTGTATCGTCGTAGCATTGCCGCTGCACCAGTGGCAGTTCCATACGCTCCTCTATGGGAGCGTACTCTACTGGCGCATGGGCAGTGACCTCTTCCTATCCCCTCTCCGCCCCCCGCCTCCATTTCTCCCTTTTGCCACCAAACCGGGAGGGGGGGGGGGCACACCGACCGTATCGGCCTTTTTTTTTTTTGCTCTGTCGCGCGTTTGGAGAGGCGCCATCCTCGAAAAGAAAACACAAGAGGGAAGGGGGGAGACGACGACGACGACGACGACGACAGCGGCTTCACGCAGCGGCAACAGCGACGCTACACGTGGACAGAGAAAAGGGAGAAGAAATAATCCATGAAAAAAGAAGCAGCGGATTAGCGGACGAGAGAGAGAGAGAAAGAGGGAGGCGGTGCTGCACCGGTGAATGGAACGAAGGAGATCTAGAAGAATTTGAGACGGAATCGAGCACACACACGCACCTCCCCAACACACCCTTGTACTTGCGCATCTAATAGGGAAACCCCTCCCCGCTTCCCCTCCGCCACCCCGCAGGTATGCCAGAAGGTAAAAAGAGAGTGGTAGGGTATCTCTCTCTAGGAGCGTATCGGGCCTATAAGGAACGGCGCAGGCACGGTGAAGAGAACAAGGGAATGAAGGAAGGAAACGGTAGGGGAGGTGAAAGGGAGAGGGAGGCTGTCAGCGTTCGATCGGCACCCACCCCTTCCCACGCGCCTTTTCATCTTCTCGTCTACTACTGTGCATGGATTCTTCTTTTGCTTTCTCTCTCTCTCTCTCTCTTGATTAAAAAATCCCCTACAACTGCCGAAGCCGCTGTACGATCGCGTGGCGCACAAGTCGCTGACAAGTATCCCGCTGAGGAGTCGCGCCACCGTACGTGCCCACTCCCCACAGCGCCCACAAGTTGGTAGGGTTGATCTCCAGCGCACGGTTCAGGAAGGCGAGTCCACGGAGTTTGGATAGATCAGCTTTTTGGTGGTCAGCATCAGGTGTACAGGGCGGCGCGGGCGAAGGCGACGCAGCACGTAAGTAGGACAAGCCCAAGCTTGTGAGGGCCCAATCGTTTCGTGGATAATGGCGTAGAGACTCCCACAGCCACTGCATGGTCATCGACCCTTGCATCGCCGGCTCGGCGTGGTGTCCCGTGTCTGCTGAGCGGATGTGATGAGAGGCTTCAGACAGGCCATGTGCAGCATAAGAGCACCATACAGCGTCCATGGCATGCAAACAGGCTTCGTTAGAGCTTTCTGCGGATGGTTCGCCTATCTGTTGAGCGGAAGCGGCCTGGAGTGCGGCGTGGAAGTACGTCATCGCTTCTGCAGTGGGCAGGTCAGGACAGTCACCGCCGCCATTGTCGACTACCGAGATGCTGGATGGCGACCAAAGTGTAGTAGAAGAAGTGGCGAGGACCCCCGGCAGCCCACCAGAGGGCACGGTAGATGCGGCACCACGCCTCACGGAGAGACACCGCAGTCGCCCAAGGCCACACAGGGCGCCGACGTTCATGGGATTTCTCTGCAGTGTCCGTCGGAAGCCATCCTCAGCGAGTCGGAGGTGCCATCTGTATTTTATAGCTGCAGAAGCAGCTGAAAGGGTACAAGAGGAGGCCGGCGAGCTCCTTGAAGCCCCCACCAGCGATGACGTTTGTCCTCTCCAGTGCCGGTACTGCTCTGCAGTGGCCACATGGTGTATGACCGCGTCGTGCCAGAAGTGCAGTAAAGTCACCGGAACGCCGTACTGGGCAGACATGTCCAACACTGCCCCTTCGTCGAAGTGAAGTAATGCGGTATTGGCCTGAGACACTGCAGAAGTCCCAGCAGCAGCTGCAGCCAGCTCGCCCCTGTACCGAGCGCACCAGCGCAGAAATTCCCCTTCACATCCCTTCGACGCCACAACGCGCCACAGTGGTAGTGCAGCACACGGCACTTGATGCACATGATTCCATGCCAGGCCCACTTCCGCCACCGTCGCATACCTTTTCTCACGAGAGTGGTCGTTGCAAATGGCCTGCAAGTATGCCTGCGCGGCATCCCACGAGGCCCGATTGTGCAGGGCATCGCAGTGGCCCAGCCAGCAGTGCAACGCAGCACTGGAGTCTGTCAGCTGGGCAGCTTCACGCAATGCCGCTGGGACGGTGGGTGACGCCGCGGAACCCTCGCACAGATGCTGGAACTCCTTTTGTGCATCCTCCAACTCGGCTGGTGACGCCGCCGCCTCGATGCACCGAAGTATACGTCGCTCTGCAGCCAAGCTCTTAGTGAGGGTGCGCTGGCGCACCTCCCTTCCCCCCGCCAGGGTCAACCACCTACTTCGTAGTGACGCGCTTGCCTGCAGCCAGCACTGCTGCTCACCGGCAGTGGAGCACGCAGATGGAGTTGCGGCTGCGAGCATTGTCGTAGAGAATTTGAGTGACGCTGCCACGGCAGCACATCGCCGCTGTACCGCCGCCTCCGCCTTCAACATAGTTTCGTGGATACCGTCAGGGGGCGTTGCCGCGGCGACGGTGGCAGAGTCCACCTCGATACCCGGTGCAGCGCACGCCTTCATCACGTCAAGAAGCTCCCACTCCACAACCCACCACATCACCATGGCGTTGTAGGCGAACATTTCGGGTGTCGGTGCGGACCTCCCACCCCGTCGCACCTCCTCCCATGCCTTTGCCAGCGAGTTCATGATAAATATCGGTAGGCTGCTGCTGTCACTGCTGCGTCTCGATGGCTTGGAGCTAGCAGCCGGCAAAACGGCATGAAGAGGTTTCGCACTCTCGGTTCGACCGGGTACGATACGGCCGCGCCACTGTTTCTCGTTCGGCACAGCGACGTCCCTCTCCCCCGCATGTCCCTCGGTCGAGATGCGCATCTGCCCTTCGCCTCTATCTGGCTCGGCACCGTCGGCGCCGTCGGGCCTCTCCAACTCTTGGAGAAGCCCACGAATGGTGTCTCGGAGCCGATCCTTGGTCGCCTGAGAGACGGAAGAGGTCCTTTTGCGACCCCACTTTCCCACGGCAATCTGCTTCAGTTTCTCTGGCGCCGCGAATAGCCTCTCCGAGCCCTGCACTGCAGGGACGCCCCGGGCGACCTGCGACGTCCGCCCATAGGCCGCATGGGCAGCCCGCACCACCCTCTTCAATTCCCTCGCCACGTGTATAGCTGAGTGTCCTATGGCGTCGCCCTGCGTGGGCAAACCGGGCTGCTCTGCGCTCGACGTCGAAGTCCAAGAAGAAGAAATTGAATCGACGTTTCTGGGGAGGAGGGTGCGCAGCTTTGCCTCAGCACGCCACATGTCCCCCAGCACTGAGCACTGCCAAGTCGCCACCACAAGCTGCATCGCAGAGAGAAAGAGGCCATCGTCGAGCACGGCGACGTGACGGTGGCAGCGCCCTTCCTCGTCACGAAGGAAAGTCCGATCGGTGAAAGGGCCGATGCCTCCGCCGCGAGGATCGGGTACGGCCTGTACCGTTTGCTGCCAGGACATCTTCCACCAAGCCTGTCGCTCCCCGCCGCGAACGCCATTGCCCACCGGATCCATCTGCCTCACCGGTGCCTCGTCGGCCACCGCCCCGGCCACGGAAGCGGCACGGAAGAGACGAGCGCGCATACGGCCATCCACCGTCAGCGCGGAGGAAGCCTGCTGAAAAAGATGCAGCGCACGTGAACGTCGCGCACCGGCGTCAGCGTAGCCCTGATCGTCGACGTACAGGCAAACCCACCCCAGCAAGAGGGACGAGGTGGCCGTGAGAGCTGGTGCGACGGCATGTAAGGGAACGGTCAACGCTGCACGAGCGCCGTCACCGCTCTTATCCATCAGAGCTCCATCACCTCGCTCATGGCAGGACATCGGTGAAGACCACCTCAGCCCCTCCACAACGGAGGACACAACAGTGCTGGCGATGATGGGAGCGGAGTGCATCAGCGGCAGCCATACATTGTCGTCCATATGCACCCTTGGCAGCTTTTTCGCGTCAGTGCATACCTGTTCAATGGAGCTCGTTAGATATGCGCCGAACAACCCACTAGGCGTGTCGTCCTTGTCCGATGCATCGGTGGCAATCATGCGAATGCTGCGTGCAAAAAGAAGGGCTCCGACGTGGGATGCCAATGGTAGCGCTTCCATCGGCGTCGTATACCCCGCCGAGATCCGCATGGAGTCACACGAGCCGCTCCTGGTTATGCCCGAACAGCTCTCATGGTACGTTGCTCGAATCCACAGACTCGCGTAGCGGCGAAAGGTCTCCCACTCCTCCCGCAGAACGCCCACGTGGCGTTCAAACGTACGGAGCGCCTCGAAATTGCGGCTACTCCGGTGCATGAAGGTGCCGATCTCCCAAGGCAGGTGGGAGGGCAACTCGTCCGAATGACCGCCTCCGCCCATTCGAAGGGAAGACTCTTGTTGCATTTGCGGCAGACTACGCAGCACACTGGCAGCTTCGCGCGCCCGGATCGTCACTAACTGCAGTGGTAGACAGAAGGACACGGCCTCGTCTATCAGAACACCACCACCCTCCACGGAGCACGGTCGATCCGGCGTACACCTGGTGACGTCATGGTCAGCGGTGCCAGCCTCAGCCGCCACGCACCGTGCATGACCGTAGAAGTCATCGATGTACTCGCGCATGTCAACAGCAAGGAGAAAGAGTGTGTCGAGCTGTGATGGCACGACAAGCCCATAAACAGCCCTCGCAAGCTGCCGGACCTGTGACGTCGCATCGTTCAGAACGGTAAGCGCGGCTCGAGCTTCCCCAATGCTTCGCCGAAGAAGAGCGGCGCGGTGTACGCGATGGAAAGACACACCCCATCCTTTCGAGTTGTCGAGCGGCTCGGGCAGCGTCGCTGCCGCCACCGCGCCGTCCACCAGTGAAGACGTTGCAACACGAGCCGCACTGGAGCGATCGAACAAGGCTGTCCACCCAGCCTCGTATTCTTCGCTCAGCAACGCGATAGCCGTTTCGTCCCCACTCGTCGATGGGGGGATAGATTTCCCGTCCTTGTCCAACCTTCGCCGCCCATCGCACTCCTCTGGGGGAGGACGCCGCGTCGACGAAGCGCGCTGCTGCATACGTTGGAGAAACCCGTACAGCATCGCATACGACGGAGACGTCTTGGTGAGGGGCCGGTTGACTTGACTGTGGTCTGCCTCGACGAGATAGAATGGGTACCGAGGGTCTCGCGGGGCTGGGTTGGCAGACTCCGGTTCCACAACTCGAACAAGTCCGTTTAACTTCTTGGATTCTCCGAATGAGAGGATGGCCACGGCCCCTCGAGTGGCGTTGCCGCCATTCAGGGATCTCTGTGAGCCCGTGCACCCAGCCAGAAGGATTTCTTGGCGTCCGGGCCCGCTATGCCACTGTTGTCGTTGCCCCTTCGAGATGAGTGAAGTCTCCATGGTGGCGACGAAGAGTGCTTGGGCGTCCTGGTGAAAGTTGGCTGCTGTCACCTCCCGCTTCTCCTCCGGTGCTACTTTATCCAGAGGACCGTCCGACCCCAGTCGCTCTACCACGTCGAGGAAGCGATCGTTCAAAGAGGTCAGCTCCGTTCGGTTGTGGTCCCCCATGCCGGTCACCACATCGGTCGGTGTGAGCCCACCCAGCCCTTGATAGTACTGCTTGAGTCCCGTTACGACACTGGCGAGGGCGGAGCCGAAATGCGGGGTGCTGTAGAAGACGACTCCGCGGAGCGACCGCAAAAACGCGGTAGCCTGCGTAACCGCTACACGCGGCTCCGTGAGCATGCCGGACTCTTGGGGGGCAGTTAAGCAGCCACCACTGATCGCACTCGTACTGGGTGCCGACACCGGTGATGGCGCACGCTGGACGGCGTCGAACAGCTGCACTACCATCTGCTTCACGATGAGGCCACCCATTGAATGCACGACGAAGATAACAGGTCGTTGGCCCACGCCGACGGAGGGATCCAGAAGACGCCGGGCTAGCTGGGCAGCCACCAACCGCATCGATTGCAGGCGGCGCGGATCGAGCGGCACAGCGGGGCCGCTTCCTCCACCCGTCACGTCACCGCTCTTCGTGGGGGAGCAGGAGCACCCGTCTGCCGGTTTCACATCGCTGGGGGGCGCCGTAGGGGCCCCACCGCGGGACGGCGGCTGTAACGCCGCGGTATCCCGAATCGTCTGCGACGATACCGACGACGCGGAAGGCCCCCTGGATGTAGAAAGGGGTGCGCGAGTCCACATGGGCGACTCCACACTGGTGGGCACCGACGGTGTTTCCGTACGTGAAGGGGGCTGCTCACCGACACGCGCCAGCCACGCCGATACGGCCGCCGGGGCGTAGGCCGTAACGGAGGCCAGCGCTGAGTCCTCCACTCGCTCCGCAAGATACCTCAGCGCATCACGTGCGCTGTCCGACGACGGCACTTGGGGTACGTCGGTGGCACCGACTACCGCACCATCGGCAGCATTTTGCAGGGCATGCACGGTGTTGGGCGGCGACGTCTTGACGGCCGTGTCGTGTGCGTCGTGCTCTCCCCAGTTGAACAGCGAATGCGCGTACCCAACGGTGAGAACTCGGGCAGCAGGAAAATCCTGTGGAAGGAAGACGGCTGGCCAGAGCACCCCTTGACGGTTCGTCCAGCACTTAAACTCATTGCTACCGATGCCATGGAGAAGAACGATGTCCACCTCCGCCGTGGTGAGCCTCGACGACGCTCCTGGCGAGGTATTTGGAGCAAGAGGCTCGTACAGGAGAAAGACACGGTCTGCCAACGCCTTATACTTGATGCAGTTGTCGTGGTATGCCTGACTAGTCCGCGGGGGATTCCACGCACCATCGACGAAAAACTCCTCGAGGCCTTCTGCGTAGAACGTCATGGCCTTCCACTGGAGGCCACGGCGGGCGTGAAGTGCAAAAAAAAAGGACGGGAAGGGAAGGGAGAATGGCGGGAACGGTGCCCCACCCACCCATCAGCACCGATAGAAACGGATGACTGAAGGGGGGGAAGGAGAAGGGGGATGGGAGTGAAGGCAAGCCAATGCATGAAACTCATCTTGCGCCTTGGCATTGCGCTAGAAGGCGGCACTTGGTGTGTGTGCTCCTGTGCTTGCGGAGGCGTCCTATTCGGTCGCCTGGCCGGCGGGGCGGCCGACTGGGTATTCTTCCAAAGGAAGGCGATAGAGCGGAAGGTGGAAAGGGGGGAGGTGTACACCGAAGCAAAAAGAGAAAAAAGATGAGCTATTCAGAAACGTGGGGTGCAAATGGTGAGAAGCGATGTAGGTACGCATGTACTGCAAAAGCCACGTGCAACTTCGAAGACCAACGCTTTTATCATTCACCTTACTTCGCCCACCCACCCCCAGACACATGCATGTCCTCTCCATCTTTCTTTCTTCCTCCTCCTTCTACTCCCCGAATGACGAATAGGATAATTTTCACGACGAGCCCATGGTTTGTCTTTTGCCTTCTTGGCCTGCTTTCCCTCTTCCTCTCTCTCTCTCTCTCTCTATATATATATATATAAGTGTGGGTGTTTCTCTCGCTGATAAAAAGAAGCGAAGACGTGCTCCTGCCGTTTTGTTCTTTCCAGGCCCCCTCCCCCCTCCTCGAGAGTGCAACGTGACAGATGAAAAACAGCTCCAAGTGTGTGGACAGGTTCCTACGGACGTGGAGGAATGGTAGAAAGAGAGAAGGAGAAACAAAAGAGAGGGGATGCCGACAGACGAAGGCCCTGCCAAGCGAGCGCTAAACCGAAAAAAGAAGAGCAGGAGCGAAGGCGAAAGCAAAGAAAAAAAGAGAGACTATCCCTTCCTTTCATCAAAACGCGAGCCAACAGGGTGCAGAAAGCGTTGCACCGCGAACGAAGAGCACCTTCCCCCTACCACCACCATCACCGACTCTCCCCCATACGTGAGAGCACGCGTGCATACCAGCATTCATTGGAGAAGGAGACGTAAAAGGAGCGCAGGGAAGTCACACACACGTGCCCTACACTTTTCCATCTCAACTCTCACGAGAGGAGCGAAAATAAAAGAGGGTAAAGGAGGGAGGGTCAACGCAGGAAGGAGGAAGAAGTTGAAAACGAAGAGGGGGTGTCAGCCCACTCCGTGTTTCGCCTTTGGCCCCGTTGAGCTACGGTAGATCTTCCTATATGTAGAATATGTAGTGGGGACGATGAAAGACGGGGGGTAGTGGCGAGGGTGAAGGAAGAGAGGAGGAGAGCGAGGTGGGTGAAGAGAGAGAGAGAGAGAGAGAGGAGGAGGAGGAGGCAATGCATCGTCACCTATTCAAACAAAACGGGGTATTTTCCTTGCCTCCCCGTATACCCCCTCTCTTTCTTTCGTTCGTTCTTCCCACCCCGCACATCCCGCCCTCCCTCCCCCTCCCCCTCCGTGTTGCAGGTCGAAACACAAAAAAAAAAGGGGGGGTCATTCGAAGAGGGACAACCGAACAGAGCGAGAGAAGGCGTATTGGAAACGTCACGGTGAAAACACCAGACTGACGGCATTCGCTTTCTTCACCAGCGAGTTGAACCGCCTTCCCCAGCGCTGTCTCTCTCCACGGAAGAACAGACCGGGGTACTCGCGCTCCATGCGAGCCCCGTGCGCCTCTACCGCTCCCCACAGTCGATCCACCTCGTCCTGTAGCACCGTCTTCTCTGCATGGTATGGGGATGTCGTCGTCATCACCACGCCACAGTCGTCCAAGGGAGGAGCGATAGAAAGGCCGAGATCCTCCATATGCACCTCCGCTTGGCAGGTAGCGATTCCCGCTAACGCACGCAGCGAAGCGCGAGCCGCTCCTAGCCACCCCTTGCCCTCAGACCTCGAACGTAGAGCCATCTCCCGGCGCTCCCGCTCGCGCTCCATCGCCATCGTGGCCACCGGATCTCGTTCATGCGCCACGCACATGTCAAGCACCCGAGTGCGGTGCGTCCCGTCCTTGCAGGATATGTCTTTGCTAAGAGAAGACTTCAGCGAGTGCACCTTATCGCGCAACACCCAATACGTCTCAAATCCCTCGAGAAGACGCCGCCGCTCATCTTCAGAGGTCACCCAGACACTTTGGTGAGGGGGCAGTACACCTCGCACAGGTCTTTCATCGGTCGCCAAAACTAGCTCCGCAGATTGGATGTCTGTAAGACGAGCTTCCGTTGGGGCAGCATGACTATTTTGCGCTGCATCGGAGAGTGGTGGCGGCTTCGGGAGATGCTGAAGCTCCTTTACGGCGTCGCGAGTGTGGCGAACCAGCGCGTGATACGCCTCCTCGAAGTGCGCGAGCGAGGTTCGGTCATCTTCGTTGAGGCTGACGCTCAAAAGTAGGCGAAGAGAGCTTCGAAGAAAAGTAAACTGTGGCAAGGGCGGACGGAACACAATGGTGGAGGCCTCACCGGGATCTCCAGTGGAGCTCCTGTACGGCGTCGGTGACGTCGAGAAGAGCCCTATACCCCCCACCACCGGATACGGTGCAAACGCCCCATGCTGGAATGCATCGTAAGGGGACAAGCGCACATCATCCCGTACCAGATCCTCCCGATGCGATGCGATTTTCTCCAGCCGTTCGATCTCCACCGTGATGTCATCGATGAGCATACGCAGCGCGTAGTAATAGGACGACTGCAGCAGTCGAAGCCCAGCCCGCCTGTCGTACACGGCATATTCTGGGAGGTAGAAGCACTCCGCCTGCTGGTAAAACATGTCATAGATGTGGCGCACATCACGGATCTCATACCGAACCACCCGCACTCTTCGCGTGGTTGTGCGGCGCGACGGGGCGCTCTGTTGACTCGGCTGCTTCTCTTCACTTCCCTCGCGTACCGAGTCACTCGCCGGTTGTGCGTGAGGCCCCTGCGCTGCCGGAACCTGGTAAGTCCCTGCCTTGGGCACATCGTCCTTTCCTGAGAGCAGCCCTGAAACACTATCCGTCCACTCCAGCAACGACTCACATGCCTGGATAAATTTCATAAAGCAGCGACACACTTGTGGGGAAGGGAGCTGCGATGCCTCAAGAACAAGTAGCGCTCGATACGTTGGGGGTGGGGTCGGCATACCAGACCCGGCGGCATCATCCGAGCCCGCCGCTGCGGGACATCTGTCTTTAGCCAAGGCCTCCTCGTCGTCCCCGTGCTTTCTTGCCGCAATACTGCTGGCATCCGAGCGTCCCGTGTCTAGCATGGACTTCTCCGTGTCGTCGGCGACAGAGACAGCTCGCATACCAGCTTGCTCCCACACTGGCTGTTGCAGCCGTCGCCGCTTCTCATCCAGTGCCACATAACGACGTAGAGCCTCCACCTCGGTCGTCCAGACGTAGGCATACGTGGCATTCAACTTCAACAGCGCATCCTTGGCGCTGACCAGCTCTCCCGCCATCACATCGACAGCATCGACCTGCGATTCGAGAAAGGATTGGGGGTGATGTAGCAGTGGCGGAACCGCCTCGCTCGTGTTGGAGAAGACAAAAGCAGATCTCACCGAGGCCCCATACTGAAGCAGATGCGGATACACACTTCCTGCCGGTGGCACCACGCCTCCATCAAGGCCACCCGCCACCTCGGGTGGGTCACTGTCTTGGCTCAAGGGAACTGAAGTTAAAACGAGGCGGCTCACACGGTGCAGATTATTCAAGATAGACTGGCATGCATCTCGCACCACCTGCACATCCTGAGGCGATACCTGGAAGATGGCCCGCACGCTTTCTTGTTGCGTGAAGCACTCCATGAAAGTGGACAACGTATGTCCATCGTCGTCGCTCGGGTACGCTACGGCCATCTTTCTCCGGAGAAGAGAAAGGCGGGCTGCCACCTGCGTAGTTTTTGGGGAGGGAGAAGAGGGAGAGGGAGAAGAGCGAGACAAATGGGGTCGAGACAGAGAGACAGGAGGAGAAAAGAAAACGACAGGCTCAGAGGCGTCACGTGTTTTTAAAGGGAGAGAGCGAGAGAAGGGGGGGAAGAAGCGGCGCAGAAAAGGATTGAGCGCACGAGCGAAGGGAAGAGGATAAAGGGAGGGAGAGAAAGGGGGGGGAAGGGAAAGGAAATGCCAGTCCGACATACAACGCGTGAGATGGCCTCCTTCCACCCACCCACCCACTCGCTCCTCTTGCCTTTCCTCCGCCTCTACGTGATAGCGCTTAGTCTCTCGGTACCACACCGTCACGAACATCAGCAAGGTACATGCATCAGCACGAAGCATGATGGGCAGCCTACACGCCGACGTCTTTCCCAACGCTGAGGACTGTACAAAAGGGGGAAGGGAAGAAGCTGGGAAGGCAAAGGAGAGCTATCCGCAACAATTAGCACACCCACATTTCGACACTCAACGAAACATGTGCATATATACATATATATATACATATATATACATATACATGAGCTTCTCGTTTTCTTGTTTCGGAGAGGAGGGATACTGTGAAGAAACCAACAACAACTACCACCACCAGAAGAGAGAGGGAGGGGTGGGGAGGGGCACTGCGCCATCTATCCCACGGAATATTCAAAAACAAAAAAGGGAAGCGAAAGCAAAAAATGCAGCGCGGTCGGCGTTCCCAAACCCTTTTTTTCCGCGTGCCGTTTAACGGGCCGGGTCTTTACTCACACACTCACACTTTCACTCCCACTCAACAGTTGTTACGTCAGACCTCGCGGCGAGATCCTGATCTATGAGCTCAAACCGTCCACCGCAAAAGCGTACAATGCGTCGTGCTGAGGGATTCAAATCCTTCTCCACCGCTTCTCTGCGACGCCTTCTATCCGGCAGTCCCCAAACCCTGAAGAAAATAAAGAGGGTGCAAACCATTCGCCACCGTTGCAAGGGACGTCTGTCCAACAAGCGAGCAAACCAAAGAGGTGGATCTCCGGGGGAAAGTGAGAAGCAGAGCAACATCGTGAAAACCGCCCCTGATGCGAGACGTCCCAGCGCCGCGAGAACAAGAAAAGAGAGGAGAGCCTAGTGGAAGAACAGTCGTGTCAGGGAAAGTGGCTTTCTGGGTCGACCTCTCATTGCAGATATTCTTCACATTGGTTTAAGCGTTTTACCTTTCGTTCACTGTTGCTGTGGCTGCTGCTCAAACCTGTCCCACTCCTCCATGGATTTGTACGGCTTGGCGATGATGTAATGGGAGGTGCCGAAGTGCTTGCGCTCCCACTTCTCGACGGACAAGCCACTCAGTCGAATTGCACGACTAATGTCGCGGTTCCACCAACAGCCCCAATTTTTAGCGTGGCGCGGCGCCCACTTATCGAGATGGTTGTTGACCCGAGTCGTGTTGCCTTTTCCGTGCTCAATAAGCAGAAGTTTCCCACCCGGCTTACACACGCGTGACAACTCACGCAACGCACGCACGGGGTCGTCGAAGCTGCAGAGACCGAACATGTCCACCACGGTGTCGAAACTATTGTCAGGGAAGGGAAGTTGCTCTGCAGCGTAGTTGGCGACGGCAAAAAGCGGCTGTTTAGACAACTGACGGTGACCATCCAACAGTTCGGGGGGTGGACTTTCCGGCGCTCTCGTCGAAGCCGCTGGCGTCACCGCTGCAGCTCGCTCGCCTAATTCACGTTTCATTAACAGCGTCTTCTCCTCCTTCGACAGCTCCACCTCTATACGTTCTCGGAATATGCCGCGAGCTCTGACTTCGCGTTCCCGCTGCGCAAGCGCTGCCTCTCCATCCAAGGACAATAAGGGCAGTTTATCACCGGGCTCTAAAGACTGCAGGATCGGCACGATTACATCGTCCGCTGCTTCGTCAGGTGGTTGAGACGTCAACGTCAGAAACTCCTTCTCCTCCGACCCGTTCACCGGCGTCACCAGCACCTCCTGCACAGTTCCATCCTCGTGCAGTATCTTACGCTTTCGAAATGCTGCCTTGTCACTAGAGTCGATGTTCATCTCCTTTGCATTTAACCGCGGTTGCAAACGCCGTTCGATGGCGCTGCGAATACCGGTCATATCGTAATCAGGATAGCGATACGGTGTGTAGCCTAGGCGGCCTTGAATTTTTGCGACGCACGATTGCACCATACCTGCTGAGCGATCGCACAGAATGATTTCATTGCACGGGTTCTCCTTTTGAATGTGTTGCAGCATAAAACTCGTGGCATTGTCCTTGTTGCCAGCAACAACAGTAGCATTGTCCTCCGGTGGAGTCTCCCACATATACCGCAAGTGCCTCTGAACGACAGGATCATCGCTAAAATATTCGTGTGGGTAGTAAGCAAAGTTGCCAGCGCACCCAGCCCCTACCTCCAACACTCGTCCCTGAAGTAAACCTTCGTCACGGAGTATCTTACGCCTCCATCGACTGAGGCCGAGGTAGAACTCCTGGCTCTTCGTTTTCTTCTCATAAGCGTTATTTACCGATAGCCTATCATAGCTTTTCAATCGATCGTTGTTGCTTACGGTGTAATTGGGAGGTGGGGCTAAGGTTATGGCGGCAACGTACGCGCTGCCGCAGAAAATGGTGAAGCAACTTGTTCCCACGATGACCTTGCTGAGAAACTTCATCGTCCCATGCTAGTCTCCGCACAGCACCGTCGAGATTTCGCAAATATGTTGGGATTATTATTGCTGTTGTTGCTCAAGAGGAGTTGAGCTGAAAAAAAAAGAAATGCAGAGCGCGAGAAAATGAAGCTAATGCAACCGAAACGATCGATCCCATGCATAGAGAGAACGAAAATACACCTTCTGGCATAGAAACTGAGTATAGGAGCTTCAAGGACTCTCAACTCGACGGTGTCCCATGAAGTGGAGAATACTTGACGCTCAGAACACGGACTACTTTCAGACGAACGCAGAGCAGTTGCAAAGAGAAACCAGAGCCCGTTTTTTTCTCACAGCACCAACAACTACATCATAAAAACTGAACTTAATAAAAGGAAAGTTGATAATTTTGGTGATTTGGAGAGGGACAGAGCATCCGTCTTTGATCAGATATGAGGATAAAGTACAGAAAAAAAAAGGAAAACCACGCACTGGCGCGAAAGCTATCTGAAAATGTCACAGATCATGCGAACTAGAATACGTTTTGTTCTCCAATCTAAAGCCTTGCTTACACCAATACGATCGTGTTATTTGGTGAAATGACTGTCCACAAACTGGAGCATCAGATCAGCCTGCTTCTTGAGACTGAAGTTCTCAATCGCGTACTGCTCACAACGCGGGCCTTTTACCTTCTTCCAATCCTCATCGATCGCCTTGCCTACGGCAGTGTAGACGCGTTCTGCGACCTCGAGATTCGTACCTTCCTCCACAAGTTCTCCGACCTCATCGTTGACGAAATCCAGCGGTCCACCAGACTTGGCACCAATGACAGGAGTTCCGCATCCCATGCATTCGATGAACACAAGTCCAAACGGCTCATCCTTGCTTGGAAAGACTGAAACATCAGCCACCGTGAATATATTGGCCAGTTCAGGCTGACCTTGAGGACCAAGGAAAAATGTGTTTTTGAGCTTCAGAGTCAGATACGCCATCTCCACATACACCTTTCGCGCCTCTTGCGAACCACCACCGACGATCAAAGTGAGAATATTCCTGCTCTCCTTTTCCCACATACTGGCCGCTTGGAGAACGGAGTCAACGCGCTTCCAATCGGCGAACCGGCCGCAAAAAACGACGACCTTGTCGTATGCATTAACATCACTGATGCATTTGTTGGGATAAATGTTCTGCAGCTCGGCCGGAAATTTTGAGGCGTCGACACCGTCGTACAGAACCTGAGGCATCTGTCCAAAGGCCTTTTCGCGAGTCATTCCATCCACAGGATGGAATACAAGTTGGTTGTACCCACAAGGTGTCACAGCCACCCGCTCCTTGGGAAAAGTAGGGAAGAGTCTTTCGAACGTGTCCTTCTGTGGTGCTGAGACCGCGAAGACACCGGAAACTTTCTCCGCACCTTCGAATATCCTCTTGGTACCACGAATCCAGTCATAATATGTCATTGGAAAATCGGGCAGCTTGCCGATTTCGTTTTCATACATCTTCAGGGCTGTACCGTGTGCAAATACCACGAGTGGAACCTTCGGGATTCCCTGCGCGACGCGGTATTCGTTGATCTCAGACATGATAACTGGATTCATGAAACAGTGGTGGGCAAGGAAGAGATTGATGCGCCTGTCATGCTTCTTTTCGATGTAGTCAATGTAGCTGATACATTGGCTTCGCAGGTTGTCACAATACTCTTTAACGTCCTCGTTGCTCATCGAATGCCACCGTTTGCTGCTTTGCGGGCCAACACTCTCGCAAATCGGTATAGGATGAGGAATTTCATAAACACGGTAATCATCGCGATTCTTGGGTGTCTTCTGGATATCAGAGGGCCAAATCGAGTAGCAGTGACAGTTGTCCAAGGAGTTCATTGCAATGTGCTGGCCTTGATGAAGGATACCGGAACCAGGAGCAAACTGTCCAGGGCCTTGCCAGTTGTTGGTGCCCAAGGCGAAAATAAGCCATTCCTTTGTCATTGTGAAGAGGGAGTGACAGTGAGCTCGCGTTTGTTGTGTTGAAATCCTTCTTGAGAGCAAATGGAGGCATGCAAAGTAATTTGATACGAGCCCGTAAAGCGAACGCATTACGTTTACAAACCTACTCATTTAGGTTCACAAAGCAATAGTGAGGATCATGATCTGATGTAGACAGGGATAGTTGGGTACCCTCGCATATGGCATTTGCTTATGCTTCAACATTTCTACGTGGCCCCAACCTTCAGCGAAGGCCTCAGCCCACATTGTATCGGTAAGTTTCTAAATGGATTACAAAGCTGCATACATGAGTCAATCTAAAGCTATAAACATCGTCTCAAAGGCCCTTGAACACAACAATTGCGACGTACCCCTTGTGAAACATGTACATAAGATGCTTCACTTCGTACGTTATTTCAAACCCAAATCCTTCGCCGATGACGCAGTGCCAAGAAGGTCCGAACTTTTTGTCCATCTGCTCCTTCACATATTTGGCGGCGAGCTCGTAGCTGTCTTCATGCTTCTCCAATGCGTTGACTACTATCTCCTTACAGTCAACCCGCATCTCTTCCGACATATCGCTCGTCTTCTCCAGAGGATAATTCAAGGACTGCGTGTAACGGCGGACGTACTCTAGGTTACACGGGCCTTCCGGCTCCTTCACTTTGGTTTCCATTCTCTCTGTTTGGCGAGCGTCTGTATTAAGTCTTGAATGAAAAAGAAAAGAGGGGGTAGGAAAGGAAGAAAAGTGAAGAGTTAATATGCGTTACTACAAAATGAGAAATGTGAGTTTTTCATGGGGGAAGAGTGCTAGATTACAAAGCTCGAAGCTTGTAAAATTATCTGACCGCGAAGCGGTTTTCATGGTAATTTGGCGAAGCTTATTCACCAAGGGAGTTTTTATAGTTTTCTCTTGTTCCTTCTATGCATACTGGCGAACGGGAATATCGCTGTCTTCGTGATCCGCAACTTCTTCTGACTGTGAATCACCCATTGGTAGTGGGTGAGACGGAACCATCAGATCAGGCAACTTCTCTTTACTCTGTGTGGTACGCAGTGTGCCCTCCAGCTCTTGTAGCAACTTATCGTCATCAGGTACACCAGCCAAAGGCTGACTTAGGACGGCATTGATCTCATTGGCTAATGCGATGGATTCGCTCGTCTCATCCATGAGTTTCTCGATGTCATCAACATCTAGCATCTTATTCAGACGATCCAATTCACTTTTTCCATTCTTTATCGCAGAGACCACCTCTGTTTGAATCTGAGCAAATTCCACTGTATCGATAAGTCGCTGTACATTATCTAGGATATCAGTAACTGTGGAGATCTGGGCCTGCTGCGCTTTCTCACGTTTTAAGCAGTATAATGCTTTCCGTTTGTTGCCAACTCGCACAAACTCTACGGCTTTCTCGTGCTCCAAACTTGTAACACGCTCATATTTGCGGATGGCAGCTTGTAAGTTGTCTCGCTGCAGCTTCAATTGGAGTCGCGCCTTATCAGATTCTGTAATAAGGGAGCTTTTCGGCCCTCCTACTTTCGATGATGATTTGGAGTTTTTCGCACCCATAGTTGCAAATAATTTTTTGAGGATCGGAGATGGTAGCTGAAGAACAAGATGCACCAAATGATGAAGTAAGCGGGCGACACTAAAATAACGTCACATGAGCACATGAATCGAGAATGAGCCAGAACATTTCATGAAACCACACGCTTCTTTGACGGCATCAGCGCAGCTCAGGAGACCTCACATCGTGCACAGGGCAAGTAGCTGAACACTCAGTGAAAATCACTGAAACATGCATTGCCAGAGGTACTTCAGCTTGAGATGGATCAACCGGAGATATCGACTCCATTTTCTCCTGAAAGATCGCTTGCCAAAAGAAATTGGCGCACAGAGGTTCGACTTTCGATGAAACAGATGAATCTCTGCAATACAAACGAGTGAAACGCCCTGCCAATGAAGTAGAATGTGGACGCCTCTTTCAGCTAGTATTCGCGTTTTATGTCGCAACGAGGGAAGTCGAGGTGATAAGGTAATCCGAGAGGGTACATTTGAGCTCCACCAACACTGACGCGATCGCAAGTCCCTACACCAGAGGATGAATATGGTGATCTCAGGACCGCCAATTTTCCGTAGTTGATAGTCCTTGCAATCCATGAGACAGAGCCGTCGCGAACAAATACGACTAATACAAAAGACCTTCCTTCAATCTATTGGACGTAGCAAAGCGAAGAGAATAAAATCAGATGGTCCATCCAGCCACGGCGCGCCTTGAACGGAAAAAGACCAGTCCTTGAGTTTTCCTGACCGCGTTAAGAGGGTGACAACATACTCGCTCGTTCACCGATTGGAGTCGTTTAAAGCGGCGCCCCTGTCCCTTGGCGTCGGGAACTCAGACCCCAAACACTCCTAGACACCAAAGTCCGCAACTTACTCCATTTCAATAACCGTGTAGTGGAGAATTGCAAACCACTCAACATCAACGACCTCAATAGACCCATTCTGTCTTGCAGACCGCCTGCAGCACCACCGACAAAACACCCAGAGACCCTGGCCCACACAAAAGAACCCGACCCACCCAGCGACCCCACGAAAGGAACAGGACAAACAGCACACAACCCCGACCCCCCCGCCAGACGCCCAACGTAGGAACCGCGAGAACCAAGAGCGACAACACCATAATCCCACCCGCAAAAGATTCTTGACAGCCGCAGCCCCCACCACCACCACCACCAACAAGAAACCACCCCACCCCCCGGCCCACACATAAAAAAAGCCCACCCGATCCGAACCTGTGCTAGACCGCCGACCAACACCCACATGAGATGAACGCCGAATAAACAGAACACCATACCGCGGTGTGTTTCCACTACTCTACCCACCCCGCGAATCAACCACAACCAAACCAACCACAGAGTCCACTACAGCACGACCAACAACCCGATTCCCTATGCAACTCTGCCATACGATTCCCCGCTGTCCTTACACGTACCGTTCTCTATGATCATCCTACCGTACATTTCCCTATCATAAATCCAACCGTCCATTTCACTACGATCATTCTACCGTCCATTTCCCTATCATAAATCCTACCGTCCATTTCCCTATGATCCTTCTACCGTCCGTTTCCTTATCACAATTCTACCGTCCATTTCCCTGTGATCATTCTACCGTCCCTTTCCCTATCATAAATTCCACCGTACATTTCCCCATGATCACTCTACCGTCCATTTTCCTATGATCATTCTACCGTACATTTCCCTACGATCATTCTACCGTCCATTTCCCTATCATAAATNACGACTGAGTACACGCAGCGCCATGTAATTCTCACGAACAGTTCCCCAAGCTCATTCTACCGTCCCTTTCCGTATGATCATTCTACCGTACATTTCCCTATGATCATCCAACCGTCCATTTCCCTATGATCACACTACCGTCCATTTCCCTATGATCATTCTACCGTCCCTTTCCCTATCATCATTCTGTCGTACATTTCCCTATGATCATTCTACCGTCCATTTCCCTATGATCCTTCCACCGTCCATTTCCCTATGATCATTCTATCGTACATTTCCCTATGATCCTTCCACCGTCCATTTCCCTATCATCATTCTGTCGTACATTTCCCTATGATCATTCTACCGTCCATTTCCCTATCATAAATTCTACCGTCCATTTCCTTATCACAATTCAACCGTCCATTTCCCTATCACCATTCTACCGTCCATTTCCTTATCACAATTCAACCGTACATTTCCCTATCACCATTCTACCGTCCATTTCCCTATGATCACTCTACCGTACATTTCCCTATGATCATTCCACCGTCCATTTTCCTATGTTCATTACACTACACATGCCCCTATGATCATTCCGCCGTCCATTTCCCTATGATCATTCTACCGTACAGATCCCAACGGGTGTTTAAGGGGCAAGCAGCTTCTGGCTATTGTAGTACAAAATCTCGGCAACTCGATCTTCTGCAGTTTCACCAGCAAGCCAATCTACCGTGTATTTTGTCCCGGTGCTGCGTGTGCTCAGCCGTGTATCAGAGATAAAAGCCGAAGGAGGAAAGGAAGAGGAAGAAGGTAAGCTGCCAAGTTCTCTGGTTTGGGATACGGGTGCCGCGTGTTGCTCACGGGATCGCATTGGGTTCAGGCCACTCGAGCGCTCATTGCGCTCGTCTGTTTCGTTCCAATTCACTGTGGCTTCGAGAAGTGGACCACCTTCCCCTGGAGGAGGCAGCTGCACCCCGGGAAGCAGACTGCATGGTAATACGCGGGTTATTGCAAAGTCGCCGGTGGTGCCGGGCCCATCAGAGGTGATCCATTTACTAATGCGCGAAACCACGTATTCGGGGGCGACAGCAGGGCCGGCAGCACAAAAGCTCAGCCGGAATGCGTACAGAGTGTTTGGGAACACATCGAGAGGCACACCACTCCGCCCCGGCCAAAGGGCAGCGGGGACAGAACACCTCATGGAGCGCGCCCCGTGGGATGGAGCGCTCGGTGCGCCAGCAGCCTGCCTTCGCGAGGGCTGCTGGGAAGGGGAAGAAACGTGAGATACCCGGCAGGAAGAAAAAGGGAAGAAGAAGGGCTCCGGCGGTGGTGGCGCGCGCGTATCTGTTCAAGAGTGGAAGGGCCAAGTTCTTCCCGAGAAGGGCGCCTCACCTCCGCATGCCGGCGGCAAGGAAGCCGGTTGAAATAAGCGCACCGCGAGCAAAAGAAATGGAAGAAGAGAAAGGATCTGAAATCTGACAAATAGGAAAACACTAACAGATGGAATTGAAAGGGTAGAAAAGCGAAAAGCACTCACTGGAATAAGGGAAGGTGAAAACACCACTCAAGTGCTCAAAAAGTTGATGACAATGTAAAAACCCTTCCCGAGCTACTTGGGCAGGAAGTCGAAAACGACTCCGCGCGTAGTAGGGCACTTCGCTTGACGAGAGAGCACTTGCTCCTCTGCCGACCAGCAGTGAAAATAGTTGAAAAAAGAAAGCCAACCTGTATAGAACTTAAAGGGAAATCGAGTGGAAAAACAAACCGAAATCAACAATTGGAAACACTTACAATGAAAAGATCTTCTCCTGAAAATATTCAAGAAAGGGGGAAGTTTTAAGTGCAAGGGAAGAAAACGTGAGTTCTCCTAGAAGAAGAACAGAAACAAAATGTAGTTTGCCAAAAAACCGCAACAAAATCATGAGAAGTGAGTGGTGGAGAAATATTACCTGGCACGACAAAATGAAAACCCCTCCTTAGATGAAGGGTCGCTTCCTAAAACATTTGCGAAATACCTTCCGTAAAAACGATCAGGAGTGGGTGGGTGGGCCCCGGAAAATCCTGATCTGGTCTGTTGACACGTGGAAGTTGCTGTGAGGATTCTTAGCAAGTAAAGGAAAGCACTTAATTCAAAGAAGGACAAGACGGAGAGAAAAGTGGATGAGGAATATTTTATTCCCGTTTTATCACAGAGCTTGATGTACTTGACCGGTTTGAGTTGAAAGCAGTTTCCTGACTTCCACTTCTTATTTCCGGCGATGTGCATGAAATATATATAAAGGTGTTGTCCAAGTTCGACGAATTCGCCTACTTCACCCGATACAGTCCAAAGTAACGCCCCTGATCTGCTAAAATCGCCCGCGACTTGCTATCTGACATTTGGTTTTCTCCAACTCGAACACGGGGGGGGGGGACCCTCTCTAGAAAAATTGTGCCGTACCCCGATTCAAACCCACAACCTCACATCCAAAATAAGGGGCTACCACTGCCGAACCAACTGGGCTCGTGATCCGGCAAGAAGCCATGAGCTGAGAGCCCTCCAAATTGAAATCGGTTATCCGATAGCCAATTCCCATACGGCATCAACCTATTGACACTCGTATTCTTCTGACTACACAAATCCTTCAGAGAAGCTTGAAATGCAATTGTCTGTTTTACGAGATCTATTTCCCTCGAGGAAAAGTAGAGGGTACATGTGACGTGGTGCTCCCTCAACCCTGATGCATGCACCAATGGGGCATTTCGTCCAATTCAGCGCAGCCTTTACGCTGTACATGTAGCGCAAACGAATGCAGAGGCAATAGTGGGGCCTGATGGGTCTCTCAGCCACATGCTGACGTTTTCTGCTCTCGCTCAGTGTTATAGTCGCTATGGGGTGAATCTGCATTAGTTTGAAGGTGAGACGTTCTGGGATTTTCCTCATTCCACGCAACTTAATCCTAATGTGAAGTCGGCACTACATCTCGATCTTGGCAACTGAAACAACAGGGGGGGAAAGGCAAAAAACACAAAGAATCTTACAGTAGAATGGCCATAAGGGAATCTACGGGAGCATGCTCATATAGTGCTGTACGGTAGAACAGTCAGACGGAATCCTACGGCGGGATGACCCCATAGAAATGTGCCTCAGGATGATGAGAGGAAATCGTATTGTAGGATCAGCTGCCGAAATATGCGGTATGGTGTCACAGGGAACTCTTTGGTAGAATGGTGATCGTGAAATACGCGGTAGAATGATCATAGAAAACCGTACGGTGAAATGAAAATGGTGAAATGTAAGGTGGAATGACCATGGGAAAGGTACGGTAGGATGGTCATAGGGTAATGGACGGTAGAATGATCACGGGGAAATGGACGGTAGAATGACCTTGGGGAAGTTTTCGTGAGAATTTCATGGCGCTGCGTGTGCTCAGCCGTTTATCAGAGATAAAAGCCAAAGGAGGAAAGGGAGAGGAAGAAGGTAAGCTGCCATGTTCTCTGGATTGGGGTACGGGTGCCGCGTGTTGCTCACGGGATCGCATTGGGTTCATGCCACTCGCGCGCTCATTGCGCTCGTTTGTTTCGTTCCAATTTACTGTGGCTTCGAGAAGTGGACCACCTTCTCCGGGAGGAGGCAGCCGCACCCCGGGTAACGGACTGCATGGTAACACGCGGGTTATTGCAAAGTCACCGGTGTTGCCGGGCCCATCAGAGGTGAGCCATTTACTCATGCGTGAAGCCACGTATTCGGGGGCGACAACAGGGCCGGCAGCACAAAAGCTGAGCCGGAATGCGTACAGAGTGTTGGCGAACACATCGAGAGGCACACCACTCCGCCCCGGCCAAAGGGCAGCGGGGACTGAACACCTCATGGAGCGCGCCCCGTGGGATTGAGCGCTCGGTGCGCCAGCAGCCTGCCTTCGTGAGGGCTGCTGGGAAGGGGAAGAAACGTGAGAT
>JASAOM010000964.1:0-49551 GCA_030849085.1 Borovskyia barvae | reverse complement strand
GAAAGGAGAGAAGAAGGGAAGAGAGACTCACGAAGCTCCACCTTGTACGGAAGCGGGATAAACGCCCTGCGCAACGCCCCCTCTCCCTCCTCCTCTCGCACCCGTCTCCTCCCACTTTCTACCGGATGCGATGAAAAGAGTGAAGATAAAAGGCAGTATATAACGCACAAGAGGACTGCCGCACCGACGCTCGAGAGCCGTCAGTTGGGACTGGTGCGCGCGGCCAGGCCCCACCTGGGGAGACTGTCTGCACTGCCCCAGGACGGGTCAGTAATATAAATGAAAAGACAGAGGGAAGATGATCGAAGAAACTTAAAAAGAGGGAGAGCCAAAACTAAACGTAGAGAGGGGGGCAGTCGAAGGCGGAGATGCGGCTCACGCATAAGGCGTCTCCACCACCGATATGAACTCTCCTCTCTCTCCCTTGCTCCCTCGTTTCTGCGTGTTCGTTGTTTTTAAAATGGGGAGGGGGGGTAGTCAACTTTTCTTTTTCGCAGGAGCCCCTCGCAGTTCTTCGAAAAGTAGTGTGCGAGGCTGCTGGGGAGAAGAAGAGGGGAGAGAAGAAAGGGAGCTGGTTAATCGAATTGAGTTGGTTAGCCGAGCTCGGCCTGTGAGAGAGAGAGAGAGAGAGAGGGACGCTGAGATAGCCCAGCTGAACCTTTTCTCTATCGAACGACGCGCGCGCACACACACACACACACACACACAAGTTAGATACAAAAGGAGAATACAACAGGAAGGAAGCAAGGGGGAGAGAGAGGATGCGGAAAGCACACGTTCATGCCAGCAAGATATTGTGTAAAGGAAAAACCATCAATTTTAAAAAAGACCGAGGCAAAGGAAAAAAAAGGGTCAACACGGAGTTTCGTCACGATAGCACGTCGGTAGCGTTGTTGCTAGTGAGAGAGAGAGAGACGCCCAGCGCAGGGACACGGACAGAGAGGAGTAGATACGTGTCGGTAAAAGAAGAGGAGGAGGGGGAGGCGAGGGAGAAGAAAGGCCAGGTGAGGACCGTTACACACACCCTCTCTTGCACACACCTCAACTTGCAGAAGAGATGCCTCGCAAGCAAAGCGAGAGAACACGATAACAAATACAAGAACGAATCAACTAAAAAGAGGTCAAGAAGAAATGGAGAGGAGAGAAGTAAAGAGCAAACAAGCTGGCCGGAGAGCCCAAAGGAGGGGGGGGAAGCGGGGAGTGCAGAGAGGGGGGAGAGAGTCAACAACTGCAACAGCAACGAAAAAATAATCAAATCTCCCCCAAAAAGAACCCTCACCGAGAGAGAGAACAAACAAAAGAGACAAGCCTCAGCCACACAAATATGCACAACAGCGACTCCCCTGAATAGAAAAGGAGAGGAGAGAGATGAGCTTCAGCGGCAGCCGTTGCACCGCCGTCCTCCTCACGCCACCAAATATTCGCCCCTATCTCGCTGGCTCTCGCTCTCGCTTCCGAAGTTCGCTGCTCCGCAAGCGCCGTAGTTGCGCCAGTCAACGACAAAACTCGACGGGTGGGGAAGCAGTCGCAACTTTTTATGTATGTTCGTTGCAAAAAGAGAGGAGAACTGAATATACCGTCCCTTCCCTTACCTTCTCCCCCCCCCAACCCACACTCCACAGCTGCTTGCGAAGAAATGGGTAAGACGGATATTTTGTGCTGCGTGAGGGGTGGCCTCCCTCACAAAAAGTGGAGAGGACTCCCTACGACCCTACACTCACACACACACGCACTAGCTGAAATTGAATTAGAAAGTGTGTTAGGGGGGGAGAGCAAACAGAAAGAAAGAGGGTGAAGGAGAGAACTTTGGGATCCGTCACCGCTTCTCTCACCCTGTGCATGCAATCCTCGTCAGTAACAAGGCTTGCTCGGACACACTCTCAACACACACACACACACACACACGCACACACACACGCACACACACCACCACCAATTAAGAATCGGGCAACAACACAAAGGGACAGAAAATATACAAAACGAGAGAGAGAGAGGGGGAGGGGTGCGGCTGTCGCACTGAGAGAAGAACGGGCGTGACAATACACGCTGCGGTAATCAATATATGACACCAGTTCTACTGAAGACGATCTGTGCCGTCTCTCTCTCTCCTATCTCTCTCTCTCTCACAAACCCCTTCACGCTCAGAAGGGGATCAACACACCTGCAGCGAAGACGAGGAAGAAACACACACAGAAAGGGGGGAGAGGAAAGAGATCGAGCGGGCCCTCGATGAGGTCGCCGATTACAGTGGGGAGGCAAGGGAGGAGAAGAAAGGGGAGGGAGCCGGGAGAGAAACAACGCGAGGTGACGCGGCACTGTGAAGAGAGAAAAGAATGTACGAGAGAGAGAGAGGTGCATGCAGCAGATAATTTTTTATAAGGGATATGGGAGAGCAGGAGGGAGAGCAATGTTGGAACATCGAAGGAATATCATAGAGGAGAAAGAAGATTGCGGAGGGGGGAGGGAGGAAGAGATACGGGCAGCCGTACATGTATGTGTGTATGGGGGCGTGTGTCTGTCAATGCTGTAGACATGGAAGGCCGCTGCAAAGCAACACATACGGGGTGTTGAAACGATACATCTCACCCGAAAGGTTGCCTTCTTCTCGACGATCCCAAGGAGAGATCGAGAAGGAGGGAAGCCATTTCTTCGCTTCATTCACGATACGTTGCCTTAGAAACCCCATTCGCGGCAGAGGAAGTCTACGAGAGACAGCAGATCCCGCCGAGGGAGTGTCACCCCAAAAAGAGCACCGCATGGAGAACCTAACAGAAAGAAGGAGCATCAGAGACATTTCCCTCCGAAAATGAGGTGGGACAAAGTACTTTTCGGATATTTTTTACGATGTATTTGTGGAGGACAGAGGAAGAGGACGGAGGTAATACAAGAGGAGGAGCGCCGTTATACCTCGACGTCTCAGTGTAGGCATGCGTGCGCTACGTGCGGTGTCCTTGCTGTAAGAGGAGGAGCCGACGTTGCCGACGCAACAACAACAAGAGAAAGGGGGGCGACTAGAGCCGCAGAAGCCTCATCTCTCTTCGTGCTCTCCTAAGCACGCTACACTTCCGCCTTCGAATCTTTTTTCTCCCTCTCGGTCGCATCTTTGGAGCCGGTTCGTTGTCTGCGTCTTCTACTGCCTCATCCCTCTGTTCTGTGCCTTTACTGCCTCACCTTTTAAAAAGAGAGAGAAGGGCAGCAAGATAGAGTCGCGGCAGAGAACTTCAGCCTCGCTTCAGCAGAGACGAGTAAAGCAGCGACATGGATTTTTCCTCCCTCCGCACACACACACACACATCTGCGCATCGTCGCTCCTCCATGCCCCCCCCCCTCCCCTTCCTCACTCCTGCCATTTTTTCGCGTTGCTGCGTTGATCGCTACGCCTCCGACATGACAAAAGTTGTAAAATACAGAAACAAAGAAAAAAAAAGAAGGGGATGAGAGGGGGGAAGGGGGAGGGGGCAGAGTCCTCCACGGCAGAACGCGGACGGCCCTACACCGCATCCCACGCGCCTACCGTCGGCCTGGAGTTGTCTCCCCACCCTCCTCCTCTCCCTCTTCCGCTTGACACCTTTGCTTTCCGTGGAAGTTCCTCATTCCAAGTAGGTTGAGGAACCCACCCCTCCTTGCGACGTCAAGAGAGAGAGGGAGAGAGGGGTAGGCGCGTTACGTGTCGAGGGGGTACATCGACCGTACCGACCCCCTCCCCTTCGCCCTCTTCGTTCGCAGCCCTCGCGGCCTCCTACTGGGGAACGGCGGCGGCGTCGCTCATGATCTCGATCTGGGCCTCGATCTCCACGGCACAGTTGAAGGGCAGCTGAGCCACACCGAAGGCGCAACGAGCATGACGACCGACCGCACCGCCAAGCACGCTGACGAGGAAGTCGGAGCAGCCGTTGGCCACGAAGGGGTGATCGTGGAACGTGTTCGTGGAGTTCACATAGCAGCGCACCATGACAACCCTCTTGACGTTGTCGAGGTTGCCACCTGCAGCCGCCTTCATCTGGGCCAGAAGGTTGATGGCACAGCTCTCTGCCGCCGCCTTGCCCTCCTCCACGCTGAGCGCCGCTCCGAGTTGGCCCGTAATGTACTTGCCCTCGGCATTCTTCGGCAGCTGACCGGAGATGTAGGCCATATTTCCAGAAACGACGTACGGGGAGTAGGAGGCGGCGGGCACAGCAGGGGTAGGCAGGGTGATGCCCAGCTTCTGCAGGTTAGCCTCGGCTGCTCCGGACATGGCTGGCAACGAAGAATGTTAACGAGTAGAAAAAGCGTAATCCTCGGAGACCGAACAAAAAGTAACGAGACTGCGCGTGTATGTGTGTGTGTGTGCGCGGAAGTACGTTGCAATAGTCAGTGATGTCTGGTGACGCAGCACCGAAAGGAGCACCAAAAGGGAGGGAGAGCAGCATGAAGAGAGGGAAGGAGTGGCTGGAGACGAGGTGGCCGAAGAAGAGAGAGAAGGGAGGGGGACCCACCCAGCGTGGAGACGGTGGTGCCCGCCCCACACCCCTACGCATAATACATCGAAAAGAACATCTCAGGGAAAACAGCGAGAAAGAGAAGAGAGTGCGACGGCAACGCATCATTACTCGCACCCACCTTTCTTCCCCATCGCGGATTCCTCGGCAGCAGCTGCAAGAAGAAGAAGAGAGAGGGGGCCCTCATTTATCGCCCTTTGGAGAGAGCGCAGCACGGCCTCCGAAAGGAAGGTATGCGATGAGACAGAAGGAGCATAGCCTACCACCGCTTACCCGCCCAGCCTCCCCCTAAAAGACATTCCAGCGAAGTCCCTTTCCCTCCTCCTTCCCGCAAAGTGCACAAGCAAAACGGGAAGCACTGTCGACGCTCGCGGCGATAGAAAAGGCTCACCATCGAAGGAACGCAGCAAAGAGGACGAGATACGAGGAGGAGCAAGGCGCGCTACGTGTCTATCTCGCACTAGACATGCATCGCTTTCAACATATCTCTGCTCATCTTTTTTTGTTGGCGTTCAGCATTAGCTGCATTACGACGTACTCTCTTCCCGATCTGACGGTGGGAAAGTACGCAGAAAGGCGTGCGCACCAGCCAATCTTAATACGCCCGCGTCTATTCCCTTACTGCCCCCCCTCCCTTGCGTCTCCACCCCGCCGCCTCCTCCGCACTGCACACTGCACACTCCCTGAGCGCGAGATGGCACCGTTCTTGCAAAGCCGAGCCAGTGGGAGCATATGTGGACATACACGGATGTGCGACAGATCCGCCGCGTCAGGGGACGGTATGGGAGGGGGTGAAGGGGAGGGGGGGAGGGGGGTAGAGAGGTTTCTTTGGACCCTCTTCCACACGCGCTCAGATACACAGACACACACAGACACAACTACGATCCTCCAAGATGATTGCCGTTGCATACGCGATCACCCTGACAGCCAACGATTTCGGGCCTACAGCTGCTCCAGCTGAGCCTCCCAACCACCACCACCACCTCCACTCCTTCGCAACCGCAGCATGCCTTTTTGTTCGGAAGTGGAAATAGGGCAGGATGGCCGAAGATCAAGAGGAGAGAGAGGGAGAGGAACGCGTAAGCGACGGATCGAGTGGTGTTCGTCACAGACGCACCCAACCAAACAAAACAAAATGGTGGAAGAGCCACCGAGGGTGAGTGTGCGAACGCTACGCGTCTTCGTCGACTCGTTCCTCCTCCTCGGTAGATGCGGATCCTTCGGACTCGTCTCCGCTACCCGCCTCCACATCCACAAGTCGAGAGGCAGCTGCCATGACTTGCTCGCGCCGTTCACGCTTGCGGCGTTGTCGCTCCTCATAGGTGCCATCCAGCTTACTCTGAAGTCGCCTACCACGGTGGAGAATCTCGTCTACTTTACGTATGGCGCCAGCATCATCCTCGCCGCTCTTCTGCAACGCCTCTCGCACTCGACGTCGTACTTTCTCACTGCCATCCACGTCCCCTAAGCTGCGCAAGTCCAGTATAAGTTTCAATACTGCTAATTCTTGATCAGGAGTGATACTGCGAGGAATCACTTGCAGTCCATCAGTGGGGTTCATGATCAACCCTCGTCTCGCAAGGGGGAGCCTTCTATAAAACAAATGCGAAATACAAACTCAGAGGAAGTCGAAAAGACGATGAAAGCACGTAGAGGCGCTAGCGTACACCGATACACACATGCACTTCCCTCTGGTGCGGGCGTGCAAGGCCTAGAAAAAGCGGAGAGACCGTCACGGACACGCTACCCTCCCTTGTGAGCCCGCTCACGAGCATTCAACAGGTAAACATGTAAGTGCGAAGGTGTTGTCGCGGTAGAGAGAAGAAGTGGAAGGGGGGTACCAGGGGAGGGAGGTTTGGGAACGTGCAGTCGTCGAGGGGAAAGGACGGGGGGTCGATGCAAGGGAAAATGAAATGCCGTCCTTCGTGGGAGCTACTTCAACGCCCCAACGTTGACAGGAGCCAGCTCGAGTCTTCGCAATAAGCTCCACGCGTACGCATCGTCAAGGCGCCGCTGTCGACACGAGGAGGGAGGGAGAAAAGGGGAGGCGGAAGGGGAGTCGATGTGATGGGAGGAGCACCCTTTCACCGGTGTGGAGGAACCGAAAAAAAAATCGAGGGAAGTCTTGACGGACGTCGATGAACTCAGGAAAGGATTTTATGCACCACAGATATGCTCAGAAAAGCACATTGCGAATGTGTCTACCGTGAGACAAGAGGGCGAGAGGCTCTTCGACGCCGTCAGGTGGGCAATGCGTTCGGTGACAAGTGACGTTGAGTGAAAGATCTCAAGAAAACGTTTATGCACTCCGCGCCAGCGCGGAAGGAGCATTTCATTGCTCTCATGTGGTGTTCTCCATCCCTCCTCCATCGCTTTCTCTCATTCCCCCCCCCCAGCACTCCCTTTGTGTGCACAAGGCTGGAGCTCGCGGCCTGCTTCCCCTGAGGGCACACCACGAAAAGACTGGCGCAGTGATCTTGGCGATGCAGCCAGCAAGTCTGCACTGCATCACCCATCCTTTTCCCTTTCCTCTTGGTGTTACTAACGACCCTCGTCCCCCACAACCGTACTCACACCCACCCGGCATTCCCAAAGAATAATATCAGCAAAAGCAGCAACGAGAGTTACTCGAGTTCAGCACGATAGGCAAACGCGTCAGACCAGCAGTCAACGAGCCTGAAGTGACTCGTATCTGCACCACCAGGTGCGAGACGCGGATTGGTTTCCGCGTTGGCGATCGCATGGAGGCATCGTCGTTCGTGTATGAGATCACCCCGCTGTCGTGCACTGGCAAGCTCAGCACGGAACACCTCGAGAGCTTTCTCCCGGTTGCTGTTCCACATGTGCGCCCATCCTATGAAGAGCCGGCACCTTCTCACAACTTCTTCATTGCCTACAGACAGTGCAGCAGCCTGCAGCTGTAGAGCGCACAGAAGCGACTTGTCGGCTCGATGTAAAGAAGCCCAACCGCCACCGATCGTTTGGAGTTTCGCTATGAGCACGCAGGCGATGTGCTGCCGTTTCATCTCCGAGAACGCCACGCGGGCCCATTGCATCGTCTGACCATAAGCGTACTCTGCATACGTTGGCAGGATGAGGTAGCACGCGCATGTCGGTTGGCAAAAGCTACAGCCCACGTAGAGCCACGACGTGGGCAAAATTTCCTCCCCCATCGCAGGGGAGGAAGTGGCTTCCACCTCGACGTAGACTTCCCGTAGGAGATCGGAGGAGCAGGCTTCCAAATAGGCTGGAACAGGGTTGACCCTGCAAGGGTCGCGTTCCGCCTCCTGAGCGAGAAGGCTGAGCTCCATCACCGCACAGGGATAGCGAAGTCGAAAAATCTTTCTCCGTAGAGGCACGGAGGAGGAGAAGGATGAAGCGGCTGCAACAACCGCCCCATCCTCCACTGGCATTCCTCTGGCCGATAAAGAGCGCACACCGCTAAAGCCACCAGCCTTCGCCCCGCCCTTCGAATGCGTACACTACGCGAAAGCAAGGGCGGGAGTGACGCGAGGAAGCACCTCAGGTACTTCGCCCCTTCGCCTCCCCGTGTCAGCAGAAAAGAGAGAGGGGGGAGGGCGAAAGGCGTCTCGAAAGCCGATGCATGTGAAGTAATCAAGAGGAGGTGCGAGGAAAGAGAGGAGAGGGTTAGTGGGAAGGAACGGGATGGAGCCTGAGGAAGGCAGAAAGGGGCACGTAAAGTGACGCTCTCTGCGAAGGAGAGACGCCCAAGGCCGCTGCCGCTGCAACCCCCCCCCTTCTCCTACCCTATAAAACAGAGTTGCCAAAGAGGCTGGGAGAAGAGGAAGAGGGGGGAAGCTGATGGAAGATGCCTACCCAGCACGCCTCCACTGCAGCCCGGATAGTGTCAAAGGAAACAACGAGAGGGATGGAGAACGAGCTGCGTGATGAGATGAGGGTCATGGTGTGTGTGTGGGGGGGGGGAGCGTGGAGGAATGGCCAACACGACTTGGCAGTGCATAACAACGAAGAAGTCAGAGCCGCATAACGTCACGGGTTACCCACGACTCTCCCCTCCCGCCATCCCCTCTCGGCCCTCCCTTCACCGCCTTCCCCCCCCCTGTTTTGCTTTCGCTTTAGGGCTCACGCCTCGCTTTCCCTGCGATGATCACCCTCGGCGCCCATTTATCTTTGCGGGCGAGCTTGGCCCTACGCGCCCCACGGCTGCGCCAAGCGTGCCGCTGCGAAAGATAAGAAGGGAGCACGCTTAGCTGCATGTCCAACGGGGAAAGAGTGGTAGAGAGCCGGTAGGGGGCTGCCAGGCGGTGTCCGTCAACATTCGCCAAACCCCCTTCAGCAACCCCCGACGTCCTGCAGCTCCCTCTCTTCCTTCCTCCAGAGAAAGGAAGAAACGGAAACGACGTAGGGTGGGTCGAAAGGGAGAGGAGCGAAGGGGCATCGCCACGAGGATGGAAAGCAGAAAAAATGACTTCTCCTGCTCACCTGCCCTCCCCCTCTCTCTGTCCCCTACGCTGGCCTTTGGGAGCCCGCTTCACTGGCACAAACGCACCCCTTTCTCTCTCGGAGTCGTGGAAGGGAAGAAACAAAAAGGACCCACGGTTGATGTACCTCCTCCCGTTTTGCATCATCGGTCAAGTACTGCATCAGCTACTCGGGCGTGCGCTCGCTGCTCCGCCTCCTTTTTGGCATGGCTTCCTCCTTTCTTTCCACCTCCACCTCCCCACCAGGTCGCGGTGATCATCAGACAGGAGAATCACGTGTGCTGAGGCTCGTGACGTCGTTCGATCGTGACGGCTGTGCCGGTTCGCTATGCCGCGGCCGGGTCATCCATATGCCTGTCAACAGAAGAAGACAAGCCCCTGCGATGCTCCTGTACATCTGGCGCTGATAGGCTGTTAGGGAAGCCTGTACGGTGCGCATCTGTAACTCCAAAGCCATATCGCGGCGTTGCGCACGCCGCATCAAACTACGGGTGCCCCGCAGCTGTTGTGCTGCTCCTTGCAGGGTATACTTCTGCTGCTTGAGGAGTGTTTCATTCGATCGCGAAAGCGCCAGTGTTTGCTGCACCGACTCGGCGAGGCTGGTATCCATCGCGACGGCACTTTGAGCACCGACGGTGGTGCCGTAAACGTAGGCCATCCACGCACTAAACACGCAACCGCCGACGGCGGCGACGATATATTGCCTCCACAGAAGGTCACGCTCCGACGCATAGTATACATCCGCATCTGCCGTGCCCGCTGCGTATGCTTCGCGGCAAAGTGCATCGACAGCCTCAGCGGTGAGCGGCGGAGACGGCTTCGCTGAGCTGTCCTCCGCCTTGGAGGAGTGGCTACCCATGCTATAGAGTAAGAAAGGGAGGGGAAGGGGGGGGAGAGAACGGAATGTATAAACCGCGCGTCTGCCGTCGTCCACCGAAGCCGCTCCTTAGCCCGAGCCGAGAAGAGTATCCCTCGGTGAGATCCAGGAGCGGAGGATCAAAGCCGATACCTTTGCCGAAGCGCCCTCTGCATGGAGGGGGGCGACGGAGCTCGTGTGGATGTGCAGCAACCCCGTTCTCAAGACAGGTGCTGTAGTGCTTGCACTCCGTTCGTGGGACACCAGCGAACCGGTAGTGCCGCGGTGGTGGACTCCCGGTGGCCTTCAGCGAGTTGAACGATAGAAGAATAGGAATACATATATAATAAATTAATGTAAGCGTGTGTGCGTCGGTGAAAACGGTAAGGGCGAGCAGAACAGATGGGAGAACTGGACCCATAAGGAGCACGACGTACGAGTAATCAAAAGGGCGGAGGATGGTGTGCGCGTATGTGTGTGTGTGTGTGTGTTTGTGCAAAGCCCACGACCTCCCCTTGAGGAAAAAAGAGAATGTTCGATGCGAATGCTCCTGGGGGGGCGAGTCTCCGTGCCCTGCAGGGGGCTACGGATAAATCATGCAGGTCCCGGCAACCTCGTAGGCATCACCTCCAGTGCATGTAGGCCCCCCGTCTATCATCGTGCTGCCTCTCCCTTTCCTACCCCCTCCCCCATCCCCCGTTCTCAGCCACTCACACACGACCGATACAGGACGAATACGGCGATGGTGGAATACGGAGAGGCGCCCTGATACTACACTTAGCGCAGCTGAGGAGAGAAGCCTCCTCCTCCTCTTCATTCAGAGTGGCGCACAGCCCTCTCCTGCCGTAGGGAGGACCCTTAAGACATGATATAAAAGATAGCGAAAAAAGCAGCGTGATACACGTGGCGCCGTCGTCACACACACGCACGTTGGCGTGCTGACCCGCAGCCACCCTTTGATCGTACATCGGTCAAGAGAAAGAGAGAAAAGATGGCACGGCCAAGCCTTCACCGCGCACAGACACACACGCTCTCCCCGTCTTTGTCCTCCCCCCAAACAACGAAGGAAAGGCGTAGGGATGCACCTCAACAGCGCGAAGGGCAAAAAAAGATACGAGGCCGCGGTGGAGGCGATGGACCGTTCCGGAAGAATGCCAGCCCCTCTGTATCCCCCTCCTTCTTATCAGTCATGCCCGTCTCCCTCCTCTCACGTCATGATAAATCAAGAGAGAAGGGGGTGGGGAAGAGGGAGAACGGCATAGTCTTTTCGATAGCCAGCACAGAGGTCTTCATGCAAAGAGTAGTCGCGCGTGAGTGAAGCGAAGACGGCATGCAGTTGACGGCACAACACCCGGGCACCGCACCCGCTTACTTGAAGGGTTCGGTAGAGCATCCCCTTCTCCTTCGCCGCCTTGATGCGCACTGAGCTTTGATGCTTGCGGGCTACGAAGGCCTCGACGCCGAACACGTCAAAGCGGCTAAAGACGGTGCGCACATTACGCTCACTGAAGCGCGCCGTATCGGCCGTGCTGGCGTCGAGGGCCGCAAAGACGCCGTCGCACACAAGGTGGAGTGCTGCAGCCCCATCACCGACCTCCACAACCGTGTCCATCGGCTCCCATGTCCGGAAGCTGCTGCAGCAACACGCTCGCATGCACGACCACGCCCCCACCGGTTGCAGCATCGGGGTACGGTGCAGCCACGGCCATGCGGTTGCCAACCGAGTTCCCCAGTGCTCCAATAGTGTAGAGCAAGAGCGAAGAGGGATGGCATAAACAACCCCACGCTCCTCCTCCACCAACCGTGCACACGGAACCAGCACAGCAGAGTACACATCGCCAAAGTAGTCTCCTCGGGAAAGCACAAATCCTTCGAGGTCAGCATACACACGCACTACGCCACTCTTCAATATGAAAAGATGCTCACCGTCCCCGCGTATGCCATTGTCTCCACAGTGAAAAAGGATCTCCGTGGTGCTCATGACGCGGGCCGTCAACACCATCCTCGCCATGTCCTCCTCTGAGAGGACACCCTCAAAATTGGGGTCTTCCCTTAAGAGGGCATGTAAAATTTGTTGCTCTCGCACCGTCTTTCGATCGAGCAGAGGCAGCGAGGCAACAGCGGCAGGGATTACGTGGCGACGCGCTGTGAGAAAAGGCTTCGTAAGTTCGGTGTGGATGTGCCGGTGTGTATCGAGGGTCTGGTCAAAAGCCAGCATCAATGCTGCGTCCACGGCGCTGGCGTCGAACTGAAGATCCACTATAGTGGAGAGTGGTTGGATAGCATCGAGCAGGCGGGCGGCGGCGACAGAGCCCAGCGCCTGCCCGTCCAAGCGGATCGACCGGAGGTAGGGCAGTCGAGGTAATATACAGCATAGGTGGTCAACCACCTTGTTGCCCGGTACGCCACCGCGCTTCATGCCTGCGAAGGCGTCACCGTCGAACCATGAGGCGACGTTGGAGAAGTCGATCTGTTGCAACAGGGGAAGCTCGGCCACCAAATCCAGTATGGGCAGCATCCCACGCGCACCGATGTAAAGATGTGAGGGCGATGATGTCACCACTGGGTCCTCCAGCCGGAACGTCCGCAGGTGAGCGAGGGGGGCCACCGAGGCGCGACAGCGCGACATCTCCTCCGTATTGCCATCATCCTCGATAAGAACCAAAGCGGCCACCTCCACACCCCGCTCTGCCGCCTCGCTGGACAGCCTTGTTTCGTGACAGTCTACGTCCTCTGCGAGAAGCCTGACCACTGCCGAATGCGGCTTGCGAACGCCATAGTGTCCACAGCGGGCCACGTAGTAGCCGTAGAGTTGGTTCTGACTCGGCAGCGGCATGAAGTGGGTATAAACAAGCGGTGTCGCGGCGACAGTCCTGTAAAACCTGCGGGGAACGCAGTGCCAAACATAAAAATGTGTGGGACTAGGCGGAGGGGGTGAACAGGGGTAAAGGGAGAAGGGAGAAGTGAGGAAGGGAGGGGGGGAGGGAGAGAGAGAGAACAGCGTCGACAATGGACGCACGCTCTTCCTTTTTCCTTTCTCTCCCTCTCTTTTTCTTGGTGTCCCGCTTTGGATACCGCAACAGAACCTACTGGCGAAGAATCAACTGATACCTTGATAAGGTGGAGGGGATACAAGTGAAAACTAGGAGTGGTGAGACACGGATGGAGCGCCGTGAACGCTATCGAGAGAACACACGCACACGTACACGCGCCAAGTAGTCATCCAAGCCTAAGGATTGAAAGGGGTGCCAAGCCTCATGAAAAGAAGCGTGGGAAGTAGAGCATGTAGGGGGGGAAGGCGTCAGACAAGACCCGCACCACTGCATCGTTGCAACGGAAGACGTCAGCGCTTCCTCTTCCCCCGCATGACCTTTTCAAACTCCATACCACTGTGTCAAATCCTCGGCAGCGGAGAGGAGACGGGGCAAGGTATCTACGGTGCGCCACGACAGCAGATGTTATCAACAGGCACATCGATATCAGCTTTGAAGATCTCGCCCCCCCCCCTCCCCCTCTACGAAAGCAATGGAGGAGAGGGATGTCAATAACGGGGTGCCTACATATGTAAGAGAAGAAAAGAGGTGGCCTATCGCAGACCACAAGTGACCGTCCTAATGTACATCAACATCCGCCGTCCGTCCCTTCGAATCCCCCGGCTCCACGCCGCCTCTCGCAGACACATTCTTCGCCTTCATCTTTCCTTCACTATTCTTTTTATGGCCCTCAGTGCTTACGAGCCTCATGGACGGCACGAACGGAAAGAGATCTACTCACGCATGCTCCACAGCAACGGCGTCGAAGTAGAGCAGCGAAGTGCAGCGTGGTGAAGAACGAAGTCAAAGACGGAAGAAGCAGAAACACAAACGAGTGAAGGGGCGGCGAGATGCGGGAGGTCCTCCCCACGCACGACTCCGGAAAACGTAGCAGACAGAGCTGCTAACCTGCCAAAAAGAAAGAATGCGTGAAACCAGCATGCGGGCATTGGAAGGGGAAGCGACAGTGGCCAGCACTCAACCACCTCTCCTCCCTCCTCCCCCCTTCTCTTGCTTTGCTGAGCTGTCTCATCGAAGGAAACGAGACTAATGCCGGGAAGAGGGGGGGGGGCAGGTTCGCGCAGCGGCTGGGCGCGCTTCACCACAACGCAGCCAGAGCAGGAGAGATCTCGCGATGCCAGTTTACATCAGTAGAGTATCCCCGCAATTGTTGGCTAGACACGCACGGGCGAGCTCTGTTGCCGTAGGCGTACACAGGCGTATATGCGCTCCCTCCCTCCCTCCCTCCCTCCCCCCCCCCGCCTTCGCATCCCTTCTACGCCTGGAACGCTTCCCACTGTCCCCCTCGCTCTGCAATACCAACGTCGGTGCTTTCCATTTCGCACAGGTCGCTAAAAGCTGTGGCCAAGGCAGATGCCACCGTCGGTGTCACGTCGTTACCCCACAGAAAGAGCCGGCGTAGCTTTGAACAGCTCTTCAACGCTCCCACAAGCTCCATTAGTCCTTCCTCGCCGATGCTACAGTTGGATAAAGCGAGAGACTCCAGTTGTGGGTGGTGCGCCATGCCCGATGAGAGTTCCCGCGCGCCAGCGTCACGCAGTCGATTGTAACTCATGTCGAGAGAACGAAAGTCATGGCGGCGGTCCAGCAGGCGTGCGAGAAGTAGGCCCCCGTCCTGCGAAACTTTATTGCCTTTGATGTCGAGTGTCGTAACGGAGGACCCGCAAAGGGCCAGCACCAGTGTCTGAAGAGAGCGATCCGTCAGGCCAAAGTGGCCCACATGCAGCGCCTCCAGTGTGCTGTTACGTTGCAGGGCAACAGAAAGGTGGTTTACGACGTTCTCCACCTCGTCATCACCATGCAGCAGCGGCCGCCCGATGTTGAGAGAAGCGAGGTGAGCATTCTCTTCCAGGCTACGGCAGATGTGTACGAGTGCTGGCATGTCCAGCTCCGTGTTAAACAGATCCAGAACGGTGAGTGTTCGGTTGTGGCGCAGTGCCTCGCCCAATCCAGTGCCGCAACGTCCGCTGAGGGGGTTACCGGACAGGATCAAGCAGCTCACAGAATCGTTTTGTTGAAGGCCCTCGGCGATGGCAACACCAGCCTGCACCCCCAGGGCGTTATACCGAACGTCCAGGGTCACGACGCCACTCAATCCTTGCGGTAACGCCTTACCGATGCGAAGCCCTCCCTCGTCAGAGATGTTATGGTAAGGTAACTGGAAGAGAGAAAGGCAAGGGCAGGAGCGTAGTGCCAGAAGCAACGCCTCCACATCCCGGTCCGTCATGCGATGGGTGAAGCAGTCGAAGGAGTTGCCCCACACAACGAGCTCCCCCGACTCGCTAGCGCTGCTAACATCTTCTCGCACCTCCACCGACAACTCTTCGCACGCCGCACGGTACGCCTCTGACCACATCATCCGCGGGAGCTAAGCCAAACGAAAAAAGGGAGTACCTCCCTTGAACTCGAGCGTATCTCTGGAAGGGGGGGAGGGGGGCTGAGTAAAGCAGCACAGTCTGATGCAACAGTGATCGCCACAAGGGTTGGACGGTGCTACCATCGTCGCAGAAGGGAGGGAGAGGAAGGGAGAAGGGAGGAAAATGGAACCAAATGACATTGAAGAGAGAGAGTTTGTGTGACGAGAGCACGCCCATTCTCATAGGAAAGATCGAGAGAGGTGGGGGACTCCACTTGAGGTATGCCCTCGTCTTTCGCATCCTCTCTCCGTCGAGGAACATTACTTCAGCCTGCACGCGAACATGTGCTGCAGCAGGAACGGATGGGCGTGTCTTCACGTAACATGGCTTTTCTTGGGTGATTTATATATATATATATATATTTCTCTTTCCCTGCACCTCAGCTCAGATGCGAGGACGTCGCAGTCTCCGAACACTTACGTGGATGTTCATCGTCACGAGATCGAATTCGCTCTGACTCGCTGTGAAGGAAAAAGGGGGGGGTGATGGGCAACGGCGACAACGCGAAAGAGAAACCGGAGGGAGGGGAAGGCAGGGCAAGCGATACCTATGCGAAACCTTTAGTGACGTTGGGACCTCTCAACCCTCTCCCACCACATCCATACCGCCCTTCAAAAAAAAAAAGCGGAGACGGCGATAACACTCACCCTTTCCGAATGTGTGCCTTCACGTACTCCAATACATATATGTGTAGAGAGAGAGAGAGACGCACGTGCGAAACGGGGGGGAAGTACCAGAGAGAGAGAGAGAGAGAGACGAGAGGAGAAATTATAAAAGAGGGCCAGGCAAAGGGGATGCCGCACGACGAAGAGGGAGGAGCAAAAGAGAGCTCAGTTCGCCTACACCTCCCGCCCCCGCTTCAAGCCATCCTCTCACCAGCCACCCATACCCCCACTCCAAAAAACTCTTCCCTCCTCTGTTGAGAGTGCTGGATAGCAGGACGGAGGCGCCCGCGTCGCAAAGAGCAAACCCGATCCCTTTCATCCTCCTCCTCCTCCGTCACAGCAGAAGACACCAAGTCGAGCAACCATGAAGGCGCAGGATGACGGTCCGACGATTCAAGAGGGCGCCTGCGAAGTAGGACTGACGTCATCATGTTCCCGCTCCCTTCCCTCTTCCTTACAAACAAAAAACCCAATCGCAAAGCAAAACACTTGCCTTTCCATGGCAAAAAAAGAAGTGGAGAACGCGCATAACCGAGCCCTAGTCGGGGCTGGCTCAGCGCAAGAAGAGCAGCAACGCGTGAAGATATGGAAGATAGACCAGTATAGCTGGACGGATGTATGTAAAGGTGACACCTACACACCTGTCTATAGATATAGCAGATGTGAAGATGTACGCTGCAACGTATCGAGAGACGACGCAAGGAAGCTATCCAGCAGAAAAAAAAGATCAGCACACGGTTACTGTGAGAGCACCTCGGGAAAGAGGAGGCAGCAAAGATACCAGACGCTCTCTTCGGCTCCTTCTCGCTGGTAACTCCGCCCTTCCTCTGGTGCACGCGACGATGAGGAGTAGGGGGAGGAGGTACCCGAATACCTTCTCGCACACGACACTACAGCACGCTGTGGAAGCAAGGCATTCTGCAAAGAGGCGTTGTCGCCCAGAAGCCGCTGGCGTACCCGATGGAAAGCATTAGCTCTGTGGAGGCGTGTGTCGGCCGTGGCCGCAGCGATGGCCGTCGAACCCACCGCTATCGCGAACCTTCCCATCATCTAAGAACAAACGAAGGGGAAATGGTGTAACGATAAGTCGAATACGTGCCCTTGACGCGTTGGTTGGAAGGAAAGACGCACAAGACGGTACGCGGAGCCGCAAGGGCTCGCTCATATATATAGAAAACGGAGAGTAGCGGACGACCACCTTCCTGCCCCTCACGCTGTTACCACTTCGGGGGCATTCGAGGAAAGCTCTTCCAGCATCTGCAGTACCTTTTCATTAAAACCCTCCACATCGTCAGTGAAGATTTGATGGCCGGTGTCCGCCAGCGTTTGAAGGGAAACTCGCATGCCACGCGCCTGCAACGAGGAGGACAGCTCGGCACCCTCCGGTGTGTTTAGCCAGGAGTCACCCCCGAACAAGAGCCCCACCCCGATGCCGCGGTCCAGGGATCGGGGGAGTGAGTCGACGAGGGACTCCTTCGCACAGATATCGTAATGGCAGCACGCCTTGAAGACGGCCTCGCCAACCTGCAGGGGCTGCACATTGCAGTGGTAAAGATAATCATAGAAGACGTTGGGATCCTCAAGGAAGCCGCGCCAGCGATCACCAAAATCTGGTCGAATACGACGCAGCAGCCCTGGACCCATCGGGCCAGTCCCTCGTAGGAAGGTGAAGGGGCCCACCCCGTGGAAGAGGACGAGAAAGGCACGGACAAAGAGAGGAAAGCGCTTTACACGCTTCGGATCGCTTCGCATGAGTCCCCACGGCTCAGCCAAGAGGATGTGTTCGACGTACTGCACCCCCGTGCGGATGGCGAAGTGCGACGCGACGAAGCAGCCGAAGGAATGGGCAACAATTCTCACCCGCTTCTGGAAGCCGAGGCGTTCGAACCATCGCCTGAGATAGCCACAGAAGTAGTCCATCGCCTCTTCAAGCGATTTCGCTGCACAGGGGCGTCGCTCGCTGCGCGCAAAACCAGGCAAATCGATGGCATACAGCCGACATCGCTGGCTCAGACACCGCCAGTTCTGCGCCCACCCCGCCACTCCTCCCGCAAAGCCGTGAACGAGCAGGACGATGTTCTTCTCAGCGTCGGTGGCGGTTGATGCAGTCGTCCGCAGAGGGAGGGACGGTATAGTGGACAGAGTGGTGGTGCTGGTGATGGTGGGTAGCTCATCGACGTGAGTAGCGTTCTCCTCCTCGGGGGCGAGCTTGGGCGCTGTGTCGTCGTCGAACATCCGAATGTCATCGGTGGAGATGGTGTTTAGGCCAGCGATCTGAGCCTGAAAGTAAGGCAATCCCTTCAGCATCAGGCGCTCTGAGGCCTCCAGCTGCTGTGGATCGGTACACACCCAGGAATAGCAGTGAGTACGATGTGGCTTCCGCCGTCGAAACGACGCATCAGGGTCTCTCTGGGTGGGGCTGCACCCTTTGAGCTGCCGATTCGCCTCAGGCATCACCCGAGCGAGAAGAGCAAGAATTTATGTCAATAGAGAGAGAGATAAATATGAGGATGTGCTGCTAATGGGTACGCGTGTGTGTTCAAGAGACCCAGGGTGAGAGGCGTTGCCGCGATGGGCGCAGACATCAACCACTCGCCTTACGCCTACACACCGCCAAGCTGAGCTGCCTCGAGGCTCCTGCAGGTGTCCCTCACGCGAAAGGGGTAAAGCCGAAATATAAAGTGAGCGAGAGAGGGGAGGGACAGCGATGAAGCATGCGGAAAAAAAAAAGAGAAGGGGGGAAGATAAGAGGAGAAGTAGCCTTGGATGCCAATCACCTGCAGTCGGTGAAGAAGGCCCAGTCGCGAGAATAAGAGATATGGGGGGAGTGCCAAAGCGAATCCGTCGCCGCCTCGATAGAGAAGCCGTTGCGGCCCTTCGAAGGGAGCACCGTTACGCATCCCTTGGCCAGCTCTTCCCTCGCCCTCTTCCTCACGCTCTCCCGCTCTCTGCCTCTCGCCTAGTGACGAGGAGTTGTGGGAGGCGCGGGGAAAAATGGCGAGAGCAAGCTGACCACGCCATTGAGAAAAAGGAAAGAAGCGTCCGGTGCCATCTAATGCGCCCCTCGTCGTCGCAGCACCGCGACTGTCGAAATCAATCAAGGAGTGAATCACTTCAAGCGGCAAAGGAGGGAGGGAAGCGCACGCGTGCGGCTCACACGCCTCATACTCTCATCAGACTGAAACGGCCTTCTTCTCTCCGCCCAAAGCAGCCCCCACCCCCCATCGGCTGCCCTCACCTTGAGGCGCCGAGCACCCGGTTGAATGTGGCAAACGCGCACACACACACACTAGAACAACATCATCTCTCTCCCTCTTTCCGTATTCCTCCCGGTCCCTCCTGACTGTTAGCGAAAGAGAGAAAGAAAAGTGCCAGCTACATCTGAAACCACCGTGTGGGGGGAGAGAGAGAAGGGGAGAGGGGGAGAGGAATCTCATGGATAGGCCCTCGCGCCAATGGAAAGCAAGTACACAGAGAGAGAGAGAGATTCAGTCAAAAGAAATGCTGTTGAGCAAGACCACGCACCACCACGCGCGCGTCTCTCATGGCGGACACTCACCACCTGCAACTTTTCTCCCTCATCACCACCACCCGACTTCTTCCCTAGACGTCACTCGTGTTGAACAAGCACAAACACTTCGTGCGTATGCTCATCATTCTTTTCCTCTTTTCCACCTGCTTCCATCCCCTAGGGGTAAGCACCGGAGACGTGTGATGGAGAAGAGGAGAGGCGCCTCGCTGGCATAATCCTGGACGGCTCTCTCATCTCCCCATTGATCCTCTAGAAGATAAGCGCATCCCCATTTTTTTTCGAGTCGTTGCGCCCCTTCTGAAAGTCGACCAACACGATCTCCCCGCCCCTTCCCCTCCCCCGAGAGAACGCCACCCCTGTGCGTAGCAAAGGTGGGGCACAGGGCAGAGTTGCCCGGCGTAGCCGTCCCCATCTACCCTTCCCTGTTCTCCTCGTGAAGGTCTAACCGAAAATAGCGAATGACACAGTCGAATCGCGAGCGAGCGAGAGGGGGGGGGAGGGAAGAGGGGCTGACAGGAGTTGAGAAAGGCGAGGAGGAAGGCACCATGCGGCGCTCTTCTCCCAGAAAAAGTGAAACGGCAAGAAGTCATGCACGCCAGCTCCATCCAACGCCGAAGATAAATGGAGGAACAGCAGCGAATCGGAAAAATTTCTAGCGCCTTTGTCCCTCCTCCTGATATAAAAAAAAGACCACGTACGGCTACAGAATCGAACACAACCTTCAACTATGCGAATAGGACGCTTTCCATTCGCCTTCTTCTCTCCCTCCGTGGCTCGCAGAGGGGGGGGAGAGAGAGAGAGAGGTCACCTCAGCTCGTGGTGCAAGTGCCGATAGCGGAGTTCGCTTTGTTATTCATCAAAAGGGCGGTGATCAACCCGAACAGCCCCAGCGCTTCAGCGAAGATGAGCATGAGAATCATCGGGACAAAGATTTTCTCTGTCTTGGCATACGCGTAGCAGCAGATGTCCCCCACGATGCCGATGGCGTACCCCGCCGCGAGGGAGGCGAAGCCGGCCGCTAAGCCGGCACCGAGGTGCATGTACCCGGAGAAGAGGGGGTACCCGCTAAGCTTCATGTTATTGCAAATAATCACTGATACGATCAGGCCGTAGATACCAAGAATACCGGCCATGACGACGGGCACGATGCCGCGCATGACACGCGAAGGTTGCACGATGCCGAGTTGGGCAACCGCCACACCTGCCTTGGCGGTACCGAATGCTGCCCCGACGTTGGCCAAAGCGAGAGAGACGGCAGCACCCATCATGCCGAAGAGGAAAGCCTCCGGATCGCACGACTTAGGGAGTGCCATCGAGTACGAGGGGCGCGTGCCCAACGAAGAGGTTCGAGCGTATGGTAATTTCAATGGGACTTTCCCCAATGTGAACTACCGAGGGACTCGTCCACGGGGCTTCTGCGAGGGGAGGGGGGGGGAGGGGGAGGAGATGCGAGAGAAGAAAAGTGGCTTAGCCGGACCAGAGGAGACAGCCGTGTTCGAGCGGGATATCCCAGCTTGATCTTTCCTTCCCTTGTGTACAGCAACGATAGAAGTTCGCCGAGAAGAACGATGCAATGTGTGTATACGCGAGCGTGTTGGGATGTTTGTATGCGTGGTTCCCTAAACAAAGCCGGAGGAAAACTGTGCGGCACCGCGTCCGTGACACGTCCCCAACGCGTAGAGTAGGAATACACAACGAACAACTCGATTTTGAAGGGAGAGGTACCGACGGAGTGTTTAGGCAGAGGAGTGGAAGCCACAGGGTGAGCAATAGAAGCGGAGAACAAAGAAAGGTAGAGGGCACGTAGGTGAGGTTGGCTGCATATCCAAGGTTACACCGAACAGTACCACTCTTGAGAAGCATCTCCACGTCTCAGAGGAGGGGGGGGGGCAGGAAACGCATCAGCGAGCCCTCATTGAGAGCCACGCATGTCCTTGTTATCAACAGGACTATACCACGCTTCCCCCCCCACACACACAGCACAGAGAACAGCTCGAAAAGATGACGCGACGCAGAATAAGTAGACGATTATCTTCGAGCTTCGCTTTCCATCACAGGGTCGATGCAGTGTGTACACTCCCCTTCTCCCAATACCTCCACAGACAGGCGCGCACACGAAAATAAGGATGCCTCTCTCTTTCCTTTCGCATAGGAGGCCACTGTCCAGAGAAGACACACCGATTCCATGTCCCGAGATGTGCCATAGAGAGTGGTCTCCATCTCTGCCCACGTTTCTCCAAGGACGAGTTCGGCCACTCCAGCACGGCTCCCTCCTTTAACAAAAAAAAAGATGTGCTGCAGCCCCAAAGGGCCGTAGAGACACCCTTCCATCCCTCCCTCTCCCACCATTCCCTGCTCCACTTCACATTCCACTTCGATGGCGAAAGTGAATGGAGCGTGAAGGCAGAGCAGGAGGTACGCAGAGTCGCACAAAAAGTCCACCGAAACATGCGGCAAGAGGGAAGGATGACAGATGTTCTACTGCCACTTTCAAGACTGTGCCCTGTGTGGGGAAAGGAAGAAAACGCGGAGGACGGAGGTGCATCCGACCGCTATCTCCCCAATCCTCGTCGACGAGAAGACACGAAGAAATGAAACTCCGCCGACGGGTGCTACCAGAGAACGTGTCCAGGAAAAGCTAATCCAGAGAGCCGAGAACACTCGATGCAACACACGAGTCTACGCTGTATGCGGTAGTGGCCACAGAATCTGCCATCTCAGTCGGCCGTGTGCTGCGCGGCAGCAACGCAGTTCGGCAGTGGGCCACAGTAACGGGGGTGTATAATCGAAATGTCGCGTCAGTCTGCATCGCTGAGATTTGCGCGAGGGTCGTGAATCCTGAATACACTCGGCCGAAGATGACCTGCGACGCATCGAGCTTCGGTTGAGGCGACAACGTGATGAGGAAATGGGACGCCGTCACCACCCCCACCTCAGGGCGGCAACTTAGTAGCCCTGCACCGACGTGTCGCAAAGAAGATTCATCAATACTGTCGGCTGCTGAGTCAACCTCCATCGCTCGAGCAGCATGCCCGTATGCTCCTTCCACTTCCCCCACAAGAGCGAAGCCGGAAAGAAGTTGCCGGAAGATAAGATGCCGTAGCTGACCGCTGTTAGCGAGCTGCCAAAACGAATCAGCACAGAAGTTTTGGTACAGCTCGACGCTTAAAGTACCCGCGCTGCTCTGCAGCTGCACCACTCGCGACCCCTGTACCATTGCGCCCGAACACAACTAGTTCACCGCCCCCGAGAAACACTATCAGAGCAGTACCACGGTATCTGTAGTGGCGGTCAGCACAAGACAGCACGATATATGCCGGCGGTCCTGTCAAAGATCTTGAAAATATTCCATGAAAGCGCCGCTACACCGACAAGGCCAAAGCGAAGGAGCGAAAAGAGAGATGAAGAGAAGAATCCGCATCATTGCGACATCGGCACCCCAAAGACAATCACCCCTCCTTTAACATAGGCATCATGCACTCAGGGAGAGGAGAAGGACAGCACTGCCCATCAACAATTGATGAGCGCTGGACGGGCCCATAACCGGCACAAACATCAGAGCGCGTCTTTTATCGTTAAGCTCTGTGGACACCCGATATAGGCTAGGAGCGACTAATAAGATACGGTCATCTCGCACGCCGCGCGTGCATCACCTGTAGCAAAGATATTCCTTTAGAATCACAGCCGCCCACGCACGCGCANCGCAGAGATCACCGGTGCCGCCGGCAGTGTCAGATGCCAATAGTCATAGTTGTAGTATTGCTTCTCGTCAGACGAGTCCGAATTGCAGAATACGCGCATCATCATTCACACACACACACACACACACACCACAACACGCGCGCAGCGTGCAGCACGGCAGGCACCACAGCGACAACTCAGACACGGGGGACACAATCCACAGTCCGTGGGTTCAGACGGTGTTTTTTGGTTTTTGACTCGAATGTCCTTGATCGTAATCATGCGTCGCACAGCAGTAGGGGCACGCCGCGCGCTCCACCGCACGGCAGCGGCGCACCGGCACACACGCACCAGAACCCTCCGGCAGCTCATTGATCTTGGTTGGAGACTGGAAAAAAGATAAGGTCATCTCGCACGCCGCGCGTGCATCACCTGTAGCAAAGATATTCCTTTAGAATCACAGCCGCCCACGCACGCGCACCCGCAACTCTTTGGAGCGTTTCCCACGCTCGGGCAAACCGGTCTCGCCCAGCGCATTCGAACCCCATCGCGCACCACCAGAGGAGAGGCGGGGACACCATCGAGGGTGGTTGCAGCTCTGTAGGTTGATTACCAACTCCTTGGTATCGCAAAAGGCGCAAGCGCGGTTTTCTCCTGCTTCTTTATTTTGCTGTTGTTGTCGTGGTTTTCAGGATGCGCTGAAGGGCAGGAGGGTCATTGGGGAGGGGGCGTGGGGTGAGAACGGTGGGGAGGGGGCAAGAAGAAGAATAGGAGGGAATTAAAAGTCTGCGGCCCAGGATGCGTGGCAGGGGGGTGTGCGGAGGGTACGTTAAAGCAGGGAGTGGAAGGTTGTTCGACACTTCCACTCGGGAAAGTAAACGGAGCCAGGCACGGGCATCGGAGTTTTCAACCTGAGGAATGGCTTTGGGTAGGGGACGGCAACAAAAGAACTGATGACCAGGGAGTGGCGAAGGGAGCCCTACCGCAGCGCTCTCTCTGAAACAGCTAAAAAGGTTGGGGTATCCGACGATGTCTTCATGGGTTCATTTCGGAATAAGATATAGATATACGAGCTCAAGGAACTTCAACCGAGTCTGAGGAAGTTCTTATTTGCTGTTCTTGTGGCTGATCAGAGTCAGCGGACAGGAGTGCCGCACTGGCAAGCTTGAGCAGCGCCATCGTTTCAAGGAGTGCTAATTCGCCGCACGATACACCAAAAAGGGAGCGGCTACACCGAAAACGCACTATACAGGCTGTAGAGGAGAAGGCGGCCCGCCAGTGGGAGCTTCACAACCCCCTCTCAAGAGTTGTCGATCTCAGCCGATGGGAAATACAACTCGTGTACGGTGCTGTCGGCTAGGGCTACCACAAATGTGGCATCCTCCGGCGAGGCCGCCAGGCATGTGATGGCCGCCTCGAAGTCCACACGGTGTAGAAACTGGAAGGTCCACAGCGCGGCCTCAGTGCTGTCGGGAGTGTCTGACATGTTCTGTGACGCGTTGACACTCCAAAGTGAGACGGCGCCGTTGGAGTGGCCCAGCAACACGACATTTGTGAAGCTGAAAGATGGGCAGTTGACCAGCAGCATCGCAGTAATGCATGCGCTCCCCAAACCTGCGGCGCAGTCGTGAGGAGCGGGAGGGAGAATGGCATCGATGGGAAACTGCGCAAGTACCGTGCCACTGGCAGCGAAACAGACAATGGACATCGCCTTGGATGCGTAGAAGACGCCGGTGTGGATATCCTGGCTAATGGAGTGGATGGCTGTGCTATCCGCTGGGGTGGCACACGAGGTGGCGAAGGAGAACGTTGAGGACGCCAGGGAGATGTGCCACCCAGACACGGCGGACGTCTTCTCATACGCCGCAAGCAACACGCCTTCATCGAAAAGAAACAGGGATGACACCCCGCCAGCCCCTGCAAAGGAGGGATCAGCTGTGGCATCCATAACGGCGACGAGATAAAACCGATCACGGAAACTTAGTCGACCGTAGACGATCACTCGGCCCGACGTCGTGCCAAGGCACACCATGCCCCCACGTGATGTAACGCACATACAGCGGACGCTGCCACCCCCAATGGACTGCAACTGACCGATAGTTGCGATAACTCGCTCACCAGACACGGTTGTGCAGAGGAGGCGATCTGAGCAGTCGTCGTATCGGAAGCACTGCAGGGGCCGTGAAGCCCCCACGGCGGTTAGGGAGCCGAACACATAAAGCGCGTCGTTGGAGAGAAACATTGCAGTGAGGCTGCTGTGTGGATCGCCCACCACCTGTGCAGAGAAGCATCGGCGCGTCGCCACGTCCTTCACCGTATCTATCATGTACCGCTGCGTTGTAGCGGCATCAGCAGCGTCCATTCGCGCTGGGTGGGGATTCTTGGGAAAGAGCTGCAGCGGTGTCTGACCGAAGTTGTCGGCGGAGGCCACGATAGCCCTGCGCTGCTCTTCTGTGGCCGCGCGGCTGATGGCACGGTCGACACCTTCTTTGTATGAGAGCGGGCTGAACACGTTGAGCGCCTCGACGGCGCCTTGGCCAACTTGGTTGCAGCCGAAAATGAGGTCGACCCAGTGATGCAGCTGCGCACTGACCACCTCACTCTCCAACGACAGGGCGTTCATATAAACAAACCGCTCCGCGCTCTTCGAGCACCACGGTGGCAGCACGACATCCCCAAGCTCCGTGCCGTCTCCCCGAGTTCCCAGACAGACACTGTTGCGGTTTCTCAGAAACTCCGAAACGCGAAAGAATTCGGGGATAAGCTCTTTGACGTCCCCACTGCTTCGACCACTGCTATTGGACCACGCCTCGGCGACGCTGTGGAAGAGCCGATCAGCCACATCGAGTCGCCCTCCTTGATACCGAATAGAGCGGGTTGTGAAGGGCTGCAAGCGCACGAGAAAGTACAGCACAATGGCGGATGTGCTGTAGTGAGTGCCGTAATGGTAGGGGGAGTCCGCTGCTGTACCGACTGAAATCGACTCGTCGTAGCGCTTCCGTAACTCCTTTGTCTTTGTCTCGTTCAGCGCCCCAACGGGCTTGCTGAGGTCACGGTAGGTTGTTGTATCTGTGAGGGATAGCGTGTGTCCTGAATAGCCGCTCAGCACCCACGGCATTACCGGATACTGGCCGAGGTTGGCGACCGTGCGCGAAGCCGCGTCGTTGAGGATACGTAGATAGGTGTAGCTGCTGCACTCCCGCCGCACCCATCGTCGCGTCCACACACCGAGCATGGCTGTCTTTTCACTTCCCGCGTGTGTTGCAATCGCCGGGACGTGGTTTTCCACATCATCATTGAAGCACGCGAAAAGTTGGTCGCGCGAAGCTTTTGAGAAGGAAAGCTCGTTGTCCAGCAGCACCAGAAAGACCCCTTTACCCGAATCCAGCACAACCTCCAGGCCAGCCGAAAGGTGCTGGAAGAGGCGCTGATGTACGCAGACGATACTCATCAGTGGGAACCGCCACACAAGTGCGTTGCTCCCCTTAGCTGCCTCCGTCTGAAGCTGCCGATAGTACTGCGAATAGCAGAAGGCCTCGGTGGAGGAAGTGCTACTGCCGCCCCCCTTGTCTTGGCCGGTAAGGAGCCGCCGAAACGTTTGCAGCAGGAAAGAGGACTTCACGCGAGTCTGCTGCGTTGCGGCGTGCACACGTACCTGCTCCACGAAGAAGTCGCCGGCCGGGGTGACGGCACTACAAGTGATAATGACCAGCTCCAGCTGCGTAAGGAGAACCGTGCAGATGTAGCTCTCTGAGCCGAGGACGTAGTAGGCGTTACTGATGAACTGCAGCGACCCGGCAACGCCGCGGCCGACGACTTTTGCAAGGATAGCCCACGCGTTGGCCTGAAGCGTCACCTCAGACCCTGCAGTACGCCGGGGACGCAATGGTAGACACAGTGGCGGGGCATAGCGAATGTAGTAACCGATCGGGTCACTTGCCACCTCGTCAACGCTCTCCGATGTGTAGCGCGAGCCTCTTCCGACCGCTCCCTGGCCTCCCAGGAGCCATTCAGAGCAGACGCCTTCCTCGGCGACGCGCGCAGGCTGAGCGCTGCTCAGCACGTAGCAGTTATTGTAACGAGACTCGTTGCATGACAGAAGTCCGCTATCAACAAAGGAGGTCGTCATCAACGTCTCCTTCCAGAGTTGCCAGTGGGACGCCACAAGCGCGGCCACGTGACCCCGCCGACGGTTCACCTCTGACGCCGAGGTCACTGTGTACTTTCGAATAAGCTGCGCATACTCCACCGCGTTCGCCATTACGAACGTGTACGACACCCCTGCATAAGATCGAATGAGCACACCCAGCTCCGTGCGGTTGAGTTGCAACCACGTCACAAATGCCTCCATGGAGGGTCGTGGTGTTAGGAGCAGCTGAAACCCATCTCTGAATGCGTCGACAGATGAGCTTGAGCAGGCGAAGAAGGAAGCCAGAGAAGGGTTGTGCAGATTAGCAGTGAGAACTGCCTTCCAGAGCAGTGCCAGTTTCTGCACAGCACGGTGGCCACTGTCGGACATGTCGCTGACGATGCACACCGTCAGTTGCAGCAGACGGCCTACCACGACCCTGAGCATCTCTGTGGCCGGCATGGGAAAGACGAGGAGGGTATCGGTGCAGTCCTGGATCATCTCCACCACCACCCCCACTTTCACCGGATCCAGCTTGTGAAAGGAGACGCTAGTTACGTACATAAACCATTCGAACAGCGCCGTGCGCGAAGTCTTCACCACGTGAGCGTCGCCAGTGAAGTGATGAAGTAGGAAACGGATGTACGAGGCAACGGCGCACGGTGGGACAGCATTGCCGCTCACGAGGCGGTCTAGCAAGTACTTGCAGAGCTCCGTCGCGTTACGTCGCACTGCTGAGGCCCCACTGTCAATTGTGGAGGCAATTGCGTGCTCCATGGCTTTTATCCACACCCCACACAGAAAACTCTTGCGCGCATCCTCCGAGGTAGGCTGGACGCCTGCCACCTCGTACGACAAGGCGCGATGGAGCGCCAGAATGAATTTGTTCATCTTTCTTTGTCCACCCTGGCCCGTGACGAGGAGTCCAGCGCTGGTCGCTCGCGAGCCCGCGTGGACGAGAAAGAAATTCAGGCATGCGGCGTAGATGTCCCCCATCCCCTCCCCCGCCCCAACCAAGTCCATGCCGAAGCTCCGCGTCTCGCCAGATGCGTCCTCGGGCAACACCTCCCATCCCCCGCCCTCTCCTTCCTCCGCACTGCTGCTGCTGCTGGATGCATTACTTTGCCCCAGAGTATCGCCACCCACGGAAGGGGAGCCGAAAGAGCCTGCGTAAGGGCGCGCCGGGGCATCGACGAGTTCAGCAGCGCGAATGGCGAGGAGCACCGGCCACGCAAGGAGATCCACCAAATTTGCAGCGTTGCCGCTACCGTAGAGGGATCTGCCGAGGGTGCTGGAGCGGCGAAGGGTGTGGGTAAGCCAATCCAGAACCTCCCGAACTGATTCCCTCAGTGCCAAGGTAACAGCGGCGTGCTCTTCTACCGTGACGGTGCGTGCGGCGCTGTCCTGTCCCTTCATCGTCTTTACACTGCCACGCGACTGCAGCTGATGTGACACGCGTATCATCAGCCGCAACCGCCGCCACCGCCTCACCGCGGCTGCTGAACCACCGACATTCGAAGGCGTAATGGCACTGTCCGCAGCAGCACTGAAATAACTCCGCACCTTAATCCCATCCGAGATGGAAGGGCTGCCGCGCAACAGCCATCGGCACTGGGATCGGAGAAGTTCCAGGATCATGACCAACAAGCCTTCTCTTTCGTTCTGTCCACTACATTCGATATCGCAGTAATCGGCATGAGAGGAGCTCACCACCCACAGGTGGCCCATGTAAGCATGCACCAACACTTCCATGAGCTCCCGCTGATAGCAATGCGACTCCATCGCCGATGCGAGGCACTCCAACTTGTAAGCCGTATATTCTTCTCGGAAGGATCGGGAGTGCAGAAAGCAAAGTGCGAAGAGACGCAGCGAGAGGGTGGCAGAAACTGGGTGGGCCTGCGCGGATAGCAGCGCGGAGAACCACCAATCTGGGACCACAGCGACGAAGGCGTCAAGAAATACAAGCTTTCCCTCCCGAACGGACATCTCCAGAAGATCGTTGAGGCAGCGGAGAAGTAGATTACGTGCAAGCACAAGGTAAGCATCAGAGGTAGCCGCCAGCTTACTACCCAAGTGGCTCTCCAAAGTGCTGCTGCTGGGGCAAGGTCCCCGTATGGTGAGCAGCACAGCGGTCAGGAGCTGCTCCATTAGCCACTCCGTCGACTGACCAGCTAGGACTACGCTCTTGATCAGTTCCACCGCCGCCACCAGGCGTGGCAACACCACGTACTCGCGTAGAAGACCCAAGACGAAACCGTTCACGAAATCTGCTGCCAGAAGACGTGTACTGTTGATGCCCGCCAGTGGATTGAAAGGAGCAACAAGCTGCTGCAGAGTCGTGATCACCTTTAGCCACACGCACTCCGGCACACCTGTCAGCAATCTCCAGTTGAACAAAATGTGCTCGAGCGGGGAAAGGCTGGTCAACAGTGGACCTTCCACCCGACACCCCTGCTCGTCACGGAAGCAGGCCGTTCTCACGCAGGTGCGTAGCAGCTCCGCTACAGTAGTGGGGTGATGGAGATAAACAGAAGGGTAGCGAGTCACATGTTGGCCCAGCTGTGCCATGAAACGATGCCAGCCACGCGGTAGCAAAGCAGCCTGACTTTGGAAGAGTCGGGTCACCCGCAGCATCTTATATGTCATTTGTTGTGCCTGTTCCATCACCGCGCTGACGTGCTCCGGATTTTCCTCGTCGACATTGCGCATGCTTTGGGCAATGCACTGCATCCATCGCATCCACTCGTGTAGCGCTCCACTACTCAGGAGCGTCTCCTTGACACGGGAGTGGCTGTCGCGCGAAAGCCGGAAGCTACCGTGAAGCTCAAAAGTCGAGCTGGGCAACGAGGCCAAGCTGCACAGCACCCACGTTTTGCTGTTCAGGAAACCCGAAGGTGTGCTAATCTGCCGCATCGCAGAGACGTGAATGTCGGCAAGCATCAAGGGTGGAGGGTGCACCAGCTCCACACATCCATCCTGCAACACAGACGCGAGTAGTCCACTTCCTGTGGATGCCTCCAGGGCCCGGACAACATCGTCGCAGAGGAAAGCCGACCGGACATCGTGAAACTGGCGACCTGAAGGGTCCCAAACTTGACCGGTTGTGCGTGGCCCCATCGCATACAAGGAGGCCACCTGATGGAGCGACGCTCCTCCTCCGTACAGTTGGAAACCAACAAAGCGCAACGTAGCGTGCGTGCTGAGCGTATTGCGTGGGCAGCCTATGGTGACGCACACCTCGCGGTTCTTGAGGGTGGGGAGGACCGTCGCCAGCGACGCCGCTGTCTGAAGTCCTCCGGCAGGGTACGGGCACCCACTGCGCGCAACCTCCACCCCGTCAAAAAAAAGTTTCACCTGCGAGGCGAAGACTTTGCCACGAGTGTGAGTGACAACGATGTGAACCCACCGTCTTTCCGGTAGCGCCGGTAGCTCCACCACCTTCACGTCCGAGCCGATTCCACAGGTGAACTGGCAGCACTTCCGTTGGGTGTGAGCCACTAAGGAGAGAGAGAAGGGACGCCCTGCAGCGCTCCACTCGAGTCGCCATAGCATGACACCGCCCTCTTGCCGCCCAGAGAACGAAGAGGCGTCCATGCAACACCAGAGTGCCGCTGTGTACGCATCCAACGGCGGCCACATATCCCCAGAACACGTGATAGAGCCTCCCACTCCTCCACCATCCCCAAAGTGAATGAAGCCCGGGTCACAAACGGAGTTCTCCCCATCAGAGTTCGCCGCGAGAGCGTCTAACCACACCTGCTGGCACCGCTGAAGAGCGAGAGGGTCAGAAGCAGAAGCGAGAAACAAGGGCAGAAGCTTGGGATCACAAAAGTTCGAGACACACCGAATGCACGTGAAGCGCTCCCATCTCACGATGAAGTCTACCACGTACTCATTGGGTACTGTCACACCAGCATGAAGCAGCACATACTCCATTGCGTCCACTGCGTCGGACGCGTCGGCGTGGTGATTGCTCAGCATCACGTCCACGATACGGAGCAGCAGCTTGACCAGATAAAGTAAATCAAGGGCTGGCTCCGCCAATACTGTGAAGGCTCCGAATTGCAGAAACCGAGGCCCCTCCCGCTGCTCATCACCCTCCTTGGGCTGAGTGAAAAGTATGTCAGCCATGGCCAGACTCTCCACCGAGTGCAGCACCCCCGTGCACAGATCCAGTAGATACTGCACATGATGGCGTGTGATGGGCAGGCTGCCCAACGTACGCTCGACCAGCTCCCATACGTCACTGTGATTGACCAGGCTCAACAGGAGACTCAGGCAGCAGCCAAGAAGAAGCCGATCGACCGCTGGATGCAGACTACATTCCTCCATCTGCTCCGTCAGCGAGAGGCACAGCTCAATGGAGTGGTGCGGTAACGAAGACCGGCGCTGCCGCCCCCAGCGGTGTAACAGGAGCACCAGCGTCGAGAGCAGCGGCGTCGCCTCGGCACTCCACTCCTGCTCACTAGTGGCGGTGGCAATGCTTGCGAGAAGAGTGTCGCAAAGTGGGTATGCCTTTAGTGCCAGCCCAGCGAATGTGTCGCGGAGAAGCACGGCTGTGTGCGCCTCTCCATTCGCCACAGACGAGAGCATTACTTGCAGTAGTGCAGCACCGCAGTTGTCCCGACACAGCGCCTCTTCAGCATCACGGGAGCTCATTACCACCTTCGATACGATAGAGAACCGCTCAGCGAACCGCTCGAGGTCACCGGCACAGGGATCGGTCATCAGCGGTGTCATGCAATGCACACAGGCCTGCACAACACCCAGTGCTCCAGCTACGGCCGTGTGCGCGCTTGCTTTGGGGCACCAAGAAATAAAAAAGTCCACCACCGCCAGTCGCTGCTCTGGCAGATGGAAACGACAACGGCGTAAGTGATCGAGAACGCACCTCAGAAAATCACCCACCTCACTTCTCGAAGGCAGCGTGGAAACGAAGACGAACAAGGCGCCAAGCTTTTCTACCTCGAAACGTGGTGCACTCTCTGCACAAACGCACAGTACAAACCGTAGCAAGGTAGACGACACCCCCTTCATGGAGAGCAGCTCAAACAACTGGCAACCACAGAGAGTCGCCAACCCACCCTGGGGAGTGAGAACAAACAGGCGCGCCAGCGCATCCACAGCTGCATCGCAATGAATGCCCGCCGCTGTGGCACGCTGGTCCCCACCGCCCCAGGTTTCCACGATCCGCCGCGGCACCTTCCCCACCGATCTCGGTAGCAGACGAAAAAATGTGGCACCAAAGCTCGACACGCTGGAGGTGGCCGGTGACGCAACCTCTGGCCGCTCTGCCAAAGCCAGCACGCGCAAGAACTCCACCACCCGCCTAAAGTGTGGCAGCCCCTCGTCACCCACTTCCTTCTCAAATTGCAGAAGAGTCGCGATAATCACGTCGAAGTTGAGGCTCTCTGTGGTGGCAAAGCCCAGCAGCTGCTTCGCATACATGATGTTCTCCACTAAGCAAGCGAAGCACGAAAGGGAGAGCATCGCCTCAGTCGCTGCAGCTGAGTTGCGGTGCAGCGATAACAAAGTCTTCTCCATGTGCTGCAGCGTCTCCCAGGTTGTGTCCGCACTCAGAGCATTGGGCAAAAGCTGGTGCAGAACAGTGCAGCTCACCTCCGAAGCCTCAGCGCCGGCCGTCTCTGGAAATAAAAAATAAGCGGATGCTGTGGCTGCTACACTTCGGATTCGTTCCGGGTAAACGGCCTCTAGAAGAGGGCGCCGGATGAGTTCCTTGCGGTGGCACGCCAGAACGGTGGCTATAAGCTTCAGCAGAGAGGCATCGGCTAAAGACAGGGCAGCCCAGTCATTCACCGAACCTTCGCGAACTTGAAATAAGGTAAGCAGCCGATCATGCAGTTGGAGTGACAGCGTCACTACCTTGTGGTTGCCCACACTTTCGAAGCTGCTTGCGAGTCGACCCACATCCGTGTTTGAGAGGCCGTCGGCTGAGAGTAAAAGACACAATGCTTGACTGAGAAGTTGCACGGTAGTAAGAGCTGACAGTGTTGGCACCGACGCAGCCTTTTCAAGCGTTAACGGTAGCGTCAGCGACACAAATTCCTGGCATAGATACTCCACCAACGCCAATCCGTCGCCGAAGAGGGCCCGGAAAGTGCAGGCCGTCCGAGACGTAAACGTAGACACGAAGATGGAAAGAAACGCGACCACTTTGTCGCGGCGCTGCGCTGCGGTGGGGGGCGCACATCGAGCGTCAATCCACCGCCTCTGGAGGTCCGAAGTCGGGGACGAAGAAGAGGAAGAGCTGCTCATCGTGTTGAAGCACTACGCAGCTTTTCTCCCCCGCATCCCCCTCCCTCTGCGTGGGAAAGAAGTCCGCCCACAAGAGGAGATTTTTGAAAGGCCCAACAAGCCACCCGACCGATATCGATCAAGACAGAGAGATGGAGGGCGTGTAATTGTATATGTACGTGTAGAAGGGCAAACGAAGGAAACCAAAAAGGAGGAAAGGGAGAAGGTGAACAGTCCAGCAACGAACGCACAACGAAAGATAAGGAACGTGGCAAGACAAGAAAGCGCTAAAGGGGCAGAAGAGAGATGCGAGGGCGCGCACACACACACAAACACACAGAGAGAGAGACGCTTATCGAAAGAAGACCTGAAGTGAGGCGAACGGGAGCAGCGAGATGAGAGGCAGTGGCCGAGCAACGAGAACAGCCACAATGGTGAGCCTAACTAAAAGAGAAATGTGTAGCCAAATAGCGCACCGGCTGAGACAACATGTAAAGCGAGAGAAGAGTCGAGAGACGATAAGGGAGAGCAGCTCATGCATTGAGGAGATGTGAGGGCTAGACAGAAGGCACCCAGTTTCAGCCAGATCATATTTTCTCTCTCGGAAAGAGGAAGACGGACTCCCTCGCACTGCCAACTCCCGTTTGACATGCCGGTCCGATTGTACCGTGGCGACCCCGAAAGGCCCACCGGGGCGACACAACGACGTGGCACGATATGCTTTACCGTAGGTGCCAGTCTGCACCCGTCTCGAAAAGAGAACGCTGCCATACTCAGGGAGGATGCTCTAGAAGACCCATTATCACACCACGCAGAAGCACTCCACCTCTGTCGCCCCAGATCAGGTGGTTCGCATGGAGTCTGCTGTCTCCCCACTATGGAGAGAATACCGCGTGGGCGGTCGAAGGCAGGAGAGGCGGCTCTCCTCCGTCGCCATGCCGGCAAAGAAAGATCGCTTGGGATATTTTTTTTGCGGGGGGAAACGTATACGAAAGGGAGTTGAGTATTTGGAAGCGTTAAAAAGGGAAGACGAAACAGATATGAAAAGGGGGTAAAAGTGGCAGAGGAGGGAGAGGAGGGAGGGAGGTGCGATGGCCGAGCAAACATGCAACGTCGAGAACGACGGCCACCACAAAAATAAACAAAAGCCCCTAAAAAAGCGCTGGGACGTTTCACAACCCTCACAACGTTTCTTTTGCTGAGAAAAATGAAATGATGGGACTGGAGAGAGAGGAAAGGAAGGGAAGGGCGGGAGGGAGGAGGAAGACCTTCTCTTCTGCAGGCAAACCACCGCCCATTCTTTCACTTCCACTTCTACTCGCACCTCCTGCTGGACCCTCACCTCACCTCACGTCTGCTCTTTAGTGAAGCTCCTAAGGCGCCGATGTACTCCCGATACATACACACTCACCTACGTGCAGCCACACGCCTGGAAGACGAAGCAGTGCCCTTCACAGCAGTGAGATCAGGAGCCGGAACAAGAAAGGGAAAGAAGGAGGCAAGAAAAAAGTTCTCGATGACCGTGAGAGATGAGCAAATGGAGGGGGAGAGAAGTGAGAGCGAATAGAAGAAGAAGGGAGGTGGAAAGACTGTCACCGCGCAGCCGACGAGGGCGGCGGTGCAGTAGAAGAGGGCACGATATGTTACTGAAAGATCATCTCCGATAATTTCCTTCATTTTTTCAGAATCATCAGAGGTAAACCCCAACTAGCACAAAGTCGCTGATCGAGAAACACACACAGACACACACGCACACCGTTCCATCGTGAATCCTTTCCTCAATTGAGCGCGGCAGGACTCACACGAACACACTTCCAGGGACTGTTCTGCACCCGGTCTGACTTTAAGAAAAGAAAAAACTTTTGTATGTTGCGACCGCACCACATGGTGTCGCAGGACTGACCTCCTCCCGACTTCTTCTCGACCGAGTCGTCGCTGCAATTTCGAGCCCTCGGTGGGAGACCACGGCACTCGTGTCACACTGGCACGTATCCTATAAATATACCACAGATACACACTCACAAACACCCACTAAAAAGCACCGCAGGCGAACCCCAATAAAATCTCTTGAGATGTGACGTTTTTGAATTTGATGTAAGTGCATCTGCAAAAGAAAAGAGAAGAGAGGAGGAAAGGGAAAAAAGAATGTGGGGTTCTCAGGGCCCCTCCCACTAACCCCCCCTCCCCCTCCCCATTTCGCTTCGTTCTACGGCCGTGCGCGCGACACCTCCTCAACCTCCCATTTCAATACACCCCTGATGTGCACGAGGAAGCCTTCGCAGTGCCCACATCCGATTTTTGCCGCTCAAGTCTCATTGGGATATCTTCGTTGGTTAGACAAGTCAAACACTCCGCTATACAAACCCCCCTTCCCTAAAGACTCCCTCGGATAATCCGTTCGGAGGAAGGGAGCGGAAGCGGAGGCAAAGGCGGAGGGCGGAGCTTGACTGACCACTAATACTCCCCAGACGGAATAGAGCTGAGGAAGGAGATGAAGACCGAGAGGCGGCGCAGCCTTCAGCACATGAGCCTACCGAAAAAGAAAAAACGTGATAAAACTCTCCACGAATTCATGGAAGGGGGGCGAGGGGGGCGGGGTGGACCCAGCGTGGGAAAAGGAGGGCTGTTGGACGACGAAGTACCAGCAAAGAAAGAAGTCTCGAAGGAAGCCTCTTAGTACATACATATACAGAGGGATAACGGAGGAATTGGAGGGGGAGAGAGAGAGAGAATGGAAATGAAAGAGTACGGCCACCTGAGATAGTGGCAATACAATAGGGGAGGGAGGGGCAGAGAGGAAGGGAGAAAAATCCGGGTAACGTCTTGAGGGAAAGGGGGAAGAGAGGGAGAGGAGGCCTCAACGCGTAGAGAGAGAGAGAGAGATGCACGGGCGGACCAACGACGAGGAGAAAAGAGCGACGTACTGCACACCAGAAGGGCATCCCCTCGGCGCCCGTTTCCACCACGCCTACCGTTCTGAGACTCGGAAAAGGAAAAACATCAAAGAGGGATCGCACAGACACTCAGGCGGTGGATTTTATTTTTTGATGTGTGTCTGTGGGTGGGTGAAGGAATGCTAGCATCACCGGGTGTTGACATGATGGACAGAAGGATTGCGTACCGACCGCTGTCATGGCATATTTTTTTGGCGGAAGCCATCCTTCCTTGGGCTACCCCTCCTGCCTTATATGATCACGGTGGGCTCCCAGTGATGCTCACCAACGTCCTTGTTCGGAAGCACCTTTGTTCCCATCAAAATGACACCGTCCTTTACCTCCACATCATCGCCGAGAACAGACACATCCTCGATATGGCACCAGCTTCCGATACGGTTGTTCCATCCTACGATGCTTCGGGATATCATCGTGCCTGCACCAATCTTTGTGTTCTCCAGCACCGCCGCATTATCGATGCGACATGCCGGGCCGACAACGCAGTGAGCGCCAATCGAGGCATGAGGCCCGATCACCGCCCCATCGCCGATGACAGCCGTGGGATCGATCAAGGCGGCCCCCACGATAGTGAAGCGGCTTTTTTTCTCCGTCGACGCCGCTTCCGTCACCAGCCCTTCCATTCTTCGGCCCGCTTCCGCGTGATAGGGGATAAACTTCGTCATACCGAGGATGTAATCCTTTGGTTGACCGACGTCCATCCAGAAGCCCTCCAGGTTGAAGGCGTAGAGCTGCCCATCCTTCGCCATGGCTGGGAAGATCTCCTTCTCGATGGAGGTGCGGCGGGGAGGGATGCGCTGGAGGATGCTCTTGTTGAAGATATAAATCCCAGCATTGATGCGGTCGCCCACGAACTCCTTCGGCTTTTCTACGAAACGCTCGATTTGGCAGTTGTGCGGTGAGTAGAGCACGACGCCGTACTTGTCCCACTGTGTGACCTTCGTCACCATAATGCTGCCCTCTCCACCGTGGGCCTTGTGAAAGGCGAGCATGTCCTTCAACGGGAACGGACAGGTCACGTCCGAGTTGAGGACAAAGAACGGCTTGTCGTCTTGCATAAGGATGTCGCGTGCGAGAGCAAGGGGACCTGCCGTGCCAAGGGGCTCGTCCTCCACGGAAAACACAAACGAAACCCCGAGCTTCTGGGCCCACACGTCCATCTCCGCCTTCATCGCCTCGGGGCGGTACGCGACAGCCAAGATCACCTCGGTAACACCCACCTCCTTCAGCGCCTCGATCTGGTGGATAATCATCGGCTTGTTGCAGAAAGGTACGAGCGGTTTGGGCGCGGTCAATGTCAGTGGGCGAAGCCGGGTGCCGAACCCACCGACCAAAATCACCGCCCGCATCCCCTGACCATCGCCGGAGGGCATTTTCAGTTGAGAAAGAGAGAAAGGAGGGGGGAAGGGGGGAGATATAGATGTGTGTGACGGTTAGGTAATGGGGAGTGGAGGAGGGAGGTGTAAAGCTCGAGAGAGCAAGAGCCGAGAAAATATATCAAGTGGTGGTGTTGTCGGTTTCACTGCGGCAAGACACGGAGCTTGGTATCTGCGGAATGGAAATTCTGCAAAAGACAAAAGGAGAGAAGGAGAGAAAGGGGAAGAGAGACGTGATGGTGGTCTGATCCTGTTGTTGTTTGGGGGGAGGCACAGGGGTTCATCGGTTTCACCCTCAAAGCACCAGGCGCTTTGCGTGTGCGTGTACGGAGAGCAGGTGGGAGGGTACCATCGAATATATATGTATATATATATAGGCTCGTCAACATACCCGCGCCACACGAACAGAAGTGCTCAGCCGGCAAAGCAGAGCGAGCCGAAGAATGACGGGCTCTCGGGCGAACCCAAAGCCGAATTCACACTTTCCCTCGCGCGGCGGTTGAAGAGAGGGGAGCGGCAACGTCGAGGCGTGAGGGAATAAGTGAGCCCACTGCGAGAGTCTTGTCCCCCACGCCTCTGCAGACAACAGAAGACGGGGGATACAAAAAGCCCCCAGTGCGCAGATCCTCGAAAAGCGCACGCGCTGTTGCGACCCAGCAGGCTCAGCTTCTATCCTGTCACGTTTTTCCCCTGAATGGTGTGTCCCCAAGGCCCCTCATTTCCTTTCCTCGTCAAACACCGACGGGAGCGGGAAGCCGCGCAGAATCATCCTCGATTGCCCTTGCAGAGAGAGAGAGAGAGGAGGGGAACCACACTCCACCTCTCTCTCCCTGTCTCCCTAATGAATGAAAAAGATGCTTGGCGGCCCCATACACACGCAGGGTGCCTCACAGAGATGCAGGGTGGAAAGACGTGAAACTGCGCTCGCCTCCCCACCAGCAGAACGGGGCGCTTTGGGATTCTCTAAAAAGAGCCATCGCCACTTGTCACAAACTCTTGAAAGAAAGTGCGGAGACGATGGAGAAGGCAAGACCTTCAGCGCCTTCAGCGCTCTCCTCTCCTTCGGGGGGGGGGGAGGGGACGCTGAGGCAGCAAAGCGTAGAATCCGTGAGGCAGTGTCACTCCTCCACTTTTGTCGCATCACCTACGACTCATCCTGGTTTCTCAAGGGTCTTCTGCTGCATTAGCCTCAGAGCTGCTGTACACAGCCGTCCAGCGCTGGAGAGTCAACGGTAACGAGGGGTTGCCGTGAGACTTGCCAGAAAAAAAGTCGAAATGGGTCCGCCAACACGCTGTCTAAGATGGAGAACCCCTCGCGCATGGGCATCTCATCCAGGTCACACTCCATTCGCTCAGAGCGGACCGAGCTGCCACAGAGAAATATGCCGCCCAACTCCCCGTTCGGCGAAAGGGCGTCCCGTGCCGTGGCGAGTCCGCTCTTCAGGCTGCTATGGAAGTAGAACACGTCGCTTCCGATGACAATATCAAATGAAGTGGCATCAAAGTTCTCGAGGATGCGCGTCAGATGTCCTCGATTCCCCCACTTCAGTTCCGCTACGCTGCAATGGTGGAAACCATTACAAAGGACCGACTCAACAGAAAGTGCCAGAGACACTGGGGAGGCGTCAGAGAGTACAACACGCTTCGCGTAGCGCGCGGCCGTGAGGCCAACAACGCCAGTGCCGCAACCGAGCTCCAGCACAGTCTTCCCGTCGAAAACATCTGGGTGAGAAAGAATCCAAGCACACATCGGATGAGAAGCCGGCCACACATACTGCGGAATGCTATCGACTTCCAAGCGTGATAAGAGGGCCGAAGTTCCCACTACAGAGGGCTGGCTTGCAGTACACCGTTCACGGGCGAGGACTTTGAAGGACGGAGAATCGCCCAAGGACGGCACGTCCTCCCAACTGTAACGAGGGTCGTGCAATACTTGCTTTCGAATGGCTTCGATCTGTTCGCGTGTGTCCTCATCACAGATAATCAGATCAAGTTCTGGGCTATGCCCTTTAGGCTCCATGAATCCTCAGCAACAGCAGCGGGAACGACGATAACGCCAGCCGCGAGGCCCAACGGAGTCGCACGACCACACCGAAGTTAGTATTCGCCACGTGAGAAGAGCCGAGGTGAGAACGTGGATGTGTGTGCACGCTTGGCAGTAGGGACTATCAGTGAAAATCCAAAGGAAAACTGAGGGTCGGTGAACACCATCTCGCATCTTCGGAAGAAAAGGAATGGGAAGTCTGCTGCTCTGATCAGGAGAAGCGTGTGCGCTGCAAAAGAAACGCCACTCGAGGTCGAAGTGAATAGAGCTTCCGGAGAAACGCGTCCGCGATGAGACAGCGTGATGAGCAATGCTGCGGCACCCAAGCATCCGACCGTCCTCCCCAATCGAAGTTGAGGCACCCCATGGGTTTCCCCGATAGGGTATTAGAAATGGCGAGAAAGGAAGCGCGGCTCTCCCCTCACACATGAGGCATCAGTATGGAGCACCACTTTTCTCAATCAGCATCCGTACTGCAGGTGCAAAGGTGCGGATAAGGAAGAAAGGCGGACGGTCTCATGCGCCAACGGTCTTCCCCGTTTGGAACATTTATTTCCCCCACTAACGCTCCTCTTTCATGGCGGAGCACACACACACACACACAACCCCTCTTGGTTTCTTTGTAAAGGCTTAGACAGTCGTCCACCGCGTCATGTTCCTCTCTGCCCACGTGCAAAGTCGTAAAACGTTCGGCGGAGGAGAGGAAGAGGAGGAGAGGGGAGAGAAGGGAGGCTGCGCCTCTCATGTCAATCACGCCGCACAATTTCACGCTGTAGAGGGAGAATCGGTAGAGCCACTCCCACGTCACACGTATCTTTGCACCTCCGCCTCCTTGGCAGCTCCCTGCCAGCATTTCATTCGTCGCCGAACATCCATGCGGAAGTGTCTCTTTATCAACGAGAGGTTGCCGTCCTTTCCCGCGTTCCCCTCCGTTCTTTGCGTCTCCTTATGAGAGTCGTGGAAAGTTGGCCTCGTTCAGAGCCGGAAATTGTTCAGCGTACCGCTGCAAATTAGAGACGTCCGCATGATGGGAAGGACCCGTACCGCGCCCCCGGTATCCGCCGTGAGGGTAGCCGCCACCGCCCCCCCCACGCCCCCGTCCGCCGAAGCCATCCTGCCTCCCCTCTCCATCGCAGCCTCCTCGGCCACCACGGCCGGCCCGTTCATTTCGATGCTGGTTTGCGTTGAAGCCGCGCCCTCGGTAACCGCCACCAGAAGCGTTACCGCGGTTGCCCTGGCGGTGGTATCCACCATCGCGATCCTGGCCGCTATCATTAGAGGGGAACGTCACGACACTACCTTGGTGAGCAGCGTCACGGGGAATCCCGTTCACCGCCATGTTCGAGTGGTACTGCTGACCCACAAGAAGTGGTGCAAAGCGAGGTGCCCCTTCAAGGCCGCTGCTCGTCTGATAGCCCGCCTCCAGACGTCGTCGGTGGGCAAGGAAGTCCTGCTTCAACTGGATCACCTCCCCACCCAGCAAAGAAACTGTACTGTCCGACATGAGAATGCATCCGTTGCGCACCTCGGTCGTCTTACGGACCAGCACCTTTTCTCCCGGTATGGGAATGCTCTTGAAGGCATGCAGTGTGGAAAGTTCGAGCGCGGGGATCTCCACTGTTCCATCAGTCAACAGCAATCGAAGCAGTCGCTTGTCAGAGTTGCGCTGTGATGCGGCATTCAGCATGGCATCTTCCTCGGCGATGTCAGCACATGGTCGCAGTGGCTGAGTAGCATCGCGCGATGTACTGATCTGCATCACAACGTCGTTGGGTAGGGTCGCAGAGACCTGGGCCGCGATACCGTAGGGCAACAGGCTCCCACCGCAAATGTCACGGAGGTTTTCTCGCAGCGCCTTCGCAAATAAAGACGACGACGTTAGGGACGCATTAGCACCGAGGCACCGTTCTGCGTAATGGGTGGAGAGGGAAAGCGAATAGGTTTCCCTCACCTCATCGGCGAGAGCAGCCATTGCGAAACAACAACCTTCAACCTGTTGCTTCGACAAGGGGTGCAGAGAGACTGATCAGCAGGATTGCAGCTCCGTGATTAGGAAATATAGTTGCTCGCTTTGGCACACACAAGGCTGTGGGGGAGTTGATCAAAAAAAGAGAGCAAGACAAGAAACGGGCAAGACACTACAAGGAGAACGGATGTGAGGAAACAGCAGTCCTGTCAAGGTGCAAGGAGACTCTCGAGGCATCATCCAAGCCCCTCTCTCTGCCTTCGTGGACCTCATGATAGTTACGCGATACTGGAAGATAGTATCTAAATGGAAGAAGAAAGCTCACACGCACACCATCGCTTCATCACGAAGCCGCAGCGGTGCTTGTCACCGCTTGTGCGAAGTCGCTCCTTGAAAAGTGGTGCAACATATTGCAGTCCCGAACTGGTCTGGATAACATCAGCGATGGAGACGCTCCGTTGGATGCGGCGCAGCTCTCTCGCAGCACCGGGCGGTTTGGGAAGCACCGCATCGGAAACGGAGATCCACACAGGGACCTCGCAGCGTGGAAAGTGCTGCAGAATATCGCGAAATCACTGATCTACAGAAATTCACGAATGAGCTCGAGGGCACGCAGCAAAGAAGTAAGCGATGGTCCCACATCCTGGAATAGAATCGATGGCTGTTGTATAAAAGACACGCGGCTGACGGACAAGGCACAGAAGAGCAAAATTCGAGGGCGCTCCCGTGCAGCGGACATCCGCAGACAATGCAGGACACAGGCGAGCAATCCACCTCTTACAACTCCGCAACTTCAACTTCCCTCATCGCTCGTGTTGTCGTACCCCACACATTCCGAAAACAAAGAAAGAAATATGCGAAAGAAAGATACCGCATCCACCCATCTGGGACGAGGCGAAAAAAAAGAAGCTACGAGAATGCACAGCGACAGTCAGGCAGACTGTGTGTTCATCTAGACGATGAGATATGATTACAGGGCATGCAGCGTCGTAGCAGCTTTGGCGAAAGGCACCTCGCTTACCTGGCAGCAGCGAGTAAAATAATGTAGAAAAACTGTAGATCATCAGGTCAACCACGAGTCCGTAACGGTCTCAGTACCCATTTTTGAAACGTTCTCCCCTGCCCTCTCCCATTTCCCTCCTCTACTCCTTTGCCGCGATTCGCACACACATAAAAAAATATCTGTGTTGGTTCGCAAAGAGGCAGGGCAGATTATCGAAATAGGAGGAGAGCGGAACGGTAGCTCTCCCATACAAAATTATTACATGCCATACACAACAGAGCACAGAAGATGTAAAAGCACAGAGGGAAAGCCGCCACTACACCCCTACAGAGTGCCCACCCGCAAGCGCAACGTCGCATTTTCCGCCGCAAGTTGATCGCGCTCCCTTTGCAACTGTGCGCGCCGCTGAGAGAAAGTAGAATGCATGTTGCGTTGCTGCGTGTCCCTCCCCCGTGCCTGCATTTCAGAGGAGGATTCACGAGAAGCGATGACGTTTTGCAAGATCATGATCTTCCTTTCCAGTTGCTCCACCTTATGATCGTGCTTGTCGAGCTGAGTGTCACGCTGCGTTACCGTCTCTCGGGACAGCTCAAGGGCTGCGCTGAGTGTCTCAAACTGGGCCAGTGGCACCTCGGTTGAGCCCTCGGGGACCCCTTCCATCGACTCATTATCCTCAACCTCCGAGAAAACCTCCTGCAGAAATCCGTTGACCGCATCTAGGCGAGTCTCAAGCTGGCGCAGACGCACTTCCAGTGATAGAATGGACTTCGAGTTGTTCACATTAGTCTCTCGCATCTTTGACAGGCTGTTATGCAGAACTTTCTTGTCGCTCTCAAGTTGGTGAATCGACTTGTACGTCTCCTCCGTATTTGCCGTCATGAGAATGCGTTCAGTCTTCTTTTGAATTCGTTCATTACTCTTTATCTGCTCTTGTAGCTCCTTGTGGCGCAGATTTGCCAGCCGCAACTCCTCCTCAGCTTCGGCAAACCGCTCGTCCATCTCACCGGCAGCGCCCACCTTGGCACGGAGCGTCTCCGCTTGCTGCTTCAGGCGCTCCATAAGACCTGTAAGAGTCCGTTGCTCGGATTCCAAAGAGGTCAAAAGTCTTTTCTTTTCCTTGTACTCGCTCTCCATCGCTGCCTCCGTGCGTGCAGAGTTACGGTCAACATCCCATCCGGTGGAGCGCTTCGCCTCGATCACCTGCTTATCGGTGTTGTCCAGTACCCGCTCGACCTCTTCCAGCTGCCGTGACGAGACCTCTGCCGCACTCTGGAGCTCGGCAGTCTTGCGGTTCTCCACCTTCAGTGCATCCTCCAGGGCTTTCAACTCCTCTAGAGATTCGGGAGATATTTTAAGACCACTAGCTACACCGCGGTTACGCTGGTTCTCTTTCTTCCGAATAATCATCTCGTTCATCGTACGCATCTCCTTCAGGAGTGCCCGCTCCTCCCTTGCGCGGTGAAGCTCAGCCTCTTTTCGGGCCACTTGCAGCTCCAGTTTGCGAGCCTCCGTGCGGCATTGCTCTAGTTCATCGGCGAGGACGTGCGGCGCTTCCTCGTGCGCTACGACGGCGTCCGACATGGATGGCAAGGCAGCGAAGGTGGAAAAGGATGAAATGAAGTCACGCGGGCGTGCACGAAGCCAAAAGAGAATGATAAACTGGGGAAGGGGTTTGTATATATTCTTCTAGAAGGATAGCTTTGCGTTCCAGTAATATCAGTAAACGCACACATCATTACCAACCAACCCAGTGGAAATCAGAGTGGGCGGAAAGGGATGACGAGCATCACAAAAAAAAAAAGAAGGAGAAGCAGAGAGGATAGTTTCTTTCTTTCTTAGATGAAGAATGGAGAATTGAGCGTATCCGCAGGTTTCCATGAAGGTAGAGGGGAAGGAGGCGTCAGCAGAGACGCTCCATGATGTGCACGAAACGAAAAGCTGTGAAGAGCGGCAACGCGCAGGATCAACAGGGCTTTCCATTTTCCCCAACCCTGCACCTTCCCAGCCTCAGCGAAAAAAAAGGCGATGGTGAGGCTCAACAAGCCTCACCCGCTCACAGAGCAGCACCCACGTTGACTGCGCAGGGTCCTTGGGCAGTAATTTGTAGCGCCGCATCTGGGGGTACGCTCACTTCAGCGTCCGTCTCCCATCGCACGTGGGAGGACCAAGCATCGGGCTCTGCACATACACATAATTTTCGATCTGTAACCAAACAGCATAGTCGATAAGTCTCTAGAGAGCGCTAGAGGCGCTTGGGCACAAGCACACACAAACACAGCTGACCTCCTGCATACCACAAAGGGCCCTCGCCCAGTACATTATAGTGTGATGTCTGGGGCTCTTGAATATCAATGATCGGGGTAGGGATTATCGGCGAGCGTACCTTGGCGCTGCATCATCCGCACACGCTCGAGACCCTCCTCTGCCGTCTCAGTTGTGATGGCGTACGCTTTGACAATCGACTCCTTCAAAACTTTGGCAAGTGCCACCTGTGTCAATCCGAGCCCGTCGCCGCGGCACATGTCCAGATCTGGGTGATACCCATGTACATCGATCCCCGCCACCTTCGGCCCACGGATGCCCGTCATCACGTGCAGCAAGTCACGTGTGGAAAGCCCGCCGGGTATCGGAGAAGCGACAGCTGGTGCGAACGCGGGGTCTAACACGTCGGCATCGATGCTCAAGAACACCGGGTAATCATTTCGAATGTCACGAATGCAGAAGAGCCCTTTCGCGTAGATCGCTTGAATGTCCATATACATCACCTTATGCTGTTTACGAATCCTCCGGTCTTCCGCCGACACACACCGGTTCCCAATCTCCACAACACCTTTTAGCAAATTCTTCTCCAAAAGAACGCGAACCGGCTGTGATGCGGACTCGAGCGACGGTCTAGCAGAAAAATGAAGAACCACGACTTCATCCGAGGGAAAAAGCTGTTTGTAGGCCTGCACCATCGCCAACGTCGCAGAGCCATCACCACCTACGCTCACCGGAGAATAACCTTTCTCGAGTAAGTCTGTGGTTGCCTCGACCGTCGACAAGTACCAGTCATCCCTCGACGCCTCGCTCGGCGGCACGCCCGCATCGAGCATCTCTCCACATTGGATAACGGGGAGAAAGACAACAGTTTCAGGCGGGCATTCGACCGGGCCCGGCTCGTGAAATGTCAGTTCGGCGTACATGTCGCAATCCCGCGGGCTTTTCACGAAGTGGTCAAGCAGCTTTGTGGAGCTCCTGGGTATTCCACAGGAATTCCCCATGAGTGCGACGGGGCCGAGTCGATTAGCCCAGTCGGCCGACCTCGGTGGAAGTGCCTTAACACGGGAGAGAAATTTTGTGAACATCGGTGACAGCAATATATTCGAAGGTATCTCGACGAAGCTGCTACCCATAAGCAACTCTTATACCCATCCCAAAGGCAACGAAGTGGCGCATCGCCGTTTCGAAAGAGCCCGACAAAGAGCGGAAAAGAGAGAAGGTAGGAAAATGGAACACCTCAACGTCAGCAAGCAGCAAACAGAGAGATCAAAGGATGCAACAATACGCGCATACATAGAGAGAGAGAGGGGGGGGAAACTCTTGAACTCAAGAGGAATGGTGCTGCTGAAGGGAAGCTGTAGTTGCCACTATGTGCCGCGCTAAAACGAAACTTCATCGAAAGTACAACGAAAAGAGATGAGCGACGTTCAGCGCACACGGCCGGACATATCGCATCTCAAAATCCGCACGCATCGGCTTTCCCGCTCCTCACACACGCACACTTAGGCGTGCAAGCACAGCCACGAAGATTGCCACCAAAAAAAAAATCACTTCTTCCCAAGGTACAGTCGTATAAATTCGCTACCTTCCTGGGTGCTTCCGGTCATGAAATCACAGGAGGAAAGAGGCTCCTTGCGCCTCGACGGAGCGGGGTTGCCAGTGAAGGAGTGACCACAATCCTGCTTCGAGGAAACACTGCGAACGGGTAGGAGCCGCCGACCTGTCGCGTGATAATGTCGTCGCTTGTATTTCTCCGCCTTTCTAGCCTGACGAAGAAGGCGGTGCGCCGCTCCTTTTTCGCGCTGGCCCGCTTGCCATTCGAGGAAAGCTTCGCGCCCCGCAATGCGGCGCAGTCGCTGTTTCTGCAACACTTCCAGTAAACCTTTTTTTTCGTGCACAAAATCCTGGACGTTGGATTGATTCGATGGAGCGAGCCCGCACTCATTTGCAAGCTCTTCCAACTCGATGTCGGACGGGTGCACGCCCCTCCGAATCTTCTCGCATCGCAGTCGCTCCACGATTGCTTTACTTTTCACGTCTTTGAACTGAAAGAGAAGTATGCCTGCGATTCGCCGCAGCATCGTTGTCTGTCCAGACGAGAGGCGCCAACGCAAATGGGGGGAAAGAGAGCAACCACAGTTACTCAAGCAGCTCCTCTTGGTAGCGCAGCTCGCATCGTCCAAGATGAATTCTACTCTATACGACACAGCGTTCTAGAAAAAAAGAGAGGGAGGCAGCGCCCTCAGGCAGCAGACTCAGTGAATACAACAAAGCATTGGAAAGGCAGATTCGAGTAGGCAATGCTGCACCGGTGCGTCTATCATATTTCAATCGTGGAAGACAAATGATAACATGTTGCGGTCGACATTCTTCAGCATAATTCGCTTTTGTGGGAGAACAATATCCGTCGGAATCACCTCGGCAAAATCCAGATGGATGACGTCAGTGTCACGCGCGTGGGTGCGCCCTCGCGAGCAGTGGGCTAGCCTGCTGATCGCGACGGGCCCCGCAAACTAGCATGTTGCACATGGTGCGAACAGTAACAAACGAAATGGAGAACTTATTTAGAAAATGTAGCATTTACTTATGCGAGCCCGATGTAGGGTGCGGCCTTTCTTGCAGGCAACGCCTGCAGCCGTTACGCGTCACCGCCCGTTTGAGAACGACGTGCCACCAGGCTGGCCTTCTTCGCCCGCAACCGGGCCAGTCGAGCCTCATCCTCGTCCGCCTCGCGCGCCCGCTTTTTTGCAGCATCCACTGCAGTTGCAGCAAAGGACGCCCCATTTCTCCCTCCGCCGATGTCTTTTCCCGCCTCCTTCTGAGGAGGCGTGACGGACGTCTTCGATTCTGCAGCTCGCTTCTTCGCCAAAGCGGAGTTGCTATCCGCGGTCGGCGGCTTCTCCTTCACAGCTTTTGTGTCTTGTGCTGGCTTCTCTGTCGGAGGTGTCACGACTTCGCCGCAGTCGGACACAACGATGCGCCCTCGAGTTTTTCCCGAGGACGACCCCAGTCGCTCGATCTTCTTGACTACCTCCAACCCTTCCACAACGCGCCCGAAGACCACGTGCTTGCCGTCCAGCCAAGGAGTTGCAGCAGTACAGATGAAAAATTGTGACCCATTCGTGTTCGGGCCAGCGTTCGCCATAGAAAGACAGCCCAGGCCGGTGTGCTTGCCTGCTTTCCCAGAAAAGGACTCATCCCGGAACGTGGTGCCGTATATGGATTCGCCGCCTGTTCCGTTCCCGCGGGTAAAATCGCCGCCCTGGATCATAAAATTTGGAATGACGCGGTGGAGAACGCAGTTTTTGTAGTGCAACGGCTTCCCGCTGCGCCCTCTCCCCTTCTCGCCGGTGCACAGTGCACGAAAGTTCTCCGCAGTTTTGGGGACGGTGTCCGCGTACAGCTCCATCACAATTCGACCGGCAGATTTGTTATCCACACCGATCTCGAAAAATACACGCGGATTTGTGTTCTTCGGCACCACCATACCGGGCCGCTTCCCCGTTTTGGGAGGAACGCTCATACGAGACATCGTAGATCGTTGTGGTGTTGTCGTTGAAAGAGTTTTAGAAGCTTGACGTTATGCGGTTGTTGAACTCTTTTTCGCCACCCCTGCGCGTGTTCACGGTTCCGGGGTGGGGCAGTGAGAGCGGTCAACGTGCACAAGAAAAGAGAAAAGGCACAGGAAAGCGAAATAGTGAAGGAAGCAGGGTGCCGACGAACATAGCCTCGAGAAAACAGGCCCAACTTCTGAGGTACAGAACATGAGGGTTGAAACAAGAGCCTAACCCTAATACGCAACCCTTCTCACGACGCTGGCGTCTGCGTGGGCCATGAATTGTTCCACTCCACCCCCAACCCTTCGATGGTAGCACCGTGGCACGTCGTCGCACACCGCATTTCACCAGCCACACCGCACTAAGCCCTTGGCTTTCACATGCCTCTCAAGTGAGCTGAAGAAGGGGAAGCCATGACTGCCTTTGGCAGAGCCTCACCCCTGTACGCTCCTCCCCGCCCTCCCCCCTCCCACGTTCCATCTCCATTGCGCACACAGGCCCTTCCGGAAAGCGCATGTTTTCCTCCACGAATTTCCGCAGGATTCGCTCGTTCGACTACAATACACCAAAAAAAAAGGAGGAAGTGCAGAAACTCCGGAAGCCGGCCGCCACAAACGGGTGTCACGGAGCACAAACAAAAAGCGAGGACACAGCCTACACCGCTCTCCCCAGGCTGCATGAGCGAATTTTCCGAGTAGCAAAATGGGCTGCTCCTGAAAGTGTGAGTCGGGGTACCAACAGTTCATGAGCGAAACACAGTGCGGATACTACAACTGCACGCTTCCTTCCTTCTCTCCCACCGTTGGAACACCCAAAAAATCCCACACCACCTCGTGGCACATCGTTGTCGCGTATCACTTCAT